>CM030899.1:16160091-16446779 GCA_018136845.1 Heterotis niloticus | reverse complement strand
GGCAGTGGAGTTTTTAACCAGATTGTTTAATGTAATCTTGGAAAGTGAGATGATGCCTGAGGAGTGGAGAAGAAGTGTACTGGTACCTATTTTTAAGAATAAAGGTGATGTGCAGAGCTGTAGTAACTACAGAGGGATAAAACTGATCAGCCATAGCATGAAGTTATGGGAAAGAGTAGTGGAAGCTAGGTTAAGAAGGGAGGTGACAATTAATGAGCAGCAGTATGGCTTCCTGCCAAGAAGGAGTACTACAGATGCGTTGTTTGCTCTGAGGGTTTGATGGAGAAGTACCGAGAAGGTCAGAAGGAGTTTCATTGTGTCTTCGTGGACTTAGAGAAAGCATATGACAGGGTACCTAGAGAGGAGCTGTGGTATTGTATGAGGAAGTCGGGGGTGCCAGAAAAGTATGTAAGAGTGGTACAGGATATGTACAAGGACAGTGTGACAATGGTGAGGTCTGCGGTAGGAGTGACGGATGCTTTCAGGGTGGGGGTAGGATTACATCAAGGATCAGCTTTGAGTCCTTTCTTGTTCGCAATGGTAATGGACAGGTTGACAGATGAGATCAGACAGGAGGCACCGTGGACCATGATGTTTGCAGATGACATTGTGATCTGTAGTGAGAGTAGGGAGCAGGTTGAAGAGACCCTGGAGAGGTGGCGATATGCTCTAGAGAGAAGAGGAATGAAGGTCAGTAGGACTAAGACAGAATACATGTGCATAAATGAGAGGGAGGACAGAGGAATGGTGAGGATGCAGGGAATAGAGTTGGCGAAGGTGGGTGAATTTAAATACTTAGGATCAACAGTCCAGAGTAATGGGGAGTGTGGAAGAGAGGTGAAGAAGAGAGTGCAGGCAGGGTGGAGTGGGTGGAGAAGAGTGTCAGGAGTGATTTGTGACAGAAGGGTACCAGCAAGAGTGAAAGGGAAGGTGTACAAGATGATAGTGAGACCAGCTATGCTATATGGGTTGGAGATGGTGGCACTGACCAAAAGACAGGAGGCAGAGCTGGAGGTGGCAGAGTTAAAAATGTTAAGATTTGCACTGGGTGTGACGAGGATGGACAGGATTAGGAATGAGTATATTAGAGGGGCAGCACAGGTTAGACGGTTTGGAGACAAAGTCAGAGAGGCGAGATTGCGTTGGTTTGGCCATGTGCAGAGGAGAGATTCTGGATATATCGGGAGAAGGATGCTAGGGATGGAGCTGCCAGGCAAGAGGAAGAGAGGAAGGCCTAAGAGGAGATTTATGGATGTGGTGAAGGAGGACATGCAGGTGGTGGGTGTGACGGAGAAAGATGCAGAGGACAGGAGGAAGTGGAAACAACTGATCCGCTGTGGCGACCCCTAACGGGAGCGGCCGAAAGAAGAAGAAGATCCCAGGAGCCATGCGTGCATAAAGCGTTTATGGGCATGATGGCTCATAATTAATATGATCCGTTGTCATAAAAAGAGAAAATAAGTAAGCCTTTTACAAAGCCATCCTCAAGTATAATGATGTAGCAAAACTAAGAAACATGTTAAGGTTCTGCAGAAGCAGCCTGATGGAAACATTGCATTATGTTGTCATGACAATGAGATTAGAGCACCCCCTGCTGATGTGCCCACCGGCAACCATGCTCAGACAGTCTGAGGCACTGGAGCCAAAATAGAAAGAGTTTTTCACTGGCAAGAAGATGACCTGACTAGGCTTTTATTTTTTTTTAAATGATACCTCTCACTGCCTCATTTTCTGATGATTTTATCAGTAAATTCAAGTCTCCTGACCAAAACAGAAGCTGAGGACGAAAGAAATATGAACACAGAGCAAAATACAGTCTTTTCTGACCTCAATCTGGAAAATACCGGATGAATGTTTATAGTACCAGGAAGTATGTACTATGCATTCACAAAGTGTTCAGACTCCTTCACCTTTTAAACCTTTTGCTATGTTGCAGCCTTTCCCCTCATCAGAATGACGAAGCAAAAGCAGGATTTTGTAAATTTTAGCAAATTTATTAAAAATAAAAAACTGAAATGTCATATTAACACAAGTATTCAGACCCTTTACTTAGTAACTCTGGCAGTGATTACATCTTGGGCTTGACCCTAGAAGCTTTGCATACCTGAATTCTGGGATTTTCTGCAATTCTTATCTGTAGATTCTCTCAAACTCTGTCAGCTTAAATGGAAACTGTTGGTGGATGGCAGTAAAACCCCATTAAGAAGGGTATTACTGCATAGCTACACTGCCCGGCCAAAAGAAGTCACACACTCTAATATTTCATTGGACCGCCTTTAGCTTTGATTATGACACGCATTTGCCTTAGCATCGTTTCGAAAAGCTTATACAGAAAATGGAAAAATCTTGTCATTCAGTATATTCAGGTACTCATCTGACCTGACTTTTTGGGCAAATAACATAGCTGAACCTGGAACTGAGCAACTGAAGCAATCCCAGATCATAACACTGTTAAATCCAGTTGGTGACTTTTTTTGGCTGGGCAGTGTATATTCAATTCAGATGACAACTGATCTTGGCTGAGACAAAGTCGAGAGCTATAAAATCAACTAGTGAGATGGCAGAAAAAATGTCTTAAGTTCAAGTCCAGATATGACCATTACAGCCGTTTTTTGTGAAGCGCCAAAACCGCAAAACCTAACCACTAAAACATTCAAAAATTAACCTATTTTCAAATTTTCATCCTTTTCTGCAATTACTGCTGCATAAATAATTTGGAATTCAATAGAAGGTGCTCATCTATTTGAAGGATGAAAAAATATGATATGATTTTTTTTTTTTTGTTTCGTACTGAATGCAAAACTTTTGTTCTCTGGTCTGTGGATAAGAGTGTCTACAGACAGAATCTCAGTTTTGAAGCTATAGCCCAAAGGACATTTTTGATGAAATTCAAGCATATGTTACATATTGAGCAAAGGAAATGCTATTGTGGGCTTGCCAGATTTATAAATAGTAAACATTTTCATTATCATTTCTTCTTGCTGCAATTTTTAATCTTTTTTGTTGTAACTGTTAGATGAATCCCTCAAAAAATTTTTCTGGTTCTTGCCTCCAACTTTAATGGACAAACAACTTAGCTGCCTGATATCCCCTATTCACTACAGTGGTTCATGCAGCTCTGATAAAAGTATACGTTTTCTTTCTTCTTTAGACAATACAGGTTCCACAGTGTCCTCCAGTTTTGCAGCATCTACAGAAGCATCTCCTGTGGTCTTGGAGCCTACAGGGCAGCAGGCAGGAAAAAATGTTGAGCCATCCCTGATGATGTTCATTCTCTCATGTCCCTTCATATGACAATAGTAGCACAACTGATCACCTGACGAATCAGTAACAAGGGCATTAACCTTTGTTCTGGTCTCAGTATTTCTTTTAACACTTTTATGGGTCAAACACAAACACACTTTTATGGGTCAGGAGAATCTCATCAGCAAGAAATGCCACTTTCTCAAATTTTCCACTGTTCAGACAGGTAGGTTACAGCACGTTCCAGCAAACAATGTTTAGGTTCTTCCAACAGAATTAATTCCTTTAAAGATTCAAAATCTGATATTTTACACGCACTTAGCCATTTTTCAAACCAGAGTTGTTTCTCGCTTGCAAACTCAACAAAAGTTTACAAGGGCAACTTTTCATGAGAACAAGACTGTCCCCAACAGGCTTTGGGAACCAACTCATATGTACAAAGAATAGCAGTCTTGACTAGGTTCATATAACACACACAGTGCTAAATACCAGGAGCTTGATTTATAAAGGGGATCCTGACACCTATCTAACCCGTCCTACCCCCCCCCGCACGCTTACCAACCGCTACTCACCAGCTAACTAGCGTCCACCAACCATAATGCCAACCATGGTGTGGCGCAGCAATGGCGCGTCATCTCATCGGGGTTATCAAGTGGGCACCTTCCTTCGTCGGCGTTTCGTCGAGTTAGGCCCACGACACCTCCAGAAGGCTCAACCGCGGCTCAGGCGTCCCGGAGCTGCTCCCCTCCATTACCGCACGCACCACTACGCCATCCCGCCGCTTCTCACATTATAATCTAAACTGTCTTCCACACACAAAGAGGAACAAAACCTCCTGGACTTTACCGACTAATTTACACTGTAGCAACAGAGACCAAACATCCATCTGCCAGCATAAGGCAGTGGCTATAGGCTCAAACGCAGTGAAATAGGTGTCAGTTTCGGTCTCCTGAAAGTGACGTAACAGAAATATACTTGCTGATATCAAACATAGTGCTTGGTGAACTAGGAGGCATTGAAGTGCCGGTGACCTGCTGAGTAGTATCAGCGGTAGGCAGTTTAACAGACGGTTTATCCATACCCAACTCCAGCTGTCGCAGCTAAACCTCTGTTTCAGCTGCAATATGCAGCCTCCAGATCTCTAATTTAAGATCCAGTTCTCTCTGCTGTGCTTTGCCCTCCGCCTCAGCCTGAATCTAGGCTAGGCTGAGCTTTAGTCGGGCCTCCTCACTAAATGCATAAGGAATTGAAGCAGAGGATGGAGTGCGGGGATCAAAGAGTGGCAAACCAATAGACAATCTCCTCGCTTCACCTTCCTGAAAGTTGTGTGACTCTTCATCCGAGACGTGGGCAGCATTGCCGTAGCAACTGAATTAGGGGAACCCGGATGCTGCATTACCTGTTCACTCACAAGCCTTTTCAAAACTGAAGTTTTAAGAAACATCTTAGTGCCTTGCCTCCCCAACAAGAGATTGAAGTGGGCTGCCAACAACAAGTCATCTTTCCTTTATTGTATTAAAGTATTCAACACTAGGGTTATCTAAAAACCCTTTAACAGAGAACTGTGCCATTACCCACTTAACCAGCAGATATCCTGAAAACCGGCACAGATCAAAAGGAGACAAGTTGAGAATAGATTTTTCCCTAAATATTTATATAATTAATACAAAAAGGGAAGGATCCTAGACGAACCTCCATTAAAATGTTACAGCCTGGCTTGTTCACTAGGGACCAGCAGTAAGGATCATAACACTTTATTGTTAAATTTTAGAAGCGCATTACTCAAGGAACCCAAACCATGGCATAGTTACAACCAAGTGGGCTTGCTACTAAGCAATTGTGAAATGCAGTTTATTTACACTGTTAATAATCCTGGGGCAACTCAGTTTTGGGCCTGGACAGGCGGTTCTCAAAGCAAAGAACACATTTGGAAGAGATACAGAGGTGGAGAACTCCCACTTCTATTAGTGTTTCTAAGAGAGGTGGTACTTGGTGGATGAAATAATGTATGGAGGTGGAAGGGTGTACTAAATGTGATTGTGCCTAATCTACAATCCAACATGTACTCTCCCTGGCCCAAAACCTGCAGGATGCAAGTAGCAATATATATAGAAATATTTCCCTCTCACTGTTACGACCCGGCTCGTTGACTAGGGGACCAGCATTGAGGATCGTAGCATTTTAAGGAAAAGGGAGAAAATATAAGTGTTAGGGAAGAACCCCCTTTAACATGAACCCGATACAGTGGGAAGTGATGGAATTGTATACAGACATATACAAACAAACAAAAACCAGAACCAGGCTCCAAACAGTTTAACAGAATATAGGCGGTTCCCAACTCAAAAACAACAGAACAAAACGGACATCCTGACCTGGGCCACGAAAAGAAAAGAAAACAAATGACAGACTCAAGCCCAGTCGACCTCCACTACAGAAATCACCAAACCAATACAAGCGTAGGAGACTGCCACTTTGTCTGAACGTAGTTGTGAATACAACAGATCGCTAAGTGTTAGCAACAGGTACATCAAGGGTTGTACACTCCCCGGTGCCAACACTGTACAAATAAGGGCAAAGAGCAAAATCCCCGCTAGACATAGAATCCCCCGCTAGACATAGAATGCCAGAAAACACGACTAAGACTAAGCTGTTGCCGCTGCCTCCATAGTGGTCCGTGCAGATAAGCGCTTGCAGGGGTGACATCATCCGCCGATGGACCAATCCTGGCTCTGCCAGACCTGTCAGATGCCAAACTGCTATGGAGAGATCACGCGAACCGTAGCACTCACCTTCCCCTAATTGTGGGGGTGGTATGTGTGTGTATGCTTTCCTCTGCCTTGGGTCCTCTACCAGAGACCTGGGAGTTTGAGGGTTTTGTATGGTATCATATCTGTTCCTAGAACTGCACTTTTCTGGACAGAGACCTCAGTTCTTGTACCTGGAATCTGTTGGAGCCACTCTCCAAGTTTGGGAGTCACAGCCCCCAGTGTTCCTATTACTACAGGAGTCACTTTGGCCTTCACCTTCCATATTTTTCCAGTTGTTCCTTCAAGCCTTGATATTTCTCAATTTTCTCATGCTCCTTCTTCCTGATGTCAGCTGGGATTGCCACATCTATCACTAGTGCTGTTTTCTGCTCCTTATCAATCACCACTATGTCTGGTTGATTGGCCAGCAGCTACCTGGAACTTAAAGTCCCACAGGATTTTAGCTCTTTTGTTCTCAACTACTTTGGGTGGTGGTACAGGTGGCCACTGAGAGTCCATGAAGGGCACACTTCATTGTTCTCAGCTGCACAGGAGACCAGGACCAGCTGCAGAGAAAATGATCTCAGAAAGAACAGCAATATTTGCACTGCGGAGCTACGAGGAGGTTACTTTATTTAATTTGGTTGTTTGAAGTGAAACTCCATGTATTCCCCCTTTGCTATCTCATACTTGGGCATTCACAGGACACACTGTTATATCACACAGTAGTTTGTTCAAATTTTGAAAGGAAATTGAATCTATTAAATGTTGTTTGTGCCTGTGTGCCATTCAAAGATTCAAAGAGATTTATTTGTCACATACATGGTAACCAGGTATGCTATATAGTGAAATGCTAACTGAATCAACAGGATACTGTGCGTGGTTTTGAGGATAGTGGTAGGTTCAAGAGCCTTATGGCCTGTGGATAGAAGCTCCTCTTGTGTCTCTCCGTTTTTGCCATAATGCTCCCGAATCGTTTGCCTGATTTCAGCAGGTTGAACAGATGATTGCTGGGGTGAGACAGGTCACCAATGATCCTAGTCACTCTGGTCCTGCATCTACTGGTGTAGATGTCCTGTAATGATGGCAGATCAGATCTGGTGCAGCGTTCCGCTGCCTGGATCACTCTATGCAGTGCCTTGATGTCACGAGCACAGCTATTCCCAAACCAGGAGATGATGTTCTGAGTCAGAACAGATTGTATAGCACTAGAGTAGAACGTTTTAAGGATCGACGGAGAGACCTCCAGCTTATTCAGCTGTCTGAGGTGGTGGAGCCACTGCTTTGCTCTACTGGCCTGTGCTCGGATGTGTACAGTCCATGTCAAGTCCTCAGTGAAATGAACGCCCAGGTATTTGAAGCTGCTCACCCTCTCCACTTCAGTCCCGTTGAGTCTAATGGGGGTGTAGGACCGCTGCTGTCGTCTACCAAAGTCCACCACCATCTCTTTAGTTTTACCTACATTCAGGTGGAGGCAATTATCTTGGCACCATGATGCCAAGTTCTCCACCTCGTCCAAGTATGCTGTCTCATCGTTGTTGGAGATGAGGCCCAGCACCACTGTGTTGTCAGCAAATTTGATGATGGAGTTGGAAGCGTGCTTGGCCACACAGTCGTGAGTGTATAGGGCGTAGAGCAGAGGGCTAAGTACACAACCTTGTGGAGCTCCAGTGTTGAGTGTGATGATGCCGGAGGTGCGACTACCAATTCTCACCACCTGTGATCTGCCTGTGAGGAAACTGAGAACCCAGGCACATAGGTTGCGGTTCAATCCCAAGTCATTCAGTTTAGTGAACAGTCTATGGGGGACAATGGTGTTGAAAGCTGAACTGTAGTCAATGAACAGCAGTCTCACATAGTTCCCCTGTTTCCTGTCCACATGACTGAAGGTGGTGTGCAGGACGTGGGATATGGCATCATCCGTGGATCTGTTGGGGCGGTAGACGAACTGAAGTGGGTCTACAAAGCTGGAGATGGATGCAGTGATGATGGCCTTGATGAGTCTCTCAAAGACCTTCATGACTACCGAGGTAAGTTCAACAGACCAGTAGTCATTTGGGCATGTGGGCTTGTTGTTCTTTGGGACCGGGACGATGGTGGAAGCTTTAAAGCACTTAGGGACTGTGGACTGAGCCAGAGATTCATTAAAGATGGTTGTGAGAACCCCGGCCAGCTGGTCGGCGCAGCAGTGCTGCAGACGCCTGGAGATGTTGTCCGGCCCCGGCACTTTTCTGATGTTAACGCACTTCAGCTCCCTCCGCACATCGGACTCGGTAACAGTGATGACGTCACCAAATGTCGTCAACCGGTTGCGGCCCTCACTGCTGTCGCGGGTGACTGTAGCGCAATCGGGCTCGAAACGGGCATAGAATGCGTTGAGTTCATTGGCAAGCCTAGAGTCTGCACGCACAGCCACGTTAGATTTCCTTCCGAAATCTGTGATGGTGCGCAGTCCTTGCCACAATTTGCATGTGTCACCCTGGTGGAAAAGCGACTCGACCCGCTCCCGGTACCGGCGCTTCGTGTCCTTCACTGCACGCCGAACGCCATATTTAGCCGCTTTGTAAGTGCTCATGTCACCGGTGGCGAGAGTTGCGTTGAACGCAGCAGTGCGCGCATTCACTGCTTTACGGACTGTACCATCGACCCACGGTTTTTGGTTGGAAAAGCTCTTGATTTTAACAGTGGGGACAATGTTGTTTTCCAGCACGCTCACAAAGCTGACCACTACCTCCGCAAACTCATTGATGTCACCCGAACTTCTCCTGAACATGTCCCAGTTGACGTCGTCGAGCGCGTCCTGTAGCGCAGCTTCTGATTGGGCAGACCAGCGCTTTACCTCTCGCGTGACTGGAGCCTTAACACGAGACTTCTGTTTGTATGCCGGCAGAAGGAACACAGCATTGTGGTCCGACTTCCCAAACGCCAGCTTTGGAACAGCTTTGTAGCCCTGCTTGTACGGCGTGTAGCAGTGGTCCAGCATGTTGTCCCCTCTAGTCATGCACATCACATGTTGATATAATTCTGGCATGACTTGTTTGAGGTTCGCTTTATTAAAGTCTCCTACCACTATGGTTGCTGCATCCGGGTGTTTGTGTTGAGTTGAGCTGAGTGCCTCGTGCAGGTCAGACAGGGCTGTGCAAATGTCCGCATGAGGTGGAATATAAACCGCCGTGGCGATAACCGAGCTGAACTCCCAAGGCAGGTAAAAAGGATGGCACTTGATAGTCAGAAGTTCCAGACTGGGTGAGCAGGACCAAGAGAGAACAGAGATGTTGTTCACTTCACACCACTTAGTGTTCACCATGAAACAGACTCCCCCACCTTTGGATTTGTTGGCCTCCGCTGTCCTGTCCATGCGATACACAGAGAATGAGTCCGACGGAGTCACTGCCAGGTCCGGCACTAGGGGGGTCAGCCATGTCTCAGTGAAACACAAGATGTTACAGTCCCTCACGTCCCATAAGAAGGTCACCCGTGCCCTCAAATCATCAAGCTTATTCTCCAATGACTGAACGTTCGCGAGCAGAATGCTGGGCAGTGGAGGGCGATGAGGTTGTTTCCGAAGTCTGTACCAAAGTTCGGCGCGGGACCCCTGAGGTTTCCTTTTACGTCGCTGCGAGGTCTCTCGATTACGTCCATCATCTCTGTCCATCGTCCGGAGTATCTCAACCGGCCACAACGCATCGGGTTTGAAGCGGTCAGAAACCACGTAAGGAATCTGATTCCCAATTTCCCAAAGTGTCACGCTGTCATACCGTAGCATCCCATTGAGGGTAATGGTGGAAAATAAAAGAAATTAAGCAAAATTAAGGAAAAAAACGCACAGTGTTCCTTGAGCGATCAGAAAGTCGGCTACACGCAGCAGCGGCCATCTTCTCCATTCTACTCCATTATTCTTGGTACCTTGCTGCAGTAGATCAAGTTAAAGTGTTCTGCTTTACAATAGAAAGTAAAGGGTTGGCAATATTAAGCTCACAAATCCTTTGCTTTGCCTTAACCACCACTACTGCTACCTGCTGGTCCTAGGACAATCACATGTAACTTAGTTACTTCTTCTTTGGAATGATTGATTTACACCACTGATATGTACTTTGTGTCACATTTTTCAGTTTTCTGCATGATGCAACTGCTAAATACAGCTTTTTTTTTTTTTACACAGTCTTGTTACATTTGTGGTCACATATAAAATACAAGATTTATCTATTCATTTGAACCTTATATTATCACAAAAATGAAACACTTCAAGTTAAGTGAGTTACACCATAATGGAAAGTTTAACAAAAGAGAGCCTGATGTGATGTAGAGAGTAATGCTTTCTGACTGCAATACAAGGGTGCCAGTCTATTTACCTTGTATTTCTCTTGGACATTGAGTATAAACATCAAGCATCAAATATTCAAGTCTGGTCACATAGAACACATTAAAGTGCAATGTGGCAGACGCAGACTCTCAGAGATCTAATAATAGAGCTGGGACTGGAGACTGGTGGGGGAATAATCTATCAACAGCATCCAAGTCACTTGCCTCATTTCCAAACTTGTCTAAGCAGGTTGCAGAGCCAAAAAAAATTGCAAACTCCTGGATATGTTAAGTCAAGTAGCTCTTAAAGTCATATTTGGCAGCATCTCAGTGTAGTACATATTCAGGCTGGAGTCATGTGGTTAATTTTTTTAAGAATGTGTTTGTTTGCTATATAAGAAAGTAAAATCATCAAGAAAGCCATTAAGCCAGGTTGGTCCATATGTAGTTCAACAAGAGGGATTGCTCACGTTTACTCACGCGTGTTCATCGTGCACTTCTGCTGCTTAGGGTGGTTAATGCCATAAACACCAAGCAAGCAAGGACAGCTGTTCTCTGAAAAGGACACTAAGCAATTGCAAGGCTGCCGCATATGCACACAGTGTGGGCAATTTACATTCAACATTTAATAAGAAACAATGTGGGATAAGGCAGTTTAACAGTCTCATCTGCAAGCTGCACCCATCTCACAGGTAGATCCATCGGTACGAATCCTCACGCCACATGATTAGGTCACAGTCACTCAACACCTTGTTAACCACTTATCCAGTCATCCGTCCAACACTATTTGAACCTCTTCCCCAGTTACTTTATAAAATCTCTTTTGTTTTGTAGACTGAATAACTTTCTGTCTTGCTTGTGCAAGATATGGCCAGGCCTATTTTCTTATTGTATTTTTTTGGCTATCCCTTGAAGTAACTGATTGCCCCACCAGACAATGGCCACACCAACTCCACCTCATCATATACTTGGCACCACCTGTTGAATCATTTAAAAAGACAGAACGCTATTCTGGAGGTAAGTGGAATAATGAATCTCTTGTTTTTTGTGTGCCTCTGAAATTCATCAATTAGAAAATATACTCTATCTTAGTATACATAATAATACAAGTATTTTTTGCTTAACTCGGAATTACAAGGTAAACTGCTTCCGATGATCGAAGGCTTCAACCCAGAATGTAATCCTCAAGTATTTCATTCTGTGTTCCTCACTGACTTATGTGTTACTAGTAAGAGTTTAAAATCAATTATAAGACTGAAGTATTGACAAAATGTGGTTGTATTTTTTGGTTCTTGTAACTATCCTTGCTGCAGCATTCATTAGTATCTGCAGCCTGGAGATAATGTGAGACGGACATCCAGATAGCAGGGAGTTACAGTGATCAATCCTGCTCGACATGAAGGCGTGGACCAGTTTCTCAGTATCCTTTCTGTGCAAGAATCGCCTTAGTTTAGCTATAGTTCTTAAATGTACAACAAGACCTTGTTAAAGCTGCTCATGAGATGCGAATGAAATGTTTGTGTCACGGAGCACTCCCAAATCCCTCACACACTGAGATATTAAAATTCTGGCCATGGGGTTGAATGAAAGATACAATTTCATTGCAGGCTCATTGCTAGCACCAACCACAAGGACATTACTTTTGATAACATTTAAGAATAAGAAATTGTTACTCATCCATGCCTTTATATTGTTGAAGCAATTTATTAATGAGAGAAGGCGTTTATAGTCCCCAGACTTGAAAGTGTCAGAAGCGTCGGGACGCCAACAGGACACGGTGACGACGCGGTGACGACGCAATGCGACGCAAATGTTCCGAATGTTTGATGTTCCAAATATTCGACGCAACGCGACCATAAGAGCGGCCGAGCCAACCAGCACCGTCGTGGGACCTGATTAATACTGTCCTTGATATTAACCTGCCTTTGTGTTCCAAGGCTGTGACAAGAATAAACGACAGAGTGTTTGCACCTCTTGTCCCGTGTCTCCCTTCCGCATCTGGGTCCTACGCCTTGCTGCCGATCGAGTGCCGATCGAGTGCGTGACAGAAAGAGACATGCAACTGAGTGTCGTCAGCATATGAGTGGAAACTAACACCATGCTTCCTTATAATATCACCAGTGGTAACATGTAGATCGAGAATAGTGATGAACCCAGAACTGAGCATTGGGGTACACTATATTGCACAATTCATGTGACTGACACAGGATTGTCAACTGACTTTGACACACATTGTTTAATTTAATTAAAAAATGCTCGGAAGCACCTTAGGGCAGATCCTGACAACCCAACCAATATTTCCAATCTGCCGAGTAGAATTGGACGGTAAACCGTGTCGAACGCAGGACTCAGGTCTAAAAGCATTATGACTGAGATCTAGCCAGAGTCAGGTGAGACAAGGATGTCATTCACTACACGAGTTAGAGCTGTTTCTGTGCAATGTCCTTGGCAGAATCCTGACTGGAATTTTTCAAATATATTAAAATGATTGAGGTGACTTTGTAGTTGGGAGGATACCGTCTTCTCCAGGATTTTAGAGATAAATGATAGATTGGAGACTGGTATAAAATTATTTGGGTCGGTTTAGTCAAGGTCCTGTTTTTTAATAGAGGTCTAATTACAGCAATCTTAAATGCATCGGGGACAGTACCTGAAGTAACGAAGTATTTATTATATTAACCAGTGGTTTAGTCAGGATTGGTAGCGTAGTCTTAAGTAACTTGGTATTGGATGCAGAGAACATGGTGGATTTCATTTTGCAAACAATTGCAGCTATCATTCCGACTACAAAGCTTTTTAATTTAGATATTCTGACATAAACACAATTTTATGTTTAACAGAAGTTCTTTTTCTATTAAAAGAGGTAAACGATAAAAAAATTATAACATTAAATAGTATAGTTCATTTAAGCAGAGGAAGTATATCTGAAACTGTAAAATTTTTAAAAAAAGAAGTGAGAACATTATATTTAAAATAGATGTATTTAGGGTCATACCAACATTTCTCAAGCACATGATCCTTTTAATTACCATTCTGAGTATATTAGACATATTTATCCTCTTTGGTATAAAAATCTACAGCTATGCTTTATGGGTTGGAGACGGTGGCACTGACCAAAAGACAGGAGGCAGAGCTGGAGGTGGCAGAGTTAAAGATGTTAAGATTTGCATTGGGTGTGACAAGGATGGACAGGATTAGGAATGAGTATATTAGAGGGGCAGCACAGGTTAGACGGTTTGGAGACAAAGTCAGAGAGGCGAGATTGCGTTGGTTTGGACATGTGCAGAGGAGAGATCCTGGATATATCGGGAGAAGGATGCTAGGGATGGAGCTGTCAGGCAAGAGGAAGAGAGGAAGGCCCAAGAGGAGATTTATGGATGTGGTGAAGGAGGACATGCAGGTGGTGGGTGCGACGGAGAAAGATGCAGAGGACAGGAAGAAGTGGAAGCTTTTGATCCGCTGTGGCGACCCCTAACGGGAGTGGCCGAAAGAAGAAGAAGAAGGTATAAAAATCTACAGAAAGCATTATAGGCCGTTATGAAGCTATTCTAATTTCGCATTCTACTTTAGGGTTTTGTAGTGAAGGAACATCACCTTCCACAGGTCAATAATGCATTTGACTTTAGAAAAGGTTGCCTACCTGGGGAAAGGAAGACAGGCAATGATATTTTTTATTACTTAAGGACAAATTAAACTCGTGTTTATACTACCAGGTCATTATTCAGTGTGTCTTCTAGTAAATGCGGATGCATGATGGCCAAGAGAGGGAAGGTGATCAGGGAGTGGTTACCAGAGGACAGAATAGCAGACGTACAGGACAGCTACAAGTACCTTGGTATCCTACAGGCCAATGGGAATTAAAATGAGGATACAAGGAGATCAGCTACGGTCAAATATCTCCAGAGGGTACGCCCTAACAACCATCAGGTACTCAGCAGGAATAGTGAGCTGGCCACGGGAGGAAATAAATGCCATTGATGTCAAGACACGGAAATGGTTAGAAGGAAAGCAAGGATTAGTGAATGTTTGAGCCATTAGCCAAAATGAAACAAGGAACAACTGTGAATCAAGAAGCTGGTCCTCCCAGAATGAACTGAAGAATAAATGCCTCAGGCAGAAGGAAACAGTGGACGGTGAGGAGAAAGAGAAGGCATAATGCAAGACAGATAGCCCCTCCACGGAATGTATCACCTGCAGATAGAGGAGGTGGTTGACATCAAAAAATCCTACGGTGGTTAGAAAAAGCAGGCCTGAAGGACAGCACAGAGGCCCTGATAATGGTAGCACAAGAATAGCCCCTAAACACCAGTTCTGCAGAGGCTGAGGTGTACCACACTAGACAGGATCCAAGGTGCAAGCTGTGCAAAGACTCCCCTGAGACTGTCCAACACATAGTAGCTGGGTGCAAAATACAAGCTGAGACAGCATACACTAAAATGCATAACCAGGTGGCGATGATAGTATGCAGAAACAGCTGTGCCAATTATGACCTAGCAGTCCCCAAGTCCCGATGGCAGGCACCTCCGAAAGTAGTTGAAAACAACAGAGCTAAGATCCTATGGGACTTCAAGTTCCAGACAGAAAGGCAGCTGCTATATCAACCAGACATAGTGGTGGTTGATAAAGAGCAAAAAACAGCAGTAGCGATAGAGACCATGTAGCGAAATGTGCTCTGATCCAACAGGAGACAGTGAATGGTTATACTAGAAAAAAATTTACAACAAAACAAACTGTTCCTCAGTATCCAAAGAAACTGTTCCTCAGTATCCTACTTTACGGAGGATTCCAATTATTATTATTATTATTATTATTATTACAATACTGTCACAACAGGGCCAGGGAAGGAAGGAGACCGAACTGTGGATACGACGCGAGGGACTGGATTCACAAGGACAAAGATGTTTAATATAGAACAAGGAAGCGTAGGGAGCAGGTACGGATTCTAGAGCCATCCGGCTCTGCGACTTTTATCTCTGAGCTGATCTGGTGCAGCTGCGATGGGTAGCTGGTTCTTCACATATACAACAAAAGAAAGGAAAATCTGACATCTGAATGAAGTGAAATCTGGAATCACAATCCAAACTAGAATTCTGTAAATTTGTTTAAATTAGTTGCATTGTATAGAGTGGTTTTAATGGCAAGCAGAATAGCTTATGATGAAGGACTAATGTCAAGTAAAATATAATAGCATATAAATTATGGAAATATACACTGATCGACCATAAAATTCAAAATGCCACCTGCCTAATACTGTGTAGGTCCACCTCATGCTCCCAAAGCACCTCTAACTCATCAAGGTATTGACTTCACAAGACCTCTGAAGGTGTCTTCTGGAATCAAGCTACAAGATATTAGCAGCAGAGCCTTGAAGTTCTGTTAGTTGCGAGGTGGGGCCTCTATAGATCGTACTTGCCCAATCAGATTCAAATCAGTATAAATTGGAGACCAAGACAACACCTTGAACCTTTTGTCATGGTCCTCAAACCATTCCTGAACAATTTTTGCAGTGTTGCAGGGCCACAGCCATCAGTGAATAAGGTTGCCTTAAAGGGGTGTACGTGGTCTGCAACAGTATTTAGGTGGATGGTACAAGTAAAAGTAACATCCACATGAATTCAAGGTGTCAAGGTTACCCAAAGTATCACACTGCCTTCTTGCCATAGTGAATCTTCTTCCATCTCTTCCCCAGGTAAATAACGCACCCAGCTATCCACATGATCTAAATGAGACTATGATTCATGACGGTGGTTTATGGTCATAAGGAGGTTTTTTACAATTTGTGCTATACTAGCTCCTCCTTGTGATCAGAGCAGATAGGCTAGGCTTCACTCTCCACACACATCAGTGAGCTTTGGGCACCCATGATTCAGTGGCTAGTTCACTGGTTGTCCTTCTTTGGTCCACTTTTGGAAGGTACTAACCACTGCATACCTGGAAGCCCCCAGAAGACCTGCCATTTTGGAGATGCTCTACTCCAAACATCCAGTCATCATAGTTTGGCCCATGTCAAAGTTCCTCAGATCTTTACATTTGCCTATTTTTCCTGCTTTTGACACATCAACTTCCAGAACTGACTGTTCACCTGCTGCCTAATATATCCACCCCCATCTCTTGAGAAATACCGTTATAAGAAGATAATGTGTTATTCACTTCTCAGGCTGATGGGTGTATAACTCAGTAGAGAGTATTATTTCTTCACTGGTTTGAAAAAAAATTTTTTTCAGTGAGTACATTGTTATAAAAAGTTGAAAGAAGAGTTTGACCTTCATCTTGAGAAAAAATTTCTAGAGGACTAAATTCTATTTGGTCATAACTTTATTTGTAATAAGAGGAATTCAGTGGGATTCTGAGTAAAATGTGTTTTGTCGAAAATATCTCTTTAAGGAGGGAAACTAATCAAAAGTTCAGATCAGAAAATACCAAAAATTAAACTAATATATGCCAAAATCAATTCTTCAAGTGAAGATTATACATATAACTAGTAACTGATATTCCAATGGGAATTATAAATTGGAGACAGCAGGGTACTTCTAGTAGACTATCACACTTTATTAATAACTCTCAAGAAGATGTTCACAAGATTCATCCATTCCTCATACCTTACATTTTGTTTTAATAGACAAAATTAAACTTTATTAAACTTGAAAATTGAATTATACACACACATTCCCCAAGATGCACAAAGGAAATGGGCTTTGTGTGCCTTAATTTAAGGCTACATTGTGTTGTATATATCTTCCTGTCAGCGCTCAGTCTCTCTTGTGATCTCTCCTGCAACTACTGCCTTGCTGAGTATTTGTATTTTGTTTATTTTGAATTGGGACAATTGTGTTCCATTTTTGTTTACTCCTTATTGCTAATGTGTAACGGCTAGCTACGGGCAACATTCTCTGACTGAAATAACACTCAGTGAAGAGTTTAACGGAACTTAAATTTATTACCATGGTGTATTGTGATTGCTTCCTCCAACCTAACACCCAGCACACATCATAGCCTACCTTAAAAGGCATTAAGGGCTTGCCACTTTCATACCGGTTTCAGAAGACACAGACATAGATGGACGTTTTATAAACATTATGGATGCACAAAATACAGTGTAGGGATAATCAAAAAAAAATGCTGGCAACACAAATCACTATTGAATATTAGTTGTACATACTAGCAACCACGTGGCAGATTGGGAGATGCGGATTGCTGCAGTTGCATAGCATCATGATCTCTTATGATGCTATGCAACTGCTGAGGAGGTGTTCTAAGGAACCTCTTCCAGAGCACAGTGGAGAAGAAGGTATCTCGCTCTTGCACCAGACGTGTAGATTATCTGGGCATCGTAGACGGCTTACACAAGGAACCGAACACAATGGAAGTCTTCCTAGATGATGTTAAACTAGGTGATCCTGCACTGCAGTACACCCTCCCATGCATGCTGTTGCCTGAGCCCCACTATCCTGCTCACCCGCTCTTCCTCCATGCCTGCTTGGACTTCTTCCTAGATAGGTGGTGTCTCTCTTTGCCTGCAATAATTCTGCCACCTCCACTGTTTTCTCTGCCCTCCATTATCACCCTATCCTCACCTCAATGCCTGCTGATTACACATTTTGGTTGCTGGAGTCCCTGTACTGTAGGGCTTCTCTTGTGTGGATAACTATAAACTCTTCTGTGAGGCCACTGAGTGGAAGCTGCAAGATGTTACTGGTCCCATACAGAGTTGCGCTACTGAGGCTGCAGTGGAACCACGAGGCTGATGAGGCTGCAGTTAGTGGGACCACATAAACCAGCAGAGACCACTGAAGAACCAAGATGGAATGTTGATAAATCCACGCCTTGAATCTGCCAGGCAGGTCTGATTTGTCAACCCTGGTAAGCCAGGAATTGGTTTCTCTGATGCTCCTCTGAATGGCAACAGTGTCTCTTGACTGGCTGTTCTGTTATGAAGGGGATGGTAGTTCTGAATAATGAGAAGTGGAATTTGTTGACCATCTTGCCTTTCTTAAGCACCATGGACCTTGACTTGGTGGGCTTAAAATTCATCCTAGCCCAGGTAACAAGGTTTTAAAGTCCTTGTACTCTACCTACTCCCTGGGATGGATGCTGTTGTGATCATCAAGTCATCCATAAATGCTCTAATCGGGTGCTGGCGTACACCTGATTTGGTCAGAGGGCCTCTGCATATCACCTCGGCAGACTCAGCCACCGTGTTCATGGCTCGGGCAAAAAGAATAACGGAGATGGTAGATCATATTAATATTCCTTTTTCAAGTTGGTGCTAGTCTGAGGTTTGTGACTCAGAAGTAAACCTCAGCCTGAACTTATCATAGTAATTCAGCATCAGACCCTTGATCTTGCTGGGAACATGGTGACGGCGTTGTGCAAGCTCAACCAATCCGTTCAGAATGGACCTATAGGCATTAGCCAGATCAACCTCAGCCTCTGTTTTCATGGGCTTCTCTGATGAACTGCTTGATTACTCTAGTGTGCTCCAAACAACCAGCAAGTCCAGGAATCCCACCCTTCTGAACTGAGGGGTCAACATATCTGTTTTTGAGGAGAAACTCTGTCAGACTTCGGGAGACAATGCTGAAAGTTTCTTATCAACACTCATCAGTGAGATTTACCAAAACTGACTGAGGTTCTTGGACTTCCTCTTTGGGGATCCACACTCCCTCCACAAACCTCCACTGGTCAGCAACTCTCCCCCTTTGCCATATCAGCTTTAAGATCTTCCATAGGTGTCTGAGGACCTCTGGGCAGTGCTTATATAAACAATATAAGGTACTCCACTAGGACCTGGGGCAGAGGCTGAGTGTGCTACCTTAATGATCTCCTCAATCTCCTTTAAACTTAGCACCCTTAGATGGAACTTGATTATTTGGGGGGGGCGGACTGATACACCCGATTAGGTTCAAGCTCTTGAGCCCTTATCAGGTCACTCAGGGTGTTGTGGAGGAAGCGGTTTACTTCATCTGTTGAACACACAAGATGGTTACGGCATTTATCCCCCAGTAGTTTGTTAAAGCCAAAGGGATTGGTGATGAAAGCAGCCCATTTCCTGGCTCTCTCTCTACCTCTTCTCATGTACCACTCTGCTCTGTGGAGGGTCATAAACCTTTTCTTAAGGATGCTTTGTAGGTCAGCCAAGGCTTGCTTGTCTTCTTCTGTGGATGTCTTATATTAGCTTTTGAGGGATCAAAGCTCCTTCTGCGGTTGATGTATTCTAGTGGCTAGTGATGTATTCTAGTGGTGCAGGTGGTTGAAAAATAATAATAAATATAGAAATTTTTGTTTCATTTTCTTATGCTATGGCTAAAGATAGTGAGCATTGGAATCATCCAGCTTATGAAACCAGCTCCTCACAGCACCACTCTCTTTGTGTTGCGCAGTAGATGAGGGCAAAGGAACATACTTGCTGTTCAATATGATCTGATTACTCTCTGTCTCCAGCAGCAGGAGCATTTATCATTATCCATTTATCTCTTTTAAAGACAACACATTACTATTTCAATATAAGGCACTTAGTAGTGCTTCTAATGAAAAAAATTCATATAATTCACTTTTAATAGAGAGATGGTCTCTGCTTTACATGCATTGTTGTACATCACAATGTTCAGGACTCCAAACTTTTCTGTCTTCTGGAATCAACATGAATTTTCTTGTATGATTCCATGGCAAATTAATCATCCATTATCCAAATAAAACCTGGTTTTATGCCTTGCTTTGATTAAAATTGGCATTTTAATCAAGGAGGGTTTTTGTAGAAACCAGAATAGTATGGAAGTGAAAAGAGGAAAAGTAAAAGAGGGTACCACTGCAAAAGCTGGGTTTTAAGAGCACTAGAGGTCAGAGGAAATTCTCAAAAGAAGGGAAACCACCCGCAAGAGTAAGAATCATGGTATAAATGTGGTTGGAACCCATGTCTCCCACTGATTTTTTGTTGGCGATGAGGTCTGCACCAGGTGTGTTATGATAATAAATCCATGCCATGGTTTATGCTTGGAAATTTCTTAGAAATGAACAGTCTCTTGGTCTTTTGTAGCTCTTGAAATACTTTAAAAGGGACAATGATCAATGTTGTTCCTTGTTATGCAAAATTAATCATGAATAATGAACATATGTGACATTTTAAGTCTGAAAATCACAGTCAGGAGTATGTTTCAGCTTAATATTCTTTTTTTTTTTTTCAATTGCATGGGGGTTTAACCCCCCCCCCCCCAAAAAAAAAGAAAAATAAGCTGGAATGTATTCTTGCTTGTCATTAACATCAAAGTTAAAATTGAACTGAAATGTCACATAACTTTTAAGAATAAATAAACCTAATTAAAACTAAAATGTTGGAAAATATTCAGTATAAAATTATCTTTAACCTTCCCCAACAGGGGAACTGAGATAGCTCAGTTTGCTAATGTGTGAGGCTGGCAAATGAAAGGTTGGGGACTCAATCCCCCACTCTTCTGCAGAAGGAGAAGGACAGTGAGAGTAAAAGCACATGTGAGGGAAGCTAAGGAAGAGAACAACCAAAAGTTTTTGTCTTTTTGGCAGTTTCAACACAAACCACAGCAAGATTGAGGAAACACCGAGTGGAAGGAGGGCGTAGGACACTGGTGCTCTGTGAGCAGTCTAGAGCCTGAGGAAGGAGTCTTTCCTTGATTATAGAGGAAGGATGGCTGACTGTGAACTACAGCATGTCTACAAAGAACTCCAGGTCCTTGAGATCAAAATTTGGCAAATCCTTGCCAAATGGACAGTTCTCAGGGAACTCAAAGCTCGCCTGCGATGGGAGATGACCCCCCCTCCCCCAGCAGTCGAGATCACAGCAACCCATCTTGACGTGGCAACATCAACTCTGCACCGGGTTGCTTATTCTCTGGGCTAAATCAGTATCACCCCCAGCTTCTTCTCGCAGTGACAAAGACAATGGAGTATGGCTTCTCCAGCATCATAGGCAGGATCCCAAGGTTAGATCACCTCCGTCAACCTATGCAGGTGTCAAAGTCTGACCTTCTCCATTCCCCCAGCGTTCATGCAGACTCTGATGATATTGTTATTATTGGGGACTCAACTGTACGTAACCTAAATATTTCATGTCCCAAACAGAAGTGTTTTGTTTCTTGTTTTCCTAGTGCACGAGTTCTAGATCTTACTAGATGAAATCCAAAAGTCCTCGAGAAGCACAAGAAGAACAGGACTGTGGGAACCATTGTTCTCCATGCGGTAGCAAACAACGTGCATTATCGACAAACGAAGGTGCTAAAGACGGACTTTGCAGCCTTAATCCAAGTGAAGAAAGGCAAGAGCCCGGCTGCTAGAATCATCATTTCAGGTGCTTTACCATTAATTAGAAGGTCAGATGAAGCTTACAGTCATATGCTGTCCTTCAACAACTGGTTGAGACGCTTCTGCAGAAGACAAAAAAAAATCACATTCGTGGACAACTGGGATCTTTTCTGCAAATGACCGCATCTCTTCAGATGTGATGGTCTAAATTCAAACACATTAGGCACCCAGATCCTTTCTGACAAAATTGCAAAGGTAATCAGACTTCCCTAACTATGTAATCTTAGTCCTAATGTTTTCTATAATGTTGTGCTAGAATGTGAAAATTCTGTCATGAGTCTACCCCTAGGTGTACAGTGTATTAGCAGTAGAATAACTAACCACAGTTTAAAAATCCGGGACATACCAGTGTAAATGCAAATAATTTAATTAGCACGTCGCCTGTATATGTGAACTATAACCACAGATCACAGACTAAAGAAAGAATTCACACAAAGCAGCATAAACAAGAATAATAATTCACCTTCCAAGCCGTTGTTACGTTCTGATGGGGGCAGGTTATCTATCAGTGTGGTGTGCATACGTTTGGGATAGAAAAAGAGAGGAAGATACAGGTCCAGCAAGGGGTAAACTCAAGGAGGCAGAATGAGAAGTAGGCTGGTGAAGCTTAGGCAAGCAGAGCAATTAAGTAATAAGCGGAAGAGGAAAGAGAAGACTAGAACAGTTTTTTATAAAGATCCAAGTTTGCGAAGGGCTTGTTTGAGCAAGAAAGGAATGGAAAGTTAAAAGTGTCAAAGCAGGAGTTGGAAGGATATTATATAAGAGCATATATTCGAGTGTAGAGGAGGATGGGGAGAGGAGCTTCCCATTACTACTGGAGGTAGAGTATAAGTTAGCTGTTAGTCCACCAAAGTGGACTGAGGTACAGGCAGTAGTAAGGCATTCAAAGGACTCTTCATCCCCAAGGCGGAATGGGGTCCCCTACCAGGTATATATGTATGTGCCAGATCTACTTGGGTTTTTGTGAAGGCTCTTTAGAGTAATGTGGAGGACGCAGGTACTTCTGAGGGCTTGATGTAGGGCAGGGGTGATATTTATTCCAACGGAGAAGAAGTCTGTAGAAATAGGGCAGTTTATACCAGTTCAGACTAGTATGCTTGTTGAATGTAGAGGGTAAAATATTCTTCAGAGTAGTACGGAGGTTGTCAGATCATTTAGGAAAGAAGAGATTAATTGACACAATGATCCAGAAGGCAGGAGTCCAAGGTTTCTCAGGATGCTTAGAACACACTAGTGCAATATGGTATTAAATTCAGGAAGAAAAGGGACTTGCATGTGGTATTTCTAGATCTAGCAATTGCCTTTGGCTCCACACTGCATAGGGTTATCTGGAGCGTGTTTCACTTTTTGAGAGTTCCAGGCCAGATAGCTACCTTAGTCAAAGGATATTTTTGGGACATTAAGATGTGTTTCACCACGGCGCAGTACACAACAGCCTGGCAGAGGCTGGAAATGGGGAAGTTGAGCAAAAATTTAAAGTGGGTGAGTTTGAAGATTAAGCCAGCTAAGTCCCGCATTATCTTGTTGTTCAAGGGAAAGGTAAAGAAGGTTAGTTTTTTTGGTTGATGTTGAGGAGATCCCAATGTTATTGGAAAAGCCAGCAATGAGTCTAGGGAGGTGGTATAGGAGGGAGTTATCTGATGGGGAGCAGGAGCAGGAGCTTAGGAAAAGTATAATGGATTTGTTAGGAAGAATAGAGAAATCTGAGCTGCCAGGAAAACTGAAGCTATGATGCTTACAGTTTGGCCTGTTCCCAAGGGTGATGTGACCACTTAAAATGTATGAGACAGTCATGAGGGTGGAGTTAATGGAGAGGCTGATTAGCTCTTACATTAGGAAATGGCTGGAAGTTCCTCGGTTTCTAAGCAATGTGCCTCTGTATGGGAAGGGAATTCTGCTGTTGCAGATATCTAGCTTGACAGAGAAGTTTAAGTGCGGTTACAGCTGCAGCTGCCAGGTAGTAGGGACGAGGTGGTAAGGGTGTTGGGACCCATACTAGTGACAGGTAGAAAGTGGGATCTGAGGCAGCTAGTACAGGAAGCTAAGGCAGACTTGAAGCAGGTAGAGGTGGTTGGAAGGGTCCAACAAGGATTGCGATTAGGAGACCCTATGTGGAGTAAGGCAGGCACTGTAGAGAGAAGGTGGTTGGTGGTAGAGCAGTTCGTCAGTGGGAGGAAACGGAGAGGTGTGTTAGGGCAGTGTTGCAAGGCAAGCAGGGGCAGTGGGTGAATTGGGAGGGATCTGAGGGGTCAGCTTGTCATTGGGTAGGTGCAAGTGGCGGCACAATCAGGTGTTGGGATGGCTGGTGACGGTCATTGAGAGGTGGAGGGTGCAGGTAAGGTTAGGGCAAGATGTGGGTAATTTACAGGTTCAGTTTGTTGGGGAAGGGGGTGCAGCGAGGGAATGAGTAGGTAGAAAGAAGCTAGGTCAGTTAGGGGGATTAGAGATTGGGAGATGCAGGTCAACCTGGGATGAAAACTAGTTGTGCCCCAGGAAATAGTTAGCACAAGCTTGAGGCCAGATATGGTGTTTTGGTTGGCAAGTCGGCAAATAGCGTATATCATAGAGCTTATGGTCCGATGGGAGGGGCTACTGAATGATGTGCATGAGAGCAAGAAGGTCAGGTATAGTGAGCTGGCAGCAGAAGTAGAGGGGTGTGGTTGGAACGCAAGAGTGAGGCCAGTGGAAGTGGGCTGTTGTGGTTTTGTAGTCCAGTCAGCATCTGCGCTGTTTCGCAAACTTGGAATCCAAGGTTAAAGTTTATGGCAGGCGATGAAGGAGCTTGCACAGGTTGCTGAGCAGGGACGCCTTTGGATTTGGAGGAAAAAGACCAGCGCGGAGGGTGGCAAAGTCTTGAACCAGTAGGTAGAGAGCATATTAGAGTAGGTGACAGTGTCGGTGTTTGTGTAATATGAGATGTGGTTTAGGCAGAGGTAAAGGAGTTTCTTCCTAGGAGAAAATAAATTGTAGAATAGGCGATGAGTGCGTAGTTAGAGTGGGTGCTAAGGCGATAAACGGGTGGTGTGCTGTATTGTAGGGTTGCGCGGTGGTGCATGCAGTGTTGGAGGGGAGCAGATCTGGGATGCCTGAGCTGTGGTTTATGCTTCTGAAGGTGTCATTGGCCTAACTCGACGAAACACTGACAAAGGAAGGTACCTACTTGACAACCCCAATGAGATGTTTTGAAATCACTTTGTTTGAAATCACATGGGTTTGAAGTTCGTTAGCATTGGTGTTGGAGAGGTACAAACCATTGTATAGTAGCTAGATAGGCATGTTGAGGGATGACTATTTTCTACTGTCAACCATCTCTTAAACCCTACTCACGCTCTCCTCCTAAAAAAATACTAGTGAAACTTGTGAGGCTTTTGCCAAATTTCTTCAATCACCAAATAAAGGATGTTAGAATAACATAATAAATCCCCCAAACTTAACCCAACTGAATCCCAGCATGTCCATCTCTGTAAGCTAAATTCTTTCAAAAGAATAGACTGACAAGAATTACACAGAATAATTTCTCAGCTAAAACCCACCACCCTGGACCCATTACCAACATGCTTATTTAAAGAAGTCTGTGATATCCTGCTAGAACGAATCCTTGACATAGTGAATTCATCATTAGATGAGGGGGTTTTCCCCGACTGTATAAAGACTGCAGTTGTTAAACCCCTGCTCAAGAAAAACAATATGACTCCTCAGTCTTTGATATCTTTAAACCAATCTCTAACCTGCCATTCTTCTAGAAAAGGTAGTTCATAAGCAGCTAAATGATTACTTACCTAAACATTCACTTCTCAACAAGTTTCAGTCAGATTTTAAAAATGACCACAGTACAAAAATTACGCTGGTAAAAGTAGTAAACGATTTATAGGTTAATGCAAACAAAGATCATTTATCTGTTCTTGGTCTCTTAGACTTGAGTGCAACATTTGACATTATTGACCATTGGATTCTTATCAACCACCATAGACAGTGGGTAGACCTTTCTGGCATCATCTAAAATTGGTTTCAATCTTACCTAATAAGTAGCAAATTATATATGAGTTGTTGTGTTTATACTTCTGAAATACATGACATTATGTATGGTGTACCAGAAGGATCTATTGTGGGTCCACTGCTTTTTTCAATAAACATGCTTCCAATGGGTCAGATCATCTCAGTGATGCACATGTTTTGAAATCACTGTGTTATACCAAACAAGCTGTATTACAGCTTTATCTTTGTATAGCACCGGATGACCCAGATGCTCTTGGCTCTCTGATCGATTGTCTTAGCAGTATTTCCAACTGGATGAATAACTTCCTCAAATTAAATCAGGAAAAAACTGAAATCTAAGTGATTGGCAAACATGGATATATGGAAAGAATTATAAATTAACAATCCCTAGGTTTAAAAATCAAAGTAAAGGTAAATAATGTAGGGGTAATCATTGACCCTAGATCACTGTAATGTACTCCTAACAGGACTTCTGAAAAAAAAGACATCCATCGACTGCTATTAGTGCAGAATGCAGCAGCCAGAATCCTAACTAGGAAAAGGAAATCTGAGTACATCTCACCAGAATTAGAAACATTACATTTGTTACTTGTGAGGTTCAGAATTGATTTTAAATTACTTGGTTTATAAAGTCTTTCATAACCTTGCCCCATCTTATATTACGGAACGCTTTTCCCACTACTCTCCAAGTCGTAACCTTAGATTCTCAAATGGAGGTCTGCTTAAAATCCCAAGAGGCAAGCTTAAAAGAAGTGGTGAGGCGGCCTTTTGCTATTATTTCTGTTAGCCTTGGAACCCCTACAGATTTTTTTTTTCTTTTCCTGCCGTCCCAGCCATCTGACTTTAGCTTTCTTTGATGTTACCTGTTCTTTAACGCAATTGTCTGATCCTGAGTTTTTCTTTTGTCCTGTAATCTTTGTTTTGCCATCATATAAAGCTCTTGGAGCTTAATTCTTTATGAAAATTTGCTATATAAATAAATGCTGTTATTGTTATTTGAGGGAAAAAAGAAAAATAAGCTGAAGTATTGTATACTCCTAGCTGTGATTAGCTTCAGACTTTAAATTGAACTGAAATGTCACATAACTTCAAAAATATTCAGTATAAAGTTGTTTTCATTAGAAATGAGTATATTAGAGGGGCAGCACAGGTTAGACGGTTTGGAGACAAAGTCAGAGAGGTGAGATTGCGTTGGTTTGTACATGTGCAGAGGAGAGATTCTGGATATATCGGGAGAAGGATGCTAGGGATGGAGCTGCCAGGCAAAAGGAAGAGAGGAAGGCCTAAGAGGAGATTTATGGATGTGGTGAAGGAGGACATGCAAGTGTTGGGGGCGACGGAGAGAGATGCAGAGGACAGGAGGAAATGGAAGCTTTTGATCCGCTGTGGCGACCCCTAACGGGAGCGGCCGAAAGAAGAAGAAGATAAAGTTGTTTTCAAATCTCCACCAAAAGAGAAACCCAGATAACTCAGTTAGTCAGTGTATGTGGCTGGAAAATAGAAGGGTAGGGGTTCAATCCCCAATGTCTCTGCAAATGACAAAAAGAAATCTAGAATATACTGTGCTTAAACTCAGATTTAAAATTGAACTGAAATATAATGTAACTTTGAAGCATAAAAAAACCTTATTGAAGCTGAAAGGTTGGAAAATATTCAGTAAAAAATTATTTTCAACCTTCCACCAATAGGGGAACCCAAATAGCTCCGGTGGGGACTAAGCACACCTACAGTATGTAATGAATTGTGCATGCTAATAATGTGTACATGTTCTGATTTCTGGTCACTAACTGTTTTAATTATTTATTTTATTTGTAGTCATAACAATAATGGGGGACAATAATAATAATATCATAGACAATAAAGATAATTTCATCAACCGTGTGCAAACAATTAAACCTGATTAATGATAAAAGAATAATCCTTGTTTTCTGTTTAATGCAATCAATAATTTTGTCAGTTTCAATCAGAATAGGTAATGTAACGCTTTCTCCATTACTAAAGATGAATTTAAGACATTTTTAAACAATAAATTATATAATATCAGAATCTCAATAGTGCTGTCGATTCAGGTGTTAAATGGTGCAGGGGAATCAGATGATAACAATGTATGTAACCCTATTACGGTAGAGGACCTTACTGCGCTCTTTACTAACACAAAGTCCCCTACATCGCTGTGATTAGACCTCTGTTGTAAAAAACAGGATCTTGATCAAACCTACCCAAATAACATTAGACCAATCTCTAAAGTAGCATTTATCTCCAAAATTCTGGAGAGGATGGCATCTTCCCAATTACAGAATCACGTCAATTATAATATTTGAAAAATTCCAATCCTGGCCACAGTACAAAGACAGTTTTAATCAATTAAATTCAAATAAGATACTATTCTCCATTGATATATTACCACTGGGTGACATTATTCGGAAGCATAGGGTGAGTTTTCACTCATATGCTGATAATACCTGGTGTATGTCTCTTTTATGACTAGTGACTAGAAATGCCTTGTTTCACTATTCAAGTGCTTCACAGATATAAAGGCCTGGATGAATTTTACTATCTCAAACTGTTTGAGAGATTTGGAAGTGCTTCTGGACACAAGCATCATTTGTGTCTCAGACAACAGCTTTAACAAGGTTATGTTGGCTACAATTAAGAAACATAGTTAAACTAAGGTGCTTGTTGGACAGAAAAGGTACTAAGAAACTGGTTCACACCTTTATCTTGAACAGGATTGACTACTGAAACTCCCTGTTATCTGGCTGTCCATCCCCGATTATTTCCAGGCTGCAGCTATTACTGAATGCTGCAGGAAGGATAGTCAGAAGAACCAGGAAAAATGATCACATTACACCGGTGCTTCAGTCTCAGCAGTGGCTACCAGTCAAATATAGAATTGATGATAAAATTCTATTACTGACATGCAAAGCAATGAGGGGGACAGGACCAGCCTACCTCAGTGAAATAATTGAGGACTATATTCCAATTCGAAGCCTTTGATCATTGGAAGCAGATTACCTTGAGATCGCAAGGATCAACAAAGTAACAGTAATTGGACTTTTGTTTTGTTACAGAGCCCCAAAACTCTGGAATCGCCTGCCAGATGTGATACGTACTACTACTTCTGTACCTCTTTTTAAATCTACATTAAAAACTTACTGTTTTGAATTGGCATGTCATATATAATTATTGGTGCCTATTTTCATGCCCTTGAGTTGTGTACGTTGCCTTATGAAACAGGAATTAACAAGTATGCAGGAGATAGGCAGAAAGTTTGAATGACCAGACCTCATTGAATTACACAGATCCACAAAAGTCATCCGCTGCGGACGCAGATGGCTTTTCCCGGACTGTGAAGTGGAGCTTAACATACCTGTTTATGCAACAAAGACAAAAGTACAATTTCTGACTATTCGGATTGTTTAGAATGCCCAGGAGGGGTGGGCTTCCACTTTTACATGGACCCCCAGAGGTTTATTTTTCTCCTATTCCCTAGTGGAAAGGAGTTTTTTTGTTTTCCTTTCCTGTGTTTTCCTATCCATGTGCCTATCTGTTGAACTGCATGTAAATCAAAATCCTTTACATGTCTGTTCAGCGCTCTGTGTCACTGCAGTGAGAAGAGCGCTATATAAAAATAAAACTGAATTGAACTGAATTAAAACTAGCAAAATTAGGCCCAAACAATTGGTTTGTGCAGCACAAGCTTCATTTTTAAAAGCAGCAGAGTAAGGCCAGAATACATGTGTTGAGCAAAACCAGCTTAACAGTTAAAAGTATAATTTTTAGGCCAAACAATTTGGACTGTGCAGCACCAGCTTGACCATTCAAATCAGTAGAGTGAAGCATAAACTACTGTGCTGTGCTGGAGCATCTTGACCTTTGAAAGTAGCAAAGAGAGCAGAACCAGCTTAAAATTTTAAAGTATCAGTGTTAGGCCCAAAAGCGTGCTGCGCACCAACTTGAATATTAAAATCAACAAACTGAGGACCAAACATTTGGTCTTTGCACCACCAGCCCTAATAAGAAAGGAAATTTGCTGTTGAGATGACATTACTAATTTTTTCTCCTCTGTGAAATGAATTTGTGTTTAAAGAGCCAAGTATTTAATGTAGATTTCTGTTCAAGGGTGGACGTAGGGGCTGCAGGGTTTTTTTGTAGGTCAAAGGTCAAAGGTCAGACGTTTATTTGTCGTGGGTGAACAACACAGCATACTGTAGTAGTGTTGTCACCATGAAAAGTTTTGTTTCCGGGCATCCTCAGTAACACAAATATGGACATAAATATGTAAAAGTATAAATAAATAAGGTGCAGGATAGATTAAATAAGTACTATAAATGGGAAAAGGAAAACAAATAAATAATAAATAAGGAGAGTAAATAAATGGTAAATAAATAGGAATAGGTATGTGGGGAAAAAAGATATACATCGGGGAGTGGCGGGGGGGGGGGGGGGACACAGCAGCCAAACCAACAGCACACAGCAATCAAACCTACAACAACAGACCAAACCTACAACAACAGACCAAACCTACAACAACAAGTTCCAGAAATGGATGTGAAACAGATGGGTTTACACAATGGGGGGGACAGGCACACAGACAGACAGACAGACCCCGATCGACTGTTCCCACTAATCCAGGGAGGAGTCAGAGGTTTAGCAGTCTTACGGTGTGGGGGAAAAAACTGTCCCGGAACCTTTTCGTCCATGTCCAAACACTTTTAAAAGCGTATTCCGGATGGGAGCAAGGAGAATAGTTTGTGGCTGGGGTGACTGCTGTCCCTCTGGATGTTAAATGCCTTCTTCTTGCAGCGCTTTTGTAAAATTTATTGCGGTGTTATTGCAGCAAAGAAAAAAACTGTTGAGTAAAATCTAAAATCGTTTTGTCGAATCTAAAATCATCTCGTCAAATCCAACTTTTTTTTTGCACCAGATAGTATCTAATGGACAAAATGGAAGGCCTTGGTTTCTCATGCTGCTTGTCCTTCTTGTATATTTGATCATTTCACTCCACTTAAGGAAACATGGTGTTCAACTCCTGTACTGACTGAGGTAAGTACACCTTTGTGCTTTATGTAATGAGGTGTGCAGACTATTAATGTGAATTATTTTTGATTGCTGGTCACTAACTATTTTATTTATTTATATATTTTCCTAAGGATAAATAGAAGCTAATATCTGAGCTCATCAGACTTCCTTGCTTCCAAATTGTACTACAGGCAAATATTTTCATGCAACACTGAATACTTGAAGGGTCTGTCATGGTACGAGGTTGTGACAGTGCCCTTGGCAAAGGTAATTTACACTTCTGTGATGGCAGCATTAATGCAGAAAAGTACACTGAGATTTTGGAGCAACATGTGCTGCCTTCAAGACGACATCTTTTCTAGGGACGCCCATGCATTTTCAACAAGACAATGCAAAACCACATTCTGCACACTTTACAAAGGTATGGCTGCAAAAGAAAAGGGTATGGGTACTAGTCCTGTCCCCAATAGAGAATGTGTGGAGAATGTTGAAACAAAAAATGCGACAACAATGACCCCGAACTGTTGCACACCTTAGGACCTGTTTGCAGGAAGAATGGGACAAAGTAATACCTGAAAAGCTTCATTACTTTGATGGTGGATTGAAAATAAATACTGAATAATTTCCAACTTTTTTCAGTTTTAATTACTTTTATTTATGCTTAAAAGTTATGTCATTTCAGTTCATGTTTAATAATAAGGATAAATATATTCCAGCTCCCCCTCATGGGGGGTTTTGGGGATAGGGCCCCTAGCCTTTCATTTGCTAGTTACACACATTAGCCCACTGAGCTCTCTGGGTTTCCCTGTTGGTGGAGGGTTGAACATAATTTCATACTGAATATTTTCCAGTCTTTTTAGCTTTACTTAATTTTATTTATGTTTAAAAGTCACGGGACATTTCAGTTCAATTTTAACAGTAATAACAAACATGAGTATATTCCAGATGAACTTTTTTGTATTTGCAGTGTGGGCTGGTGATTCAATCCCCAATCTTCTGATTGTTAGCTATGCACAAAAGCCAACTGAGCTATCTGGTTGCCTTCTTGGGAGAGGGTTGACAATAATTTTATACTGGATATTTTTCAACCTTTTTAGCTTTAATTTTGTTCTAGTATTTTTTTTTTGTTCCATTTGCAGAGGGATATAGAAATGAGTCCCCAATCTTTTGTTTGCTAGCCATGTGCATTAACCAAATAAGCTACCTTGGTTACCCTGTGGATAAAGGGTTGAAAATAATTTTATACTGAATATTTTTCAACCTTTTCAGCCTTAATTATTTTATTTATGCTTAAAAGTTATGTAACATTTCAGTTCAATTTTAACTTTGACATTAATGACAAGCCTGAGTACAGGTGCTGGTCATAAAATTAGAATATCATGACAAAGTTGATTTATTTCAATAATTCCATTCAAAAAGTGAAACTTGTATATTAGATTCATTCATTACACACAGACTGATCTATTTCAAATGTTTATTTCTTTTAATTTTGATGATTATAACTGACAACTAATCTTCTTCTTCTTCTTTCGGCCGCTACCGTTAGGGGTCGCCACAGCGGATCAAAAGCTTCCACTTCCTCCTGTCCTCTGCAACTCTCTCCGTCACCCCCACCACCTGCATGTCCTCCTTCACCACATCCATAAATCTCCTCTTAGGCCTTCCTCACTTCCTCTTGCCTGGCAGCTCCATCCCTAGCATCCTTCTCCCGATATATCCAGGATCTCTCCTCTGCACATGTCCAAACCAATGCAATCTCGCCTCTCTGACTTTGTCGCCAAACCGTCCAACCTGTGCTGACCCTCTAATATACTCATTTCTAATCCTGTCCATCCTCGTCACACCCAATGCAAACCTTAACATCTTTAACTCTGCCACCTCCAGCTCTGCCTCCTGTCTTTTGGTCAGTGCCACCGTCTCCAACCCATAAAGCATAGCTGGTCTCACTACCATCTTGTAGACCTTCCCTTTCACTCTTGCTGGTACCCTTCTGTCGCAGATCACTCCTGACACTCTTCTCCACCCACTCCACCCTGCCTGCACTCTCTTCTTCACCTCTCTTCCACACTCCCCATTACTCTGGACTGTTGATCCTAAGTATTTAAATTCCCCCACCTTCGCCAACTCTATTCCCTGCATCCTCACCATTCCTCTGTCCTCCCTCTCATTTATGCACATGTATTCTGTCTTTGTCCTACTGACCTTCATTCCTCTTCTCTCTAGAGCATATCGCCACCTCTCCAGGGTCTCCTCAACCTGCTCCCTACTCTCACTACAGATCACAATGTCATCTGCAAACATCATAGTCCACGGTGCCTCCTGTCTGATCTCATTAGTCAACCTGTCCATTACCATTGCAAACAAGAAAGGACTCAAAGCTGATCCTTGATGTAATCCTACCCCCACCCTGAAAGCATCCGTCACTCCTACTGCAGACCTCACCACTGTCACACTGTCCTTGTACATATCCTGTACCACTCTTACATACTTTTCTGGCACACCCGACTTCCTCATACAATACCACAGCTCCTCTCTAGGTACCCTGTCATATGCTTTCTCTAAGTCCACAAAGACACAATGCAACTCCTTCTTACCTTCTCGGTACTTCTCCATCAACACCCTCAGAGCAAACAACGCATCTGTAGTACTCCTTCTCGGCATGAAGCCATACTGCTGCTCACTAATTGTCACCTCCCTTCTTAACCTAGCTTCCACTACTCTTTCCCATAACTTCATGCTATGGCTGATCAGTTTTATCCCTCTGTAGTTACTACAGCTCTGCACATCACCTTTATTCTTAAAAATAGGTACCAGTACACTTCTTCTCCACTCCTCAGGCATCGTCTCACTTTCCAAGATTCCATTAAACAATCTGGTTAAAAACTCCACTGCCATCTCTCCTAAACACTTCCATGCTTCCACAGGTATGTCATCTGGGCCAACAGCCTTTCCATTCTTCATCCTCTTCATAGCTGTCCTAACTTCCTCCTTGCTAATCCATTGCACTCCCCTATTCATAGTCCCTACATCATCCAGTCTTCTCTCTCTCTCGTTCTCTTCATTCATCAACCCCTCAAAGTACTCTTTCCATCTGCTCAACACACTCTCCTCGCTTGTGAGTACATTTCCATTGCTATCCTTTATCACCCTAACCTGCTGCACATCTTTCCCAGCTCGGTCCCTCTGCCTAGCTAATCAGTACTGACAACTAATGAAAGTCCCAAATTCAGTATCTCGGAAAATTAGAATATCAATTAAGACCAATGCAAAAAAAGGATTTTTAGAAATGTTGGCCAACTGAAAGGTATGAACATGAAAAGTATGAGCATGTACAGCACTCAATATTTAGTTGGGGCTCCTTTGGCCTGGATTACTGCAGCAATGCGGCGTGGCATGGAGTTGATCAGTCTGTGGCACTGCTCAGGTGTTATGGGAGCCCATGTTGCTCTGATAGTGGCCTTCAACTCTTCGGAATTGTTGGGTCTGGCGTATTGCATCTTCCTCTTCACAATGTGGTAGAAAAAAGTGTACAAGCAATAGGGATAACCGCACCCTGGAGGGGATTGTGAAACAAAACCCATTCAAAACTGTGGGGGAAATTCACAAAGAGTGGACTGCAGCTGGAGTCAGTGCTTCAAGAACCACCACGCACAGACGTATGCAAGACATGGGTTTCAGCTGTCTCATTCCTTGTGTCAAGCCACTCTTGAACAAGAGACAGCGTCAGAAGCGTCTCGCAACAAAAAGGACTGGACTGCTGCTGAGTGGTCAAAAGTTATGTTCTCTGATGAAAGTAAATTTTGCATTTCCTTTGGAAATCAAGGTCCCAGAGTTTGGAGGAAGAGAGGAGAGGCACAGAATCCACAGATTTCCAAAGGAAATTTCCTGGGAAAAGACAGCAACATATTGTAATATTACTACAATCAACACTTAAAACACGCCGTAACAATCGCAAACATTCCAGAAATATCCAGTAAATAAGAACGGGATGAAGTTGGTCATAACTGTTCAGATAAAAACCAATCTTACCTGTAAAGTGAGAGCAACCCAATGAGGAACACCAAACTGTACGGCACAAAACTCACTTTTAGCCCCATATTTGTAGTTTTAATGTGACACTGCTCATCTCTCCCTAACTACCTTCCTCTGTCCATAGGATGGATGATTAGCTACACATTAATGGTGATAACTGATAACAGATGGCACGGATGAATGACCAATAAAGGTTCTCTGGGATGAAAAAGCCCGGCATGAAGCTACGGTGTTTCAAGTGCCACATGTTTCACCTCCCACCCAGGGCAGCACTTTTGTGGAGCCGCGGTGAGATGCTGTGTACCAGCCAGACAATCTCCACTCACTGAGCCCAGACCTCACAGACACCACGTCTGCGTGCTTTGTTCCCTAGGGACAAATGAAACCTGTACCTGCTTACTCTCCTCTTTGAACAGTCCCTTCACACATTAGTTATGCTATAATCTCCCCAACCTTTCTTCCCAAGCAAACAGTAATTTTTATAGTGTAGTACAGTGTACAGATGGTCATCAACTTAGGATGGTCTGACTTACGAGTTTTCAACTTTACAATGGTGCAATAGCAATATGAATTCAGTAGAAACTATACTTTGAATTCAGAATTTTTCCCAGCCAAGCAATATAATAGTTATTAGACTTTATAAGTCATCCCCTTTCTGTAGGGAGGGCATGTAGTCGTCTGATTGCCACTTCAACTGAACGGACTTTTTTTTCCTGTACTTACTTATATATTTTTCCTGTAGATACATAAATAAATAAAATTTCATTTAATTATTTATTGGCTATAACTTTTTTGTATTGTATTATGTTGTTGACATAAGAATTTCCACAGGGTTTAATAAAGTTTTATCTCATTTTATGGTATTCTTTCTTGATGTTGGGCAGCAGCAGCGATGTACATTTCCCAGTCCGCCACACACACGCTAGTGTATAGAACCGATACTCTACAGTGTTCTGTGTTGCTAGGGCTTTTTTTGGGTACACCCCCCTCCCTGAAATGCCCATCTGTGTTTAACCATAATGCCCGTAACCCCATAATGCCTTTTAAGGTAGGCTAAGCTAGGCTATGATGTTCACTGGATGATGTATGATATGGGTGGGTGGAAGCAGTCACGAGACACCACAATAATAAGTTTAAGTGCCATTAAACTCTTCACTGAGGGTTGTTTCCAAAAAAGTGTTGCTGTTAGATAGGAGTTAGTACTAAACATTAGCAATTAGCAGTAAACAAAAACAGAACACAATTGCCACCATTAAAAATAAACAAAATAAAAGGGCTTAGCAAGACAGTGGTTGCAGGACAGTTCACAACAGGGTCTGAGCACTGACAGGAAGTCCGGGTAGGAACAAAATCTCATCCACGATTGGTTCCTACGCCAATCAGTCCACCAATCAGTGCTCAGTCTGAAGATGGGGGCAGACAGATTGCTTACTGACACGAAATCCGGATAGGAACGAAATCCAGTCCATGCTTGGTTGGTTCTTATGCCAATCAATGCTCAGTCTGAAGAAGGGGGCAGAGAGACCACCTACTGTACATTCTGTATGCTGAAGCGACCACAGGCATAATAGTAGGTTAGGTGTACAGGCATGCACCTCATAATGACGTGTCAGTCAGCGACAGTGTTTTTTACCATAGGAGCAATAGGCTGTCATATACATGTCAAAACAAACACAATGCAGCACATGTACACTTTATGATGTTTGTGCAACGATGAACTCACTTAACTACACATTTCTCAGAATGTATTTCCATCATTAAGTATCACACACCTGTATTAAATGTATTTTCAACTTACAATATTTTCATTTTACAATGGGTTTACTGGAACATAATCCCAATGAAAGCCGGGGACCACCTGTACAGGAACACATTTTTACGATGTGCTACAATGTGTTCAAAGCGTGGCTCTTCACACTGGTGACCATCAGGCAGGGGAGACGTTGTTGGTTGTTTCCTGTTCCCGCTGCGGAGCCACATTTCCCCCCTTGTTACGGCTATATGAACTTAATATATTATTTCATAATAATACAGTTATTTGCACAGCAGGATGTTTTAAATGTATACATTCTGAGTGAGTACTGTAACAAAGAGCAGGAGCAGGAGTGAAACTGAGAACCTTCAGATCACTGAGCAACACAGCACACACCCCACTGTCCACATAACAAAACTATTGTAACAGCGCTCACACTAATATAAATAGTTTTATAGTGCACAAGGTTTGATTATTTTTTATTGTACATTTATGCATCTTATGTGCATGTTCCACAGGTTTATGCAAGCATCAGCTGAGTGGATTCTGGGAAATGCTAGGAAGGCAGGGGGCTACTGTGGAACTTGGTTATGAGAAGCGAGATGGCCCTTGTGGAGTTCCCGCACTGGGGTGTCTGAGTGTTCATCTGAATAGTTATACTCGTACTGTTACCTGTCTTTTTAAAAAACAACTTGATGACAATGTACACAGTATTAACTGCGTACATTGTCATCAAGACAGATCAGAAAAATCAGAAAGATTGTTTTTTTTGGATTCCTTCTTTTTGCTGGACTCCAGTCTTTTAGTGACACTGGCAAAGAATGCTACACCATTAAAAAAACGAAGTAACCTCGTATATCTTTAGGCCTGTTTAAACAATAAATGTTCACCATTTTATAAATATTGCCAAGACGAAACAATGAAACAACATTAAAAAGTCACTTATTCGTACCCATTTTCAGCACTGTACTGAGTGAATGTAGACAAAAGTTACACATTAAAATGTCTCTAGCTGCAATGTTTCCACACCTTTAGTCAACAACGGTTCCATTTTACATTTTAATTGCGATACCTGTATAACCTATTCATGAAAATTTTGGAAAACAAAATTCCCCGTCATTCATATACTTTGCCATCTCTGTTTCTGGTTGATACAGCTGTTTCTTTTATGTTTAACATGAGATGAAATGGATGCACAAGAAATATGCAGCTCTAAATTGCCATTCACGAACAAATGTTGACATTTGCATCGTTTGCTGTATTTCCAAAGTACCACGAGGAGCCGCTGTTAAACCTTTAGGTTCACTTTGGGGAACGTGTAAAAAACTTCAAACTCCACAATGCAACGCGATAGACCCCAAGAAGAACCTAATAAAAAGCTTTACTATAAATTACAATAAATGATCGTAGTGATTAATTAAATGTAGGTCAAACATTTACATAAACTGTTATTTAATTTTCCAAAGAAAGGATTAAGAAAACAGGCTACGACTTTCTTGATTTCTTAATGAGTCAGAGTTGAAAACGAAAGGTCAACAAAATACATATCATCGTCGCATAAAAACATAGTAATTAAATAAAGTGCAAAAGGAAATGTAAGCTAAAACGAAAGAAAACAGCGTGCGTGTTCGCTGTTTTGCGCCACGTGTGGATAGGCTGCCCTTTTCACCAGGACCCCTGGGTAGACCTTCCCTGTTGCAGCAGTCGTGCTGCTCGCCGTTGCCCAGTCGACACAGTTCGCCGGTGTGGTGCTGCTGGGATTCGTGTTCGACGCGGCTCGTTCTGCTCGGTAGTTCGCTGTGCGTGTCTCTTTACTGAGAGCCTTTGAGGAGAAAGAACCAGTCGGTGTGTCTGTGTGGGTAACAAGAGCGAGAGAGAGAGCGCGTGTGTGGCGGTTCACCAGGCTAACAGCGCGGAGGAGGAAAGCGTACATTTCACACAACCAGCAGAAAGGCGGATGAACACAGCGGAGTACCAAGAGTAAGCGGAAAGGGCCGTAGTAAGCATAGCGGCTCTGTACGTACAGCTTGTTAACCGGAAGCTCGGAGAAGGGAGACCCAGCAGACTCCCCGTGTGTGCGTTTGTGCGTGTTTGTGTGTGTGTGTGCGCGCGCGGGCGGGCGGGCGTGCGCGCGCGCGGTTTGCCTGCAGGTGTGATCATGGACACGATGGTCAGAACATCCCAGACTGAGGAATATTTGGACTTCACCGTGGAAAATGTGGAGAAGGTCAGCATCTTGCCCAGTTAATTAATTAATTCAACCCTGTTTTTTTAACGTGTCCTGTACATATAATTACATTTAGTCATGTCACCTCAGATTTTCCTCTATAAGTCACTGTGTCAGTATCATATTTTATTTTTGCCCATCATTATATTCACGTGCACTGCTCTTGGTCTCCCTTGTGTCATTATCATTTAATGTAATTTATACAATGTAAACCTATTTACTGTATTGTATAGGTGTACTTTTGTTTACTGTTTTTGTGTGTGTGTGTGTGCGCACTGGTGTTCCTGTATCACCTGATGTGTTACTGCAGTCCCGACTCCTATTCCTCTAAATCCCTGTAGATTGTCTTGGGTGTGAATGATGCGGCACATGTGGCTCTGTGAAATTGCAAACTTGCTAAATCAAAACCATTATTTTACATAATGTTGGTAAATGTGTGTGAGGGAGACTCAAGATTAGCTGTGCAATTCTGTGGTGTTTACATTGGCCATAACCTTCTTGGGCAGTTTCTGGATTTTCCTCTGATTTGAACATTTGTTATTACCCTTGTGGTGGTTCTCTGAAGCTGTGCTTTTGTCTGCTCTCTTGTGGAGTCTGTTGGCAACCTGCAGGCATTGGAGGAATACAAACATAAAAATGATCTTGCCTGAGTGGGCATCTGATTTTGCTTCAGGTGACAATATGAGCCAAAAAGTCTTCCTTATTTCTTTACACTGGTTTTATTAGCATCATAATTATGGCACCTCTTAAGGAGTAGGTATAGCCTTTGGTGAAAATGTGTAGCAGTCTGGATTCTTGTCAGCAGTTGCCAATTTCCACATTGTTGGACATAACAAAAATGGATGCAGAAATACATGGATTTCCATGAGGAAATTAATGTAAAAATAATCCTGAATTCCTAACAATGCTGATACAGTAGGAGGTTTGACTAGAAGGTGTCTGACAGGTCCCACACAAGTGTCCTTTGTGTCTCCAGAGGGCAAAGCAGGGACGTGGTTGGGATGAGAAAGAGGGTGACATCTGCCTGCACCAGCTGCTCTGTGGCCGTTCTGTACTTTTAAGTTTTACCCGAAGAGGCATCCTGTTCTTGTTGTTTGCAAAGTGCCTAAATGCAGTTTCCCTGCCTGTGTGTCTCCTTTGTGCATTGATTTAGTTTCTTAAATTGCCAGGATCTACCTTCCTCTTTCTGTTGCTTGAAGTGGTTTCTCTTTTACAGCATTTAGTTATTTTTACTTTTCACAGGTAACTTCAGACCACTGTACACTTGTTCTTGCTCATTTAAGTCTCTATTCTGATTAGGATCAGCAATGCAACAGTCTTTGTCAGATGCGTCCAGTTTTTGAACTGACTATGAAGACAGAAGGTTGTGCAGTTAGTTGTCAGATTTGAATGTTGTCATTCTATAGTTTGTAAATTATCTGTAGAGTTTGGCATTATTTTGCATAACAAAGTTTGGAATATGTGCACCTAGTGGAAATTGATAACACTTAGGTCATTCTTTTTGGCTAATGACTACTGAGCGTAAGAGTGGATAGTGGCCATTTTTGTTCCATAGTTACTGTCATTATTTTTTTTCTACGTTTGAAATTCATTGAACTCATAGTCAAAATCAAATTTGTATGGAGAATATCTGATATTAGACCATTATTGGAGCTTTTCCTAACTGTATGAAGAGTAGTATTGCATTTTTATGTTGAGAGCGTGCATGTCTTTAAACAGCTGTGTACTCAGTGGCTTCTACATGGTGTTGAGGATGACAGATGCTTTGCGTGTGAGTGCTGCTTGCGCAGTTACAATGGTTGGTATTCTGGGTTGATAGAAACTGTTTGGTCTACTGGTCACATGCACTGCCCTGCTGCCAGGACAGGTTCCCTTGTGCAGTCAAGTGAAGTGCAGTTTTGGCTTATTCAGGAAAGGTGGGTGTATGAGTCAATTTGTGGGCTGTGGCAGAGAAGGACAGCGATGGTTGATGACACTTTCTGCAGTGGTACTGAGAGAAGTATGCAGTAATGATGATTATGTCATGGCTGGGTCGAAGGAAGTTAGAATGTATTGGAGATGGAACTGACTCAAAAGTGAAATGATTACTGGGCAGGGAAAGACTGGCAGCTTTGGGGAATTGAGATGGCAGAGACTTGGTGAGCAAAGAGCTTCTTCTTCTTCTTTATCTTTCGGCTGCTCCCGTTAAGGGTCACCACAGCGGATCAACTGTTTCCATTTCTTCCTGTCCTCTGCATCTTTCTCTGTCACACCCACCACCTGCATGTCCTCTTTCACCACATCCATAAATCTCCTCTTAGGCCTTCCTCTTTTCCTCTTGCCTGGTAGCTCCATTCCTAGCATCCTTCTCCCAATATATCCAGCATCTCTCCTCTGCACATGTCCAAACCAACACAATCTCGCCTCTCTGATTGTCTCCAAGCCATCTAACCTGTACTGACCCTCTAATATACTCATTCCTAATCCTGTCCATCCTCGTCACACACAATGCAAACCTTAACATCTTTAACTCTGCCACCTCTAGCTCTGCCTCCTGTCTTTTGGTCAGTGCCACAATCTCCAACCCATATAGCATAGCTGGTCTCACTATCATCTTGTAGACCTTCCCTTTCACCCTTGCTGGTACACTTCTGTCACAAATCACTCCTGACACTCTTCTCCACCCACTCCACCCTGCCTGCACTCTCTTCTTCACCTCTCTTTCACACTCCCCGTTACTCTGGACTGTTGATCCCAAGTATTTAAATTCACCCACCTTCGCCAACTCTATTCCCTGCATCCTCACCATTCCTCTGTCCTCCCTCTCATTTATGCACATGTATTCTGTCTTAGTCCTACTGACCTTCCTTCCTCTTCTCTCTAGAGCGTATCTCCACCTCTCCAGGGTTTCCTCAACCTGCTCCCTACTCTCACTACAGATCACAATGTCATCCGCAAACATCATAGTCCACGGTGACTCCTGTCTGATCTCATCTGTCAACCTGTCCATTACCATTGCAAACAAGAAAGGACTCAAAGCTGATCCTTGATGTAATCCTACCCCCACCTTGAAAGCATCCGTCACTCCTACCACAGACCTCACCACTGTCACACTGTATTTGTACATATCCTGTACCACTTTTACATACTTCTCCAGCACACCCGACTTCCTCATACAATACCACAACTCCTCTCTAGGTAAAGAGAACATAGTAACAGGATAATTCTGGACAGAAGGTAGATCCCTTTTGCGAAAAACACACACACACACCACAGCATTGTCTTACACAGTGTCTTGCAAGAGTATTCAAACCCCTTGAAAGTTATCAGCATTACTTTGGTTACAAATTATACTTGCACATACTTGTCAGTATTTTTCATTATGAATTCATATGTTCCAAAACATTTTCAAAGCCAAAGTCGTTTGTATCCAGATGTTTGTAAAGGTGATGGAAAAACTGAAATGTGCTGCTTGTATAAGTATTCAGATCCCAGCCGTCTGGAAGTTTACACGAAATAAAAAAGATTCATAAACTGTCTTCATTTCAATCGCCATGGAAATTGTGGCAAATGGTAAAAAAGCTGATTTAAAAAAAAAAAAAACTGAAAATAAGGTTTGAAACATGCATGGGACTGAAATGAATATTTGAAGTTATAAGAATTGAAAGAGTTGAGTCACCCACCACAACAAAAAATTTGTGGGTACAATAACAGTTTATTATAGTAAATTTTCTTGTTGGGATATTTTAAATTGTTCATGTCACTTACTCTTTTAACATAAATTTTGCTCTAATCACTGGGCTTCCTGCAAAACTGTGTGGCCTTAAAAGTTACAAATTGATGCTTCACAGCCCTTCACTTGCGAGAGGAAAAAAAAAAAAAAAACTCATTTTATTATTTTTTTTTAATTTAATTCTATTTTTTTTACTATGCAACTGTATGGCTTTCTGCTGCGCTATGCAGTTGCTGTGCAAGTATGTGAGGCTGTGCTGCATGGGGCACTGCTACATGTGCTACAAGGTTTTTTTTTTTTTAAATCTTTTATTTGGGAAAGTTAGTTTGTGGTGTTTGAATGGGCTGGGAGCATATCATTACTTTTCCTATTTAAAATAATGCAAAGTAGAATCCCAGAATACACAATTTTAATATGCACAGCATTTACAGGAACAAATCTAATGCATAAGTCAAACGTTTACCTGTATTAGATAGCACATTTTTACTAATGAGGTCTTTGTAGGTGGGTCAGAGATGCACATTTGATTTTCTTTCAAACAAAACAGCATTACAAGCAGATCATGCAGATCCACACTGGGAAAACGTGTAGGTATTTGGAGACAGTCAATATAGTTATTAGTTTTGAGTGTTGAGGAGGAGTCTGTGAGTTGCAGTGCCAGGCTGAGAGTGTGTTGGTGTGTATGTGCACACAGTTGTTCCATGGCCTGCACAATGCCCTTTGTCCAGTACCAGTGTGTTGTGCTGTTTTCTCAGCACAACAGTGCTTTGAGACTCCCTAGGGTGAGTGAAGCAGGCACCCACTGTCTCGGGAGTCGTGTGATTGAATAATGGCGTGAGTGAGTAGATGGACAAGGGTTTAAGTCATTATATTAAATGTGCAGTGTGCTAAAATGATCCCCTTCCAGCTAAAAGAAGTTTAGACTGATCAGTAGACAGCCCTACTTGCAGAGCTGCACTGATGTGTGCAAGGTGCTGTCGGCATTAGATGTAATTAACATGAAATGTGTCTTCATATGTAATATCATGACATGACTGCGTGTTGAAGTTCCTTGCAAAGTTTTAACTTCAATAACATGAGAACATGTCCTAATGTGGCTTGTCATTCAATTAAAACTGAGGCTTCCACTGTTTCTTCTCTGCTCTTGACTGCTCATATTGTACGAAATGTAGAAGTGAAACTAACTCTTTATCGGGCAAATAACCATATTTGGTAACTTCAACGGATATCCAAAATGCCCACCCCATGCCTCTGTGGAGGTTGAAATTTTTAATTTCCAAGTATTTCAATTAGTGCCCTACAAAGGGTTAAGGTGACCAAGTCTTGTCCTGATATTCATTTTGTCTTCACAGTGTTGATGTAATGAATTATGAGTTATATTGGGAATATTGACTCCCAGTCAGTCATTCTTATGCCAGTTATTTCAAAAGCATTGATTTAAGAAGTAGGGAGGAACATTTTTTTTGTGTTTTGCAAGTGAAAGGCTCTGAAGCACCTATTTGTGACCTTAGGGAGAATGCAGTTTGGTACTTTTAGGATATGGGATTAGAGAAAGGGGGACTCTGTGACTTGGGTTGTATTGCAAGACTTCTCTTCCATGATGGTAATGTCTGGAAGTTTGAAGGCTCACCTTGGTAGTTTTAAGGGAAATACAGGCACCAAAGACCAATAGAGCACTGTTATATTTGGAGACGAAAGAAAGGAGAGGGAGGTGGTACATACGTTGGCAGTGCCAGAGAGAACACAGTATTCTGTTCACAGCCGCTGTGATGCTGCTAAAAATAAACTGCAGGCATACCAGCAGTTTTGTGTTAATTTTTGTTTTGGATTTCTTGCTTTTGTTTAGTTGTCTTTTTCTGTCTGTGATCTCAGGGGTTCTGTTGATTTGTGCAGGATTGTTGGAAAAGTAACACTTCCTTTTCATCTGCATGTGCCTGCCATCTCCTCACTTAAAATATTTTTTATCTTAGCTATGAAGATTATCCAACTTCATATGTATATTGCCTATAACCCAATGTTATTAATTTGTATCTGTCAGTAAAATAGAAAGACAGTGCTAATGCTAGATTGCTGTGTGTTACCCTTTTAAGTTTGTTGAAGCCTAGTCATAATACCTACACTTAAAAAAAAAAAAAACAACTTGTGGAGTGGTTTTATTGCCCATGAGATTTTGCAGGTTTCATGATCAGAGTTTTGAATTCATGTAGATTCAGCAGGAGTGCATATCTGTAATTCTGCTGGTCACAGCCAGATTGCTTCTCCATAATCCCTTTCCCCTTTTGCCGTTGTATGCATGTCTGATTTGTGACTAGTGAAAGTTAGTGATGATAATGTGACATGGCCTGTTATGGGATTTGGTCATTATTGGTAACACAAGGTTTGTTTTTCCTCTGTAAAGACTGCTGACACAGTCAACAACCATGGCCCTCTCCTCTACAGCAGATATCCATGCTTCCTTTCTTGTTCATATGTTTTACCTTGGCAGTAGTTCTTCCACATATTTATAGAGTTTTTATTTTGTTAGTTGGTCCCCCCCCACAACAGATTACAACTAGGGATTGCATGGGCAAAAGGCTTTTTTTTCTGAGCAGTATACAGAAATTGTAGTTATTGCTTATTTGTTCCTTCCCTTCATTTCTAAGTAAAGAGGCTGTTTGACATTTAGATATCAAACTGTGCATTATATAGGATCACATTTTTTTCTGTACTCTCTTCAGTATGACTCTAAACAGAAGTTATTTTTATGTCTTGCTCCCTGTGTGGACTTCAGAGGAGTAGAATGAAGTCATCCTACTATTTATATTCTGGGTGGGTTAGTAATTTTAATTACTACTATGTCTTTGATGGGCTCAGACTTAACATTTTTCAAATTTTTCAGTCTGTCATACCTCCTGCTAAAAGTTTTTAGTTTTTTCCAAAGGTATTTATTTTTTTAGACACTGGTTTAAAAAGTACAGTATCTATAAAAACTGACACCTATAATATGTAGAAATTTCATCAAAATTGATCATGTTTTCTTCTACACGTTCTCCTGGAAGATATCAGAGGTACTGCAGTTATGCTCGGCCTCATTACTGCCACTGAGTATTATTAATCTGAAGAGAATTTCTCCGCAAGAAAGTGTTCACCTTCATCTGTTGACACCAGATTCCCCTGATAATTAATCCTTTCTCTTCTGTGTGGAGGTCTGGTTGAGGCATTGATGGTTGACTTTTGGTTAAGTTTCTAACAAGTTTTCTTCTTTTTTTTTTTTAATTTAAATTATATTTTACTATCTGAGTTACCCGGCATTGTCTTAGTTAAAAAGTAGAAAGGTAGAAATGAAAAAAATGTAGTAAGAATACATTATACCAATCAGCCACATCATTAGAACCACCTGCCTAATATTGTGTAGGTCCCCCTTGTGCCACCAAAACAGTTCCGACCTGTCAAGGCATGAAGGTGTCCTGTGTTATCTGGCACCCAAATGTTAGCAGGAGATCCTTTAAATCCTTTAAGTTGCAAGGTGGGGCCACCGTGGATTGGACTTGTTTTTCCAGCACATCCCGCAGATGCTTGATCAGACTAAGATCTGGGGAATTTAGACGCCAAGACAACACCTTGAACTCTTTGTCATGTTCCTCAAATCATTCCTGAACGATTTTTGCAGTGTGGCAGGGCCACTGCTATCAAGGAATACTGTTGCCATGAAGGGGTGTACATGATCTGCAACAATGTTTAGGTAGGTGGTATGGGTCAAAGTAACATCTGCATGGGTGCCAGGACCCAAGGTTTCCCAGCAGAACTTTTCCCAGAGCATCACATTGCCTTCTTCCCATAGTGCATCCTGTTGCCATCTTCTCCCCAGGTAAACGACGCACACACACTTGGCTGTCCACATGATCTAAAAGAAAATGATTTTAGATCAGGCCACTTTCTTCCATTGCTCCATAGTCCAGTTCTAACCATTGTAGGCACTTTTGGCGGTGGACAGGGGTCAGCATGAGCACTGTAGCCAGTCGGTCTGCAGCAACGCAGCCCCATACACAGGAAGCTGCGATGCACTGTGTGTTCTGACACCTTGCTGTGATAGCCAGGATTAAGGTTTTCTGAAATTTGTGCTATAGTAGCTCTTCTGTGGGATCGGACCAGATGGGTGAGTCTTTGCTCCCCAAGTGCATCAGTGAGCTTTGGGTGCCCATGACCCTGTCACCAGTTTATCAGTTGTCCTTCCTTGCACCACTTTTTGTACTGTAGGTACTAACCATTGCATACCAGGAAGCCCCACCCCACAAGACCTGCCATTTTGGAGACGCTCTGACTCAGTTGTCTAGTCATTACAGTTTGGCCCTTGTCAAAGTCTGCTTCCCCATTTTTTCTGCTTCAAACACAGCTGCTTCAAGAACTGACTGTTCACTTGCTGTCTAATACCCCCCCACCCCTTGACAGGTGGCATTATAATGAGATAATCAGTGTTATTCACTTCACCTGTCAGTGGTTTTAACGTTATTGCTGATTGTTTTCTATACACACTGTATATACACCAATCACCCCCCCCCCTCAAAATATTCACATTTTGTTGCTATACAGCCTGAACTGAAGACACATGCAAAAAAAATTTCTCCAGCTCTATTCACTCGATGCAACATATAACAGCCAAGTGAAATATATAATAGCAACAGTTCGGAAAAAAAACAAAAACAGAATCACTGAGATGGTTAAAGGATCACCCCCCCCCCCCCCCAAAAAAAAAAAATGCTTGCAAACTCAATCAGGTGTAACTAATCACCTTCTCCATTGTACACCAAGCTAAGTGGCTTCCACCTGTAATCATTCTGATTAATAAAAACAGCTCTTCCTACAGATTTCCAGTGCTTGGAAGTGCAACTGAAAGCAAACGTCCAATTATGGGTGGCAAGGCACTGTCAAAAGATCTCAGGGATAAAGTTGTGAACAGGCACAAGTCAGGAGATGGATACAAAAAAATTCAAAGGCTTTATCAATCCCTAGGAGCACAGTAAAGTCCATAATCAAGAAGTGGAAAGAGTCTGGTACTACTAGAACCCTTCCCGGATCAGGCCATCCTTCTAAACTGGATGGAAGAGCAAGGAGGAAACTGGTCAGAGAGGCTACTAAGAGGCCTATGACAATTTTAAAGCAGTTACTGGAATTTCTGGCAAAGGGTGGTCATTGTGTGTATGTGACAACAATATCACAAATGCTCCACAAATGTGGCTTATATGGAAGAAAAACCACTCCTCAAGAAAGGCCACATTAAGTCTTGATTGAGCTTTGCCAAAACGCACCTTGAAGATTCTGAGGCCAAATGGGAAAGGGTGTTATGGTCAGATGAGACCAAAATCAAACTATTTGGCCTCAACGCCAAACGGTATATCAGGTGGAAAGCCAATACAGCTTATCAGCCAAAGAACATCATACCTACAGTAAAGCATGGAGGTGGTAGCACCCTGTTGTGGGAGTGTTTCTCTGCAACAGGGACTGGGGCACTTGTCAATGTAGAAGGAACAATAGATGGGGCAAAATATTGTCAAATTCTTGAAGAAAACCTGCTGCCCTCTGCTAGAAAGTTGTCAATGGAAGAAGGTTCACCTTCAAACATGACAATGACCCGAAGCACACAGCAAAATTGCCCGCACAGTGGCTGAAGGAGAAAAAGGTGAATGTCCTTGTGTGGCCTAGTCAGAGCCCAGACTTAAACCCTATTGAAAATCTGTGCTATGACTTTTGATTGCAGTCCACCAATGGTCACTGTCCAATTTGACTGAGCTTCAACAGTTCTGTAAAGACGAGTGGGCAAATATTGTAGTCTAAATATGGAACGTTAGTAGAGAAGTATCCCAACAGACTCATGGCTGTAATCAAAGCAAAAGGTGGTTCCACAAAGTACTGACACAGGGGGGGTGAGCCTTTAACCATCTCATTGATTCTGTTTTTTTTTTTTTTTTTCCTTCCCCCCTGAACTGTAGCTATTATATTGTAATGGCACAGCTGGACATGTAAATAGTTGCCTGGATATTAATTGTGTATAGTTCTGTGTTAGTCTGTTCGGTTGTCTGTTGTGTGTGCGTTGCTGCTGGGGTGTATCCTGGGAGATAGAGCGGGATGGTGTGCTGTGGGCAGGAACTCCTGGGCGCGGGAATTCAAAGTTCCGGGTAAGAGGGAGAGGTGTGTTGTTTTTGGTGTTGGTGTTGAGAGTTTTGTTTGCTGGCATGGACAGCCAAATAAATGAACAGTGTCCTGTCTACCGAGTCTTTCTGTGGTGGTGCCTATGAGGGGCGCTACAATATCTTTTGCTTGGCTGTTATAAGTTGCATTGCATAAATACAGCTGGAGAAATATTTTTTTGTGTGTGTCCTCATTTCATGCTGCAAAGCAAAAAAATGGGAATATTTTGAAGGGGGGGAGTGATTCTTTTCTATACACACTGTATCTGTTTTACCCTTAAAGTGGTTTTGTTTAATATGTTAGTACTGTTGAAAAGGTGGAAGCTGCAGAGAGCAACATGTGTGCAGTTTCCATTCAGTTGGAAACGGAGTAAGGATAAATGACTGATAAAATATGTCACCAATCTTTTATTTTTGCATCAATAAACTAAGCAGGCATGTGTATGTCACGTATAATTTCTTATTAATTTTATATTTTTTACTTGATACAGATTTTACAAATTACTTTTTTGCACATATAATAAAACTGCTGACTACCATTGCTGCTCGAAATTTTTGATGATGGTGGTGGTGTTTTTTCATCTATGAAGCACAGCATCCATTACCCCCCCTGTCATCGGTTTATGTCAGGAGCTTTCCAGATATTCTCCAAACCGCTGTCACCCAGCACTGGACCAGCAGTTACTGATAATGGATAGAACAGATGAATGAAAATTTGTTGGTCTCTATAATCTTCCATATTTGTTTTGAAGCACATATTTTAAAAATCATAATAATTTCATTATTTTAATTTAATCTTAATTTCTTACCAGAAAACATTGGCCACTTGGCATTGAATATTTTATTTGGGAAACAAACACTTAAGCGGTTACTCAAAATAAACGTGCAAGTATTTTGTATATTCCAATGCCAGGAACTCACAACTGGTCAATTGCCAGACTGAAAATGTGGAATAAAAAACAGCCTTTCAGTTTTTTAAATAAACTGTTTTGACTTTTTTTTTTTTTAATTAACTTTATCATGTACATGGTTGTATACCATGTATTGAAATGTGCTCAAAAGTATTTCATGTATTGAAAAGTTATTAAGAATTGTTGATTGGAACTGCTCCAGAAAACCAGCACACAATTGGCCTTTGTTTTTTTTTTTTACAGTACAACTTACATGCATAATATGCTGAGTTGCTCACATTTCTTTACACTCAGCAATTACTTTAAATTAGAAAATTATGCTTCATTTTGCTGCCATTAATGAGAGGTTTATAATGGTTCTCTGTTCACCTCTCAGACTTTTTTGTAGTTGATATGGCAGAAAATGTGACTGCAGAATTTACTAACTCTTGATCTCTTACTGAAAAATTTCTTGCATTTCTTGTTATTGTATTACATTTCCTTGACATCTAAGACTGTATTACATGCTCTGTGAAATCTGTATTGTGAAATAATGCCTTGTTTTGTAAATATGGCAGTTTTGATCATTTAAAAACATTTTATTGTTCAATATCACACCATTGTTTCTACTGAGGCTTTTGATTCAGTGATGTAACTTTGGCTGAATGCTGGTGTCTCAGTGCAGTTGTGTGCTATATACACAACTGAGAGTCCTGATGTTTTACAGAAGTTTGCAGACTAGGCCCTCCTGAGATGTCTGTAGCTCTGCCAGTGGCCTGTAGCCTAGATTCCTTTGAGCTCCCCTGCACTTTGAAGGCTGATTTTACATTAATTTATTTATGGTCTCTACATCTCCTGCATTATCCACTTCCTGCAATGCTTTCAAATCCAGCAGTAGACACTTGTGGAGGGAGACATCACTGTATTCTGCAGCAGCAGTAGAGCCATTGGTTTCTGAAGGAGAAGGAAAGACAGAATTGTTTGATAATACCTTGTCAGTTCTAATCGCTCTTCTTGATTTGTGTAATTTATTACTGCACCTCCCTGCCTGTGTCTTACTGCCCCACTCCTTTGCTTTCCCCAGGCTCTCCATCAGCTTTACTATGACCCCAATATCGACAACAAGAATTTTGCCCAGAAATGGCTCATGCAGGCCCAGGTATCCCCACAGGCCTGGCAGTTCTGCTGGGCTCTGCTCAACCCAGACAAGGTAAGCTACTTGCCAGAACAATGCACAGTGCTGACTCATGTCACTTTTATTCCTGCTTCTGTTTAAGCTTTCCTGTACTTTTAAATACTGTTCAGCTCATGCTAAAGTACTGATTGTCATGGGTCTTTTTAATTCATTCATCTCTTTCCACAAATTAATTTCTATGGCTCTGAAATATCTTTCAAGGAGTAATTAGTTTTTTTTTTTTTTTGTGTGTGTGTGTGTGTGTGTGTGTGTGTGTGTGTGATTTACAGATAAACTAGTAGATAAAGGATGTTATCTGTGTCTGCTGCTTAAAATACCATGGACAATCCCCTTGCCTAATGCAGTGAAATAAATATAAATTAGCTGAATTTTGGAAATATTTTGTGGTAAATATTGAAAACATTGAACAGTGAATTGTTTCCTAAACTCAGTTTTACCTCATACTGCAAAAATTTCCACCCCCAAATTTTCCAATTAAAAACTTATTATTAATGTCAAGATTAGTTTAACCTTTTTGTCTGATTTATGAAGCATGCTGATACTGGCGAGAGTCTTGTACTTGTTTTTCTGTGGCATTTTCTCAAGAGAGAAATGCCTGTTTCCTCTCTTTTAGTCAAGGAAAAGTGCAAAACACTTATTGGTGATACACAAGCAAATCTGCTTCAGCAAAATATGCTTCAATGCTCTTTAGACCAGATATTGATGTAGATGCCGTTAAAACCCAGAAGGAGGTACTACTTTAAAGCCATTTTGAGCTTAGACTTTCATTACTCATTTATTCTCAACTTCTGTCACAGTTGTTGCTGTCTTTGCAAATTGTAGCCTGGTGACTGTGCACCTAGACATGGCTGTTGATGTTATCTCCACCCTCTTTGTGAAGGTTCCAGAGATCCAGTATTTTGGGGCCAGCGCTCTTCACACGAAAATCTCTCGCTACTGGGGGGACATCCCTGCCGAGCAGTACGACTCCCTCAAGACACAGCTTTTCTCTCAGATTGCCTGTTTTGCCTCAGGCTCCAGGATGGTTCTGACACGACTGTGTGTAGCCCTGGCTTCCTTGGCACTCAACATGATGCCAGAGGCATGGCCAGGTGCCATCACTGAGATGGTGCGCGCCTTCCAGGAAGAGGGTGGTAGGTCAGATGGGCGTGCTCGTTGCCTGGCACTGCTGGAACTGCTCACCGTGCTTCCTGAGGAGTTTCAGACTAGCCGGCTACCACAGTACCGCAAGGGACAGGTGCGGGGAGCACTTGGCGCCGAGTGGGCCTCTGTGTGGCCATTGCTTCGGCAGCTACTGCGGCAGCCTGAAACACCAGGCCCTGTAAAGGCACGTGTGCTCAGATGCCTGTCCAGCTGGGTGCTGCTGGATGTGCCATTGAATGAGAGTGAGGCCCTCGTTCAGGACAGCTTTGCAGCTTTGGCTGACGATGAGCTCTTTGATACTGCTGTGGAGGCTGTGGTCAATGCTATCTCCCAGCCTGACTCGCAAAGGTGAGAATTCTTGGTCTGCCAAGTATGTTGGTGTGCAAGAGACGTAGTCGTGGGATAATCACAAACATGTCTTTATAAGCACTATATGGTAGTTTTTGGGGCACTGCAGAAATAATAACAGATCTACAGATCAGTAATTAATGGGAGGCAAAACAGTGAAGCTGTTGAAAATATGTTAAGGTTAATGTCAAAATTTTGTGGATTTTGCAACACTGAAGGGCTGGCAAGTACTGAAGGTGAAACTATTACGTAAACAGGTAATAAATCTATGAATAAAGCCTTTTAAGGAAACAAATAAAAATGACCCACAGTTAGTCTTTCTCATCATGCTCTGTGCTTTCTTTTCATATGTTATTATAGTGCTCATTTTTAAACATTGGTGTGAAGCAGAGATTACAGGAAAGACTGTTAAAATTCATAACAAACAGCACTTTCTCACCTGCCTGGTTGGATTGTGCTGGCCGACCATTTACTGTGCCATGGTGGACTGTAAAATGCTAAAGTTCCATTTCTGCTGAGCTGAGAGACCTTTCTCAGTTTTGCCGTTTCCATCAGTAAATGACACACCAATTCCTTAGAGCTCCTTTGCTTGTTTTTAATATATTGGCTTCTCTTAACCTCATTTGCTTTAGACATGAATTAAAAATCATTAAGTTTATTTTATGCTAAATTCATATTAAAAATCCAGCATTTGCCACCATTCTCAGGTCAAGCGTTAACTGCTTTATACCTGATAGTGACTCTGTGAGCTGAGCTAAATGAAGATCTCTAACATGTAAACATGGTGTAGAAGCCAAATCTGACACACTATACATGTACCCTCTGCAAGAAGCTTGAGCAACACAGGGTGAGAGGTAAGGTAAGGGAAGAGGTAGTGTGTTAAAATGGTGATGCAGAGAGGAGGGAAGGGCAAAGGTAGGCTGATAGTGACAGACTGACATAAAACAGAAAAACCACTGGGAAAATAGATGAGACTTGAGACCAAGATTTTAATGCAAAATTGGAGGGGGATGGGATGGCAGCAGAAATGGCAGCTAGCCAGTTGGTAGAGTGGGGGCATTTCAAGGCTGGACAGTGTTTCCATAGCAACAGTGCAAGGGAACAATGTCTTACGCTCTGGTTGGTACAGACATGGCGAAAGCTCGTTCTCCCCCTGTACAGGGGGAGAAAGACAAGGGTGGGAACATCCTCCTATGTGTATCATGAGATAGTGGCTTGGTCACTGTCAGTGGTTAATGGCTCCATAAAGCCGTCCAACAGGGAGTCTTCCATTCACTACCATACTGGAGAATCAGTAACTGGAAGTGACATTTAAAATTAAATGAGAATGTTGCATGAACAAGCAATGACATTGCTCTGGTTTCATGATGTCTCAGTGCTTTTTAGACTACTAATTTGGTAGGCAATGAGTTTCATTAATTTCATAGAGCTTTCTGATTCTCATATATTCTAAAGAGAACCAGAGATACCATGTTCTATACATTAGCTATATTTTACAGTGGAAGCACTAGAGGCTTGGTAGCTTTTTTGGATTGATGCTTGATACTTGAGGGACATGTGCTTGTGGGGAGAAGTAAAGGCAGGTATTTGTTGGCGCATGTCATTAGGTCCTGCCATTTCCAGGGTTACAAGAAAACACATCTTCAATGTTTAGTGAAAAATGAGTGTGATCCCAGTGATGCACTTCTGTGTAAAAACCCACCAAATAACTTTCTTGTGGTACCTCACGAATAGTGTGTTGTGCCATGTTGAAGATCATGATTTTCAGCAGAAAGGGGGGGGAACTCTGCCATGAATAGCTATCAGTTTTTAAATTCCACAATGGATGGTCTTAGTTACCCCACCACATGTCAGCATGTTAAATGTGTCTAAGGACTAATCAGTTTTCTTTTTCTCTTTATGTCCTTATTCTTACCTTTCTCTCTCTAGAGTGTTCTTGTACTCCCCCCTTCTCTTTATCTCTCTGTTTCCTCGCCATTATACTCACTCATGCTGCTTAAATACATTACAATCAAGTCACTTGCAAGGATGCCATTGGACCAATTGCATTTTGTTGCTAAGCAACTCATTTCCCCTGTCTCCTTGTGCCTTAGTGTAATTGCGGTAAGGGGGAGGGAGAGAGAGGCCAGAGGAGGAGGCCTGTGTGTCTTGAGCTCACTATCTGGTTCTCTGAGGATAAAGCTAAAATAGTCTTCTTGATTCATACGTGTTAGATTAACCACAGTGATATATGCACATCCAGTAAGGGATTTATAACCTGCACGAACCATTTTGAGATTTACCTCATTTAATCTCAATTCCTTTACACATCATTCTCTCTTCTTTGTACAGTTCTGTCTAACTAGCAGTTGGCAGTCTCAGCTGTCATAACCGCATTCATTTTTAACATACATTTTAGACAATGGAGGTCAGGCTCTTTCGAGAGGAACTGGTTGCTGTTATAGTGGCAGAGGAAAGCAGATTGCAAACAGCTCCTTTGTTACTGAGCCCTGCTGTTTCGGTGCTCATACTGGCTACTGTAAACAGCTTTTGTTATCCTGCAGTGTCACATGGATCATTGCTTGACCATACTATGTAGCAACTTACTTCCTTGAACAATTAGTGATAATTTAAATGTTAATGAAGCATTCCATTGTTAAAAATTAATGTTTCTTAAGGAGGATATCCAGTCAGGTGGTGTTTTACCAGTAAAGCCATGTTTTTACTTTGGGGAAGGTCATAAGATGATGGCTAGCGCTAGAACAGCCGAGACAGCACTAAACCATAGTACTTGGCAGCATAGCAATCAGGTGCTGGGGACTGGTTCTTTCACAGGAGGAAGGGGGTGTAGAGACAAGAATAACTGTCTGTATTTCTTTTGAACATGAATTGGTGGCTAGGAAAGAAAAGGACATAACATCTTGGCATTAGTTCTACATACTAAAAACAAGATATGTCAGTTCAAAAAGCATATACAGTTTTAAATTCCTCTGACAGTTTAACTGTTAAGGATTTGATTTAACCCTTTTGATTTTTTTCTTCTAGCACAGTGGTGTAAACTGCTGTGAAGGTCAACTGACACATGGGCCTCAGATTTGGTTTAGGGCTGGAGAGGAAAAGCAATACAAGTATGCGTCACTTAATGACAGGGATACATTCTGAGATTTGCGTCGTTGGGAGGTGATTTCATCGTTGTGCGAACATTATAGACTGCACAAGCGCCACACCATGTCAGTTTGGACTTGTATATGGTATAGCCTATTGCTCCTAGCTAACAAACCTGTACAGTTACAGCAAACGGTAAACATGAGATGTATGAGGCTGCTGCCAGTGTAACACGGCCTACTGTTTTACAGTAAACTTTTTTATAAGAAAGAGTACACTCTTAAAATAACAATAAAAGCTACAGTATAGTAAATAGATAAACCAGTAACATAGTTGTTTATTATCAAATATTATGTACTGTATATAATTTTACGGGACTACCGTCATATATGCAATCCATCATTGACTCACACGTCATTATGTGATGCATACCTGTACATGAAGGGTTTAAATGAGTACAGGGTATTGATCAAAAACTCTGCTTATTTTGATACAGTATATGCCTGTATTCTCCCCCCAGGTATGTAAACACACTCCTGAAACTGGTGCCTCAGGTGCTGCAATTGCAGGACCAGCTACAGGAGGCAGTGCAGAAGGGTGACATGGAGACCTCACATGGGATCTGTCGCATTGCTGTAGCTCTCGGGGAGAACCACTCCAGGTACAGCACACCAATTTGAATCCAGGCAGCAAGTTTTGTGTTTAGTGGGTATTGCATCATACTTGAAAGTGCACTTAACCACAGTGTGCTGTTCACAGCAGTTCACAACGCAAGACTGTTATGTCTGCTGTATGCTAAACTGCTGCTAAATGATATGGCCATTTATAACACAGCTATTAACACCAGGTGTCACCCTTTTCACTTATAACGCTTGGCGTAAGGGAGTAACGTAGTAAATATTGACCAACAGCTCTGTCTAAAGGGGTGTGTGTTTGTGTGTTTGTGTGTGTGTGTGTGTGTGTGTGTGTGTGTGTGTGTGTGTGTGTGTGTGTGTGTGAGAGAGAGAGAGAGCGATAGAGAGACTTCTCTGTAATACTGGTCCACTGTGATTGTATTTTTCTGGAGTGTTCTGCACTTTGTTATCCTGACCGTATGTGTCTGGTAGTTAGTAGAATTACTTTACCAAAAAGAATTGCTGTAACTCTGTATGTCCTGCACATACGCAGGACTCTCTTGGAGCAGATTGAACACTGGCAGAGCTTCCTGGCCCTTGTGAACATGATCATGTTCTGCACGGGCATCCCTGGACACTACCCTGTCAATGAGACCACCAGCTCGCTCACGCTTACCTTCTGGTATACTTTACAGGTATGAGCTATGCTATAGCTGTCCCTTAAAACACAGATTTAAGTGAGAGACTTAAGTATTCCTGAGCCAGTGATGGAGTGTATTTGACAGTTTTATAAATTTAGGGAGCTTTTGATATGAATCGTAATATTTGAAAAACTTTTGCTCGTTTATTTTACCATTGTGAATAATAGAATATTTCAGGAGAACTTGCAAACATTGCAGAATGTCAGTAAATCATTTTACTGAAACTGCTGCTAAGTGGGTACTTTGTCTAGAAAATCAAAATCATTAAAAAGATAACATATGAAGGGAATTGCGTTATCTGCCAAATGCAAAAGAGTTCTGAGAAAAGTGATGTGGCATATGATTCTTTTCTGCATGTGACACGGGTAGATATCAAGCTCAAAAATTGCCTGTAGAATTTTGATTAACTGTAAACTGGAACTTCATGGGTCACCATACTTTTATTCTTCCAGCAATCTCTTACGTCATGTCACAAACGTACCTGACCACTGTATAGTACAGAACCCTGTAAACATAAAGCTTCATCTTAAATTATTGTTTTCATTTAGCTTTGCCATTATTCCTCCTAAACTAATCTAAGTTTTTATCTTACAGTGGCTGTCTTCAGTTTCTGTATAATTATATGCAGAATATAGTTAAATTCCTTCCAGGTAGACCTACTATGTTGTTACATGTTTCTGATAAAAATACACATGTAGACTGCACCATGGTCCTTGTGCTCAAAACATATTTTCATCACAGCGCTTTTGCCCTTTTCAATCATAAATTCCTGTTCTGTGCAATAAAATTAGTGTCAGCTTTGCACTTAACTGTTAAGCTGTAGTGAAAAGATTACAGGTCTTTGCAGTTGAGCAACTGTTGAAGGAATAGTTAATTAAAGAGAATATGAAATAAAGCAATTTGGACAAGGGAGTATGAAAGTACATAGGTCAAGAGGAATGTGTCTACAGTATTTTGTGTGTGCTTTTGTGCCTGATCACTGTCAAGGTTCAGCTTCATTAACATTCTGTCTTATACAAAGGCAAAGAAAGAACGGAATGTAGCTCCTCTCTGATGCACTAAACAACAAGGGATGATGCTGACAAAATTAGGCAGTTAGGATAGATAGATATAAAAATGATTTTTTTTATTGTTTTACAGTAAGTAGGTACAACGGTACAAACTTTAAACTTAGTGTAAATAAATAGTAATGGAGGTTATAGTGTTACAACAGATGGTGGTCGGTGGTGGTTGAGATGGTGATCAGTCCTTCTACTGTGTGGCGTTTAGCAACCTGGGGGGGAAAAGTTGTTCCTGAGTTCGGTGGTGTTGCCCCAGCGGCTACGATAGTGTCTTCTAGATTGCTTGCTCTAGGTACACATGTACATCATTATGAATGTTCAAACACATGAATATTTTCAAGTTTATTTCTTTTCATTTTTAATTTTCTTCAAAATTCAGTTTCTAAAGTTAATCTGTTGCAGAGTAAAAATGCTGTTTTCATTTACAACACCTAGAAGGGTGATGCATTTTACATTTACATTTCTTTATTTAGCTGATGCTTTTCTCCAAAGCAACTTACAGAAATTTAGCCATATTTACAGTTGCATCATTTTTACTGTAGCAAACTACTGTAAGCTCAAGGGTGGTACAACATAAGGTGAGGCTCAAATTTAAAACATCCAAGTGCAAAGGTGGCACCCCTAATCTCTATGATAAGAGGAAGAAGCTGGGGGAAAGGAAGAGGAAAAGTATATGGCAGGTGTGTAGGGAATGGTTTGCAGTATCTCACAGAATACATCTAGCATATATTTATTTGTTTTAATGTAATAAATATAAAATATTTTATCAAAAACTTTAGAGAAACTAACCAGCAATTCAATTATTGCATTATTTTGATGGTTTGGGCTAGATGAGCAGATTATAGCATGCATGTTTCTGTGACGAATGTAGGCAGTAAAATACAACAGGGATTTTAAAGTGAAACACGTGTTAATTCTTTCTGCATCTTACTGTCTGTTCTCTACTTATAAATGCTTCTCCTGTGATATCAAAGTAGTACATGAAGTAACATGGCATTTATTTAAATTAATTTAAATGTTTCTTCAATCATTTGAAGGAGATTTAAGTTTAATGTTCTTTTATGTTAATACCTCTATATCTTTAAAGCTTATTCTGTGTTTGTCTGCCTGTTCTTTATGCACAGCTTTGAGAAACACCATTGATGTCATAGTCAAAGCATACCTAAATATGTTCATAGATTTTTTTCTCTCTACACACATGGAACAGACACATGATGGTGGATACCACACACACTCTGCACATGAGATGCTGACAGATTTTCACACTGTACACCCACACACAGACACAGACATGTTCTCACATACATATGAGCATGGTCATATTACATGATGTACAAACACATACTTTCTCCCTCACACACAAATTGGAAGATGAAATTTGACGATGTTTTACTGCTTGCACATCAGTCCACATATGACATACATACTTGACACATGCAAATGTACTAAATTCAGAAAGTTTAGCATTAATAAAATTTGGTACTATATCATTTATTATTACTGTCAGTGGCATGTGTGTTCAAGTGCTAGAGCCAGAACCTGTTATGTGTGAGCAAATAAAAAAAGTAAAAATTATTAATAAATTATACATCATACACACAAGGTCCTGTACACATTAGTGATTTAAGGGTAATGAAGCTTGGCAGCTGTATTTTTTTTTTATTATTATTTAAACTTTCCACTGTGACCAGTGTGTGTGTAAATCTGTAGCAGTCACCTGTCCAACAGCGCTAATAGTACTTTTGTACTAATTACAACCACCTTAATGGTAAAACAGTTTGTTTGTATAATGTGTTATTACTTTTTCTGGCAATGTTGTACATAAACACTAGTAAGATTTAAAAAAAAAAAAAAAAAAAACTGGAACCCTTGTTTTCTGTGTCAGAACAGTGTACATCAGTGCATATGACCACTGAGACCATACATTGTTTGAGTTGTTGAAGGAAACAGAATAAGTACATTGAATTACAGTTAAATTTCATTTCATTACAGTTTTAGAGCTTATTAATGTTTTTTTTTTTTTTTCCACAGAATGTAATTGAATAAATCAAGGTATTAAGCTTTAATTGAATGTAACATAGATGGATACAACAATAGTTTCAAGTTACAAACAGTCTTTAGGTCCCATTGGTGTGTAAAAGTTTTGGTACAAGTATAGTGAGTGACTGCTGTAAGAATGGTCATACTGTAGGTATACACGTGCATTTATATTTACAATTTGTTCTGCTTGTATTTTTGTACAACTGAGCTGATTTTTAGCAGAGGAGAACAAGGTGACTCAGCCTCTGAGTGGACTGTAGCCAGTCCTGCTGGGGAGCAGAGTGCCACTGTGAAACCAGGTGCCCATTCCATCTTTTATCTCCACAGCTTGTTGTTTTGATGAATAAAAGAAGTCTAAATGTAGCTGTCTCACACTACGTCATGTCACAGTGCCTTTTCTTTGTGTGTGTGTGTGTGTGTGTGTGTGTGTGTGTAAATTGATGAGTTGGGCCCAGGGTACCTTGCCTCTCTCACTTATACAAAATCTGCAAGAGGATAGCACACATGCTTTCACAGAATGGAACCGTGTCCAGCAGCATGTCTCACTGTGAGCATTTCCGTAACCCTGCGCCCTCAATCAATAGTGTTTCTGGAATGGGTCAATATTGACTGCGCTACAGCATTTATGAGGCAGCAACTCCTGGTGTCCCACCTGACAGTGATCCTTAAGTGGCATGTCGCCTTCAGCTATAAGCTCATCACACAAATTCAAATCAAATCAGTCTCAGGGATACTTTTCCAGTGTACTCTAGTTGCTGTAGGTTATGTTATTTAATGATCTTTATTACAGTTTTAAACTTAGCAGATTTAACAAAAGAAGTTCTCACACTACTGCTCTGTATGAAAAACAGCACTGAGTAAGTGAGACAACTGGTATCCCAGTTAAGCTGTGAGAGTGGTCAACATGGAAAACAAAATGTTCAGTGGAGGCCTTTTTTTCCTGTTTTTATGCTTCTGCAATGCAGTCTGGGGATGAAGGAAGTGGGGAGGATTTGATCAAAATTTGTAGATGCTGTATTATGGCATTTAAATTGCGTGTATGCATACTTTAGGTTAATCTTTAATCAAGACATTGATTTCGCTGTCAGTCTGGATAAAGGGAGGCCCTAAAGTCAAGCTACAGCATAGATTATTTGGTTATTGGTGTAACCCCTCTGCAGTACACTTGAGGAATGTTCAGTCCTATCAGGAGTGGCATCAATACACAACACCTTGATAGCTTTCAGAACATGCCATAAAGTTGACAAGCAGTTCAGTTGGCCAGCTTTTTGGTTTCCTTCAGACATTCTTGTAAATGAGTCAGCCTGGTGCCTGTCTGGTAAATTGTATATGTTGTTCGTTCTGTAGAGCATAAGTTATGACTGTTGCTTGACTTGGGATTTGAATGTTTTATGCCATATGCAGTTTTGTTTTTATACCATTTATTAATCAGGTTTTGTAAGCCAGATCTAATGTAGTTCTTTGCATTGGTCTTTGTGTTTATTGATGTACATAGAGTTTCCCTGTGTGAATTTTTTTTTGTCAACACTTTTTTATTAATGCAGCAACATTTCCATATGGTGGTGGTGACTTAATCTCTGAAAGGTCTTTTTTTAAGCCCTCATTTAATGTTTCCAAATTAAGTTTGTCTTTTGCTTGTGTAATCACACTTACTGCAAAGCACTGTGAAAAGCCAAACCAAGTTGAATTATGCTTCCATTTGTTATAGGATTGCTAGAACATCTCGATAGTAATATAAATGTAGCTTGGTACACAAGTACCTGTTTTTCTAATCAGAATCACATTTGTCACAGAGTTCTTATAACTCGCTCCTTGTGTTCCAGGATGACATCATGTCTTTCGAGGTGGACAAGCAAGCAGTTTATCTACAAATCTACAGACCCGTCTACTTCCAACTGGTGGATGTGCTGCTACACAAGGCCCAGTTTCCCTCTGATGAGGAATATGCCACCTGGTCATCTGATGAGAAGGAGCAGTTCAGGATCTACCGGTGAGCTGGAGGAAGGCACAGAGCTGCTAAAACTGCATCCAAGCAGGGCTCATCTATTGAACTAGTGTTGTAGAGGTTAAAGACAGAGATGTTAACTGAATGTTACTAGTTAGTGAGTTGGATACAGTACTCTTGAGTAAATTACTTAACCTGTTGATTTATACACTACCGGTCAAAAGTGTTAGAACACCTAATTTTTTCAGTTTTTATGGAAATGCATGCAGTTTAACATCTTAATGTTTCCTGAAATCAAGGCATAGAACATAGAAAAGCAATGGAAAATTGCAGAAGTTTAAAAAATGAAAAAAAAAACTGAAGTGTTCTAAAACTTTTGACCGGTAGTGTAGGTACACAATTGTAAAGCTTACTATCTAATGCAGTAAATCACTTTGGGAAACATTGTCTTGTAAATAGTAATGTGGTGGTTATGACCTGCCTAGTATGAAATAACTAAAGTACACTACCGGTCAGTTTTTTTTTTCCAGTTTTTATGGAACTGCATGCATTTTAATGTCTTAATGTTTCATGAAATCAAGGCATAGAACAAATAAACTTCTGCAACAGTCTTGGGAAGATTTTTCTGACCAATATTTGATTTCCCTTATAGAAAGAATGCCATGTGTTTGACTGTTAAATCAGCAAAAGGTGGCTACTTTGATGAATCAAAAAATTTGAATAAACTTTTGTATACCTAATGATTCCTTGACTTTTTTTTTTTTAATTTTCCATTGTTTTTTTTTGTTCTATGCCTTGATTTCAGGAAACATTAAGATGTTAAACTGCATGCATTTCCATAAAAACTGAAAAAAATTAGGTGTTCTAAAACTTTTGACCGGTAGTGTAGATTGTCCCATAAAAAATCATTAGCTAAGCAATAAAATAACAAATGTATTGAAATTATACTGGGAATGTTTTTGTTTAGCACTTAGACCTTCTTAAATTGTTCCAGGTTTACTTTGTTCAATTATTGCAGAGTAGCCAGAAATTATTTGAATGGTGCATGCCAATTATTTAATGAAATGCTTTCCAGCAAGTTAGCAAATTTTGAAAGATGAAGATCATTGTGCAGGGCACTTACACTGTCTGACACTGTGCATCTTAGAGTGGATATCTCAGACACCCTGATGTACGTGTATGAAATGTTGGGTGCCGAGCTCCTCAGCAACCTGTACGATAAGCTGGGCAGATTGCTGACCTCCGACCAGCCCACATCCTGGCAGGTCAGTCCAGCTAGTCTACATATTGAGCACACTGAAGTAACAAATTATTTGGGGATTTTCTTTTGCTTTACTTGTAGAAAGAGTCCAAAACAGATTGCAGTATTCATGAACAATAGATCATGTTTATCTGTCCTTGCAGCATACAGAAGCGCTACTGTATGGGTTCCAGTCCATTACTGAAACCATAGATGTTAATTACTCTGATGTCATTCCGGGTCTTATTGGCTTGATTCCTCGGATCAACATCAACAACGTTCAACTGGCAGACACGGTCATGTTCACTATAGGTAAAGGAGGACTCCTACAGGTTTCTGTGTTAATATCAAATGTCAAAGCTTTTGTTTCGTTTCTTTTAGTGTGGGTCTCTCGCTCCCTCTGGCGGTGGCAGTTTGCTACATATTGTGCTGCTAGTTAGCAGCTTTTCCAGTTCTCACTCAGCAGAATGAGCTGTTTCTCAGTTTCATGGTGAACGTGACTTCACTAAATTTTGTATGGATCTGTGTGTAACACAGACTGCACAGAAGTACAGCTGTTTTTCATTTCCACAGCAATGCTGTCACAGTCCTCAACCAGCCAGATATTTCTATTCTAGTTAATGTGTACTTCATCAAGGTTGTTCTCAGTGTTGGTCAGTCACTGTGTTCTACTAGGTTATATTTTCTTAAGAGCCACATCATGCTTCGCTTTATGCTTTTCCTGATTTGTTCTAATAATGATCTTTTTATAGAACTTCTGTAAGCATGTCTTATTGTCCACCTTTGTGTCCCTCTAGGTGCCCTTGCAGAGTGGCTAGCTGACCATCCTGTCATGCTGAGCAGTGTGCTCCCTCTGGTACTACAAGCCTTGGGGAACCCAGACCTCTCAATATCTAGTGTGTCCACACTCAAGAAGATCTGTCGTGAGTGCAAGTATGACCTGCCCCCCTATGCCAACAACATTGTTGCAGTCTCCCAGGTAAGACAGTTCCTGTGTAGAAAATTTCCCTTTCTGCTAATTACATGGAGCATTGAGTCATTTTTTTAACCTTGGCAGTTTATGTAAAATGTATACAAAAATTAAAACCAAGAATCTTAAAATTGAAGTGCTTATTTAATGCTTGTTTGTTTGTGGCAATAATGAAATGCATAGCTATACCCCATAGTCATTATCAACATTTATTCCACTTGTAGTATTGGAACAGAATGTATTTAACAAAATTGATTCATTGTCTGTATTTGGTTGAATGTCTATTTCATTATAAGTCTTTTCTGTCAACAGGAGGTTCTCATGAAGCAGATACACAAGGTCAGTAAAGCTTGATTCTCTTTTATTTGCTAGCACTGCAAACATCCATAAATAATTAGTGTTCACTTTTTGCATATAAACGCTCAATTTCTGTGTGTATAGCTGCTGTTTGTGGCTATATTGGTAATTTTTGTAAATTTGTTACATGGTCTAATCTTTCTGATGTATGCATATCAGTCATAGTGCAAAAGTAGACGTAGCACAGGAAAACTACTAATGAAGACCAGTCTTGCTCCCTCTTCCTTTCTGTATGTCCCGGATAGGTTAGGTCTCATGTCTTCCAGCCTCTGCAGACCATTGTCTGTGCCTGACAGATTTTCTTCTTTGTGTGTGTATGTGTGCAGACCAGTCAGTGTATGTGGCTGATGCAAGCTTTGGGCTTCCTGCTTTCTGCTTTGCCAGTGGACGACATTTTGCGGAACCTGCACTCTCTCATTACTCCCTATATCCAGCAACTGGAAAAGCTGGCAGCTGAGACGGTAATAAGGAACATGTTAATTTCATGGAATCTCATGCTGTTTGGTTGTCAGCTAGAATAGACTTTCCTTTAGTTATTGATCAGGCTCCTAAACAGTAACGTGATGATCTTAGTGGTTTACAAGAATGTGTTTTGTCAGCAACCTGCAATTCTTTATCTATCTTTAAAGTTCAAAACTTTTTAGAACAGTAAGTTTTTTTTTTTTTTTTTTGTCCTAATGTACAGTGCAGTAAAAAAGTATTTACACCCCTGTATTTGATATAGGAAGTATTTTGTTGCAGTTGTTACTGCCAAAGGTGGTTAAATCAGTTAAGTTTGGGGAGGGGAGGTACTTTTTTTTTTTTCTTTTCACACTTCAAAAATGACTCATGCTCTGGTTTTCCAGTCCTTTTATTTCTGTGTAAATCTTCTGTAAAAACTTTAACATTTGTTTGTGTTTCAATTGAATTATTTACTTTTTATTTGCAGTCATACTGCATGTGTGTCTTTTGTTTTTATATTTTGGCATCACCATTGTACAGGCCTGCATAAATAGATTTTCTACTAGGCCAGGGGGGAGTAAAAGCTGACATTGCAATGGGACACATCTCACCTCCCCTTTTCCACATGCATTTTCAGGATCAAAATACAGCTTCATCGTGCAGGGAAAAAGAATAATTAACCTTTAAATATTATTGTTGGCTTGCTAATTATGGTTGCTACTCAGAACTGCAATAGAGTAAGCTTATTATCATTTGATAATGTCTGTCCCCAAGGTCCCTTATAGGAACTCTTAATGTCTTTAATCCTATAGTTTGAAGTCCTGCTTTACTGTTTTGTCATTACAAAAGAAATCTTGCATTATGTGAACATGCCCAACAACCAATCAGATTTCCTAAGGATTTTTCCTTTTATCTGTACAGCCCAACCCATCTAATAAGCTGGCCATTATCCACATTTTGGGCCTGCTGTCCAATCTTTTTACCACTCTCGACATCTCCAGACAGGACGATGAATCAGGCAAAGGGGTACCATTGGTCAAAAAGGCCTTCCCTCAGTCAGGCCCCAACCCTGTAAGTTCCTTTAACTCCAGATTTAATTCGTTTGACTAGCATTCATTATCTTGCTAAAATATTCCATGTTAATGGCTGAGCTTCCATAAATGAACTGATCCCTATATGTTTGTTTAGGTTGTGGTGGTGCTCCAGCAAGTCTTTGCTCTTATCCAAACAATCCTCAGCAAATGGCTTAATGACTCCCAGGTGGTAGAGGTAACTGCAGTTCTAATCCTCAGTTTCTTTCATTCATTCATTCATTCATTCATTCATTTGTACATCACTACCTCACTTACTGTTATAATGCCCTTCTTTTTGTTGCAGGCTGTATGTGCCATTTTTGAGAAGTCTGTAAAGACTCTTCTACAAGAGTTTGCCCCCATGGTGTCCCAACTAAGTGAGATGCTTGGTCAGATGTATAGTACAATCCCTCAGGCTTCTGCCCTTGACCTCACACGCCAGGTGAGCGTTCTCTTTACTTATACTCCATGCATTATTACAGAACTGCTAAGCTGTAAATTATTTTCTTGAAAAGTAAAAGTTAGTGATGTTCTTAAACCAGTTTCAAGAATGGCATGCCATACTAGCCTGTATACAGGAATGCACTTTTCAAATGAGGGATAACGCACCACATAGACTAATTTTATTCAATATATTTTACACATAAGAACTTCACAAATGATTTCTTGTCCTGTGATCTCACAATATTTATTTATCAACACCTTTCATAGTTTATGTGACTATACTTTGTGTCCTTGTCTTTCAGATGGTCCATATATTTGCCAGTGAAACTGACTACTTTCCCCCTATCAAGGCTCTTTTTGAATTGGCCACCTCTATCACATTATCCATCTTTCAGCAAGGTATGGAGGCAGAGAAAGAATCTCTGATACAGGTTGTGTTTTGTTTTTTCTGGTGAGGGGATGGCCAGGGTGTTGTAATGGATCAATATGTTGCTGAGTTGACTGGATAAAGACCTGTTTATGCTCTCTGGGAGAAATAATGCTTTGTTAAAGGTACCTGAAGGTGAGGTCTGCCATAAGAAGTCAAAGTCTTCTTTCTCTGCAGTTCTCAGAAATGTGAAAATATTTAACATAAAATGCTAAATGAATGGATAAATTGTTGAAACCCATTTCTATGTAACCTACATCTTTCTCTTACTAGCACAAGCAAATCTTTAACGGCAAGCTGCTACATGGAACCTCGAAAGTTCAACCAACTATTTGGTTATTTCTACAAATCTGTTTCTATAAATTGCACTGTTCTGTAATTACTTTTCTTTGTAACATTGGAAATTTAAAAAAAAAAAAAAGACCAGTTGTATTACTTATCCATCCAGAGAAGCTTTTGGAAGACGTCCCAAAATCTGGCTATTGTGTGGTTCATGTTGGACACTTTCTGTTAGGTTCGTCTTTGAAGAGGCACCTGCCCAATTCTCCTGTTTCACATTCTTCCTGAAACTGTCTGACAAGGGGCCAGTCTTATTTCTAACTCTTTTTTGAGCAGGTTCCCCTGGTTGCATTTTATTGTTTCACTGCGTTTCTGAACAAGGTTTTGTGTGAAGTATGGGAACAGCTTTGGGGGGTACTGGGACGCCCCTGTCACATCCTGCCCGTGGCCACAAGAAACATAAGGGTTACTAGGGGGAATGAGAGTACCCATTAATTTTTTGGGGAGTAGGGGTTTCCATTCAGTTTACAAAGATACTAAGAACAAAATAAAAGCTGACAGTAACAGGTGCCTCCTTGGGGTCCCACTCCAAACCCACTTCTGTTCTTTTAGGTTTGTTCCGTTTTCTCTTGTTACTTATTTTGTGTTCTTCCAAACAGACTCATGTTTCTGTCTGTTTCTGTTTCCTTTTCCAAGACTGATTCCAAAGCTTCACATGCCCGTCCCTGACTCCTCCCCTCTTTTATTCACGTGTGCAATTATTTCAGTGGTTTATTTTTGTTTTCACATGACTGTTAAATCTGTTCAGTTGCTGTTTGTATTATTATTTCTTAAGTTACATCTTTATTATATTTTAGGGCCCAGGGATCATCCTGATATTGTTGATTCATTTATGCAACTCCAAGCTCAGGTGTGTTTTTGGTTTCTTATTTCATTCACTTTCAGTTTCTCTCTCTCTCTCTGTCTCTTTTTCTCACTCTTTGGTCCTCCTCTCTATCTTCCGGATGCTTGGGGGGAACACTCTAGCAAGGCCAGGAAATTGACGCATGATCTTGCAATTCGCAGATTAACTAAAAACCCTCAGATTGGAAGCAAAAACAATATTTTTTGCCCTATTTGGAATCTGTGTGGACTTTTTGGGGGTAGGGATTAAGTTGTGTTGCAGCACACAGCTGGGAATACTGTGACCCCAAGTCAAGACATGTGGACTCAGTTTTTTGTAGCCTGTAATTGATCTGTTTCTGAATGTAAATGTATTATATTTGGCACAGCATGTAGAGGTACATTTTCCCTCTCAGCAGCAAGTTACTACAAAAGTCAGAGCAGGCCAGACAGCAGCATGTAGGCTAACTTGTATACCAGCTAAGTGCACTTGACCAGAAATGACCAGTATGAGAGCAGCTGAAACTGATATCGGATTTCCTAAAGACATAGAATAGAATAAACCTTTATTATCCCACGAATGAGAAATTTAGGTATTACAGAGCTCTTTCACAAGGGGAATATAAGAGAAGAACAAGTAGTTAGTAAGAAGGACAAGAACAATTAAGTTAGTAATCTGTGTACACAAATAAAATAAAATAAAATAACCCTATATACATAAATAATTTATAAATAAATTAAACAATTTAGACTGTGTTGTGCAGTCTGACAGCTGCTGGTAGGAATGACCTGCGGTAGCGCTCCTTCCTGCACTGTGGATGTAAGAGTCTGCTGCTGAACGAGCTACTTAGTGCTCGTACAGACTCATGTAGGGGGTGGTAGGTGTTGTCCATGATTGATGTCAGCTTGGACAACATCCTCTCCTCCCCAGCCTGCTTGATGGACTTCAGAGAACAGCCCAGGACAGAGCTGGCTCTCTTCACCAGTCTGTTGAGTTTCCCCCTGTCCCTCTCCGTAATTCCGCCACACCAGCAGACCACAGCATAAAGGATAGCAGACGCTACCACAGTGTCATAGAATGTCCTTAAGAGAGTCCTGTTAACATAAATGACTCTGCTGTTACTGCTCTAGTTTCAAACATATTCACAGTGTTAAATGTTTTGAGCTATTGTAACTGGCAGGCGAATTAGATATAACTGATGACTCCTTCATAAACACAACAAAGAAAATGCACTGCAGTAAAAATATTTAGTGCAAAAATGTCTAGTTTCCTCCTTTGCAAATCTGCCTTGTTTCATAGATTGTTTGCTAACTCAGGTGTATGTAAATCATTTTAACAGCAGAGAGGTTTCAAAATAATTGGCACATGAGAGGTGACTTCCCATCCAAATGAATAAAATTGCAGCGTTTTTATCCTGCAACTTTGCTTCTCTCAAGGACTGCAGTTTTTGCCCTTGGTTCTGTCTGTAACTAAGCAGAAGTACGTTCACCATTTTAGGCTGGATCCTAAATAGGAAAATATAATATCAAGGGAGTATTTCAGACAAATTGGATACCTTCCCTTTTAGAATGGTCAATTTTGAAAATTAGTTCCGTTGCCTCCCCTTCCCTGGACTTCACTGGACATTATGGCCAGAAGATGAATCTCTTGAAGAGAGAAAGGAGGTGTGATCTCAGTAATCCACCACTGAATAAAATCTTTACCCTCTTTTTCCAAGTCATTTCAACTCTAAATCACAACCTAAATTAATTCATGAGAAAATTATTTAATTAAAATGAATTGGGCCTTCTTTTATTCCCTCAAGTTCATTTTTCTTTGATTCCTGCCTTGGAATAAACCTGAAAGTCATATCTGACCCTTCCCCTTCTCTCCTCTCATCCTGGACTAATTTCCTTAAAGCATCAGTTGTCTTTATTCGTACATGTTACTTATGGATTTCTGTTACATATTCAATCCAAACAAAACATAATACTGGAATGAAATTTTAAACAAACCAAGCCATCATATCTTTAATTTGACTTGAGTTAAATTTTGATGTTTGATTTTACTAATGTGTTCTTTACTTGATTGGTTTACATTTGAGTTTGAACAAATTTTGTTTTTCTTCTGAAAAGCTAGGCTGAGACAGGGACAGGGCAGGTAGGTGAGGCAAGATGAGGCTTGTAAATAGAGGGTGCATTGAGGGAGGGGAAGTTTCAGCTTTGTTCAATGACTCTGTTTTGTAGGCCCTCAAACGGAAACCAGACTTATTCATGTCCGAGAATCTTGATGTAAAAGCTGTGTTCCACTGTGGTAAGTGGCATGTTATCACACATGTATCTTGATATACAGATATGCTTTATTGTGCTGTTCAAGTCTCAAATACGTCCAGTCATCCCCACTGCTTGTTTAGGATTCCTACACGAAAACATTGTTATTCCGTTTTCCATCTCCCAGTTTACGCAACAGAGCAAACTTCTCCAACAGACATCATTCTGATAGAATGGCTGAAAAAGTTTAGGGTACATAAATGGGAAAATACTGAGTACCTCATGGCACTGTGAAGCATTTTTGCAAAGTTTGGAGTATATAGTAGAAGGCAATATGCCAACCTCAGACCCCTCAAGAGTGCACCTTATGGCATGAAGTTGTATTATTTCTGCTTTAATTTTGTATGTTTGTATTTTGTATGTTTTATGTACTTATCACTTGTAATCCAAATAAATAATGTTCATGAGTTCTGAAAAATACTTATTTTAAAACTCTCTCAGGAGTGCTGTCACTGAAGTTTCCAGAGGCCCCTACAGTCAAATCCACCTGTCTGTTTTTTGTAAGTGATGATTTTATTGGTTGAACATCCGTTTTTTCATTAGGTGAACTTAAGTTTATTTGTTTATCCTTATGTTTTCTCATAATTCCTTTGTATTATTTATTCTGTTCTTGGGGGGGGGGGGGGGGCACTGCTCTGGTTCAAGCATACTTTTTTCCCCTTTTTTTCGATAATTGTTTTTGCTGCCTTGGAGCTCAGGTATGGTTGTCATCCTGATGTGCTTCAATGACAAGTGAGTACCAGTCTCTTTTTGACTTACTCTGTCCTGCACTATTTTTCCCTGCAGACAGAGCTGTTACCTCACTGTGCAGATGTTCCTCCAGTGGGTCAGGTAGTACATGAGAATGGCAAGCTGCTGCTGCAGGCTGTCCTGGAGGTACAGGCACTTTAGGCACTGTACCTTATCCTTACCATTGAGCCTGCACCACTGCCTGAGAGGGACATGTTTGTGACTTTTCACGTTTTCATCCCTCAGGCAATTGGGGGGCAGTCATCACGTAATCTGATGGACCAATTTTCAGAGATCTTGTTCTCTATGAACAAGCACTGCTTTGCATTGCTGACGGTGTGGCTGAAGGAGGTGCTGCAGCGGCCCAACTTCCCCTCATCTCAACTCTCTACAGAACAGAAAGACACTTTCAGCCAACAGATCCTCAGGTGCGTTCTCCACAACAAACTTCCAAGCAACATGGTCAGCCTGCAGAATAACAATTCAGATGAACATTATCCATCATTACCCATACGCTGTTATTAGAGTGGATATGCTACTCACAACCCAGTGTCACCTGTTCAAATGTTACGGAGCCTCACATTAATACCCTGAAGCAGGATACCTTACCTAATGTTCAATTTTATAATATTCACATGGACAAATGCTTAAAGTTGTATGCCTCTTTTAATAAGTAACGACTAAGAATTTATGGTCAAGTTAATATTCAATATCATAGTGACTTTTCTCAGCCACATTCATTGTATAATATCTAAGATACTAATGGTAATAAACTAAATGTAAGAGGAGCTGTTGAAAGAGCAAGCACTAAGGAGCTCTCCTTATGCATATGAAACCCAGTAGCAGTAAGTATGCAGTACTAATCTTGCATTAACTGTATTGACTAAATGCTTTAAGAACATCACTTCCATTTTCTTTAAACTTGGCTAATTTACACCCTAATTGCAAGACTGTCCAAAATCAAAACCAGCGCAGTATTTAGTATTCATTTAAATCTGGTTTCTGACATTTAAAAAGTATTCGCTTTTATGACCATGTGCTGCTGAACTCATTGTGAGCAGCAGTTAAGTTTACTGCTGGCAATCTTTTTCATTCTGGCTGTCAAGGGAGAGAGTGAACAAGCGTCGCGTAAAGGAGATTGTGAAGGAGTTCACCTTGCTGTGTAGAGGACTGCATGGCACTGAGTATGCTGCGGAGTACTGAATCAGCACTTGTCCCAAAACCAGAACTCAAAGCAGCACTACAGCTGACCAGGCACCTACTGCTTTGGTCACACAAGAATCAACACCAAGGAAAGCCGGACTGAGACCCAGAGGTTCCCAGTTCTTCAGTGATCATTCCAAGAGAGCCAAGGGTGACTTGTCTCTGGGTTTTATTAGCACTGAAACCAAAACTGCTTCCAGCAGACCTGTCCCTTGCCTACACCTAGCAGCATGGCTGACCCCCCCCCCCATCCCTCCAGATCAATCTGTCAGCCCCTCGCATTATGGATCTTCCATGGCCTGTTTTTCTTATGATATGCATTCTTGTGATTAAAATTGATATTTCCCTTATTTTTGGAATGATCCAAAGACACACAAGGGTTGACATAGTCATGCCTGCTGCTAACTGGAGAAGATGAATGAAGAGACAAGCTTTCTTGTACCCTGTAGGTCCATGTCTTATTGTGCCCTGTCTTTGCTCCTATGTTGCCAAATTGTTGTGAACTGTTGTGATCTATGCTTTTTTATATTTTTTATATTATATAAAATAGAATTTTAACTGGATCTGGTAGATATGATAAATTACACTGATGAGTGCAAAATCACTAACAGGAGAGAGAGAAATTAATTGTTCTCCAGATATAATAATTACATTTGCAATGTCTGCAAGTAACCAAGGAAATGAAGAAAAGATTTTCTCTGCACTGAAAAAAGGACTGCACAGGGAAATTATTGCAGTGTAGCTTCCAAACAGAAAGAGCAATTGGATACCTTTCCTGGGTTGCACTAATGGAACAGGTGGTGTACCAACCCATTGCTAATCATGGTAAACTAATGATGTGGCACCTGTTAAACTGGCAAAGTTGCTGATGTACCTGTTCAATAATTTGTGTGTTTGTATGCTTCCATTTTCATTGATTATCCAAACCTTGGCTACATTTTGGACATATAAGCACAGTCCTTAAATTCCAGATCATCCACCCAGTTTAAAACCATATTACATCAACACCAGTAGTGCATGAATGGGGTTGTCATTCTCTTATCCTGTATCCATTCTGTGCCTGCGAACTTGTAGCATGTACTGCTCGTCTTTTTGGAGGGGGTTTGTTACTAGCATAGAGTATGTGTCATGTACAATACTGGTGCAAAAGGGTAACACTTAATAGAAATTAAAAGAAGGGTGATGAGAAAAAAATGTATATTGATTTTGTATCTGGTTTTAATTTATTAAATATATCTACAGCAGCATGCCTGGGGCTATTCTACTTATTTGCCAGTGCCTGTAGTTTACAGTCTGTGGATACATGCAGTGTATGAAATTAAACATTCATTGTGTCTTATGATTTAAACATTCATCCAGCATCATACGTCTGATTAATCGAGTTCAATCCAATGTACTCTGCTAGGCAGAAGTTGGGAGCCCCCTTCAGTTCCACCTCTCACAATATAACATGACCCCCATAAAGTGATGGCTGAACGCAATCCCTGCCGATTTTGTAAACATAACATATGATTTGGCCTAAGGAATTATTTGGGCTTTAAAGCTTAACAGTAACAAGAGAATTGCAACTGTAAATAACAGTGGTAGCTTCACAAAGGTGAAGTGTCACTGCACCAAAAGTGCAAGAAAAATCCAATGAATAAAGAATTCTTATTGTTACAAATGTTACAAAATTACAGCATGGCATGTTCAATTAAAAATCTGAACTTGATTTAATCTGAAATGGCTTTAAATCACTTAATGTTCAAAGTATGTGTTTGTAAATTCCTTTTTCTTTATATTCTACCCACTGTTTGTATTCAGATGGGTTGTTCTGTTAAATGAAAATAATGGGAACTAGAGTTTTTCACACTGACATACAGAACCACTATATGTTTTAAAATGTATATCTGTAATTATGTTTTTAGTTCTAAAGTTGCATTAAACCAGTCTTTGGGTAAGAGCTACACTTACCTTTATATACTATATAATTTATATTGCATTTGTTGAGAAGGCGTGTTTGTGTTTATACAGAAAATGTGTTAATTTAGTATCTGTAATGAAAATTTGATACAAGTACCCATGTTTATTAAAATTAATTTATGAATGCATATGAGATTCAATCCTTTGTTCCCCATAATATATATAATGGTATAGGATTTTGTGCATATTTTAATGCACATTTGTGACAGTGTCATTTTTATAATATAACATTCTAATTTGTAAGAAGTAAACATTCCTAAGAAATTCTCCTAAACAAATTCTTACATAAATTAAACAGTTTAAATGAGCAAATTTGCTCTTTTTTTTTACCTACATAGACTAAAAGACAGCTTAATTATATAAACAAGGACAAAAGACTGTAGTGCATAAGTTCTTGCCACTGTTATTTCCTAAAGTAAAACATTAGATAGAGTGACAAAACACTGGGAAATCACAAAATAGCTGTATTTCTCTTGATGTAGTAAAAGAGCATATTGTACAAGTGGGGAGAATGAACACCAAAGTGTGGGAGCAGGAGGAAACCCCTCAAAAGCAGCCAATTGCCCCCTAACTCCCTTGACTGATCAGTCCTACATTTATGGCTTACAGACCTCCCATTCTTAAATTGCCTTATGGCTTGGCCAAAAGAAATCTGGTTACATCCACGGTTGTTTGCTCTTCTTCAGTATCTGAATCTTTTTTAGAATTTTGACATCTGCCTTTCAGTCCCTGAATTCACACCCCTATTCAGCCACTTGCATTTCATGCCATTTTTTTAACATCTGATATTTATGTTTATTCCTCTGTTTAATGAAAGACCTTGGGTTTCAAGTTAAAAGACTTATCTACTTAAATGGAGACTGTCATCCCCTAATAGAAATATGTTCTACTTGTTTAGCTGTAGCCGCTACAGCTATTGCATCACAATTTCACCCATGTTTCAAGGTGTACTGTATGTGTAATATGTAACCATTCCCCTTAATATTTTGGTCTTCTAATACAACTCTGTTGTACTATGTAATTTTTTTTTTACATCAGTAAACATTAAATACAAAGTAACTCTGTAATCCCGAGTAAAATTTGAGTAATACATGCTCGTGTCACACAGATATTTTACGTGCGATTATTCCTGCTTCTAGTGGTGTAACTGTTTAATAAGTAACGTACAAATACTGGCGAGGGTGAACAAATTAGACTTATTTGAACATTCTGAAGGTACTTGTTCTATTTCGTTTCACGCAGCACGCCGATTTGGCAAATGTGTCATTCCGATCACTCGGCGCACAATCCGTGAATTTATATATCCTCTGCTACTTTTAAATATAAGTATTTAAATTGTATTTAAATACAATTATTTTAATACTGGTGCTCGTTTTCTGACTACAACCGTAGTATTTGAATAACTTAAGGACATAAATGTGTTATAGCCGAACCGTCACGTGACCGGCTCGTGCTGCGCTTTGTTGCTGTGCGCGCATGCGTACAGCTACCGTGACGTGTGGCGAAAGGTTCTTGAGTTAAGCACGCGGTAACGTCGCTTCTTGGCTGTCGGAGCTGCTGGGCTTTAGCGACTGGACAGCGCGCAGAGGTGAGAAAGAACCGCATTTCGTTCTTTCTGCACTAAACTGCAATACTAATACGTCCCTGTCATCCAACTAGTATTTTTCTCTCGACAGTCACTTGGATCGCTGTCGCTTTTCTACTTCATTAAGATGTTCCTACTTGTTCAAATCAATCTTTCGTGGATTTTGAGGAATACGACATATTGTTAACTTTTTGCCGCAGCTTCACTGTTGCACCAGCCAGAAAGCTTCAGCCCGGCATTCCTGCAAAATTTTGGGAAACTGCTGTAAGTCACGAGTTTTAGAAACTCTGCAGCCTTTGGAAAAAAAGATGTTCGTTAAAAAAGCCATCGATTACAAAGCAGTAATCTGATGAACAGTAAGCCTGCGCGTGCCTTGTGATGCAAGAGTCAAGTGATCAATCGTGTGAATTAATTGCTTTTGTATGAAAAAGTACTTCGTAAAATGTCTAAGTGTACCAAAAACTACTTAGTTACTACGTGCATATTGTGAAAATACTGCATTTTGCAATTCTTAATGTATAGTGTATTACCATAGCTAAAAGTCCTAAAGTTTATTGTTGTGCAAGCCTATAAGTCATAACTGATTTTTTTTTTAGGTTATTTTTTTCCCAAGGCACAAGACCTTCTGACCCAAACCCTAGCCACTTGTTTTTTTTTTTTTTTTTAGTTGTGGCTGTCTTAAGGATGAGGCTTACCCTGTCAGTAAACGAATGCCTGCGCAGTGACCTATTTTATTTCAATTTTCTGAAGATAAATTGGGAATAATAGGACCTGTTGTGTTTATGACACTGTGATGGCAAGGTGGTGCACTACATCTTGCAGCAGCTGGGCTGTGTGATTGGACGTCAGTTTGATCCCAGGCAGTGTTCAGCCTGTGTTTGCGTTGATTTCCTCCAAGTGCCATAATTTCCTTCTGCACTCCATTGGTGTGCGAATGTGTGTATTGGTAGAATGGAATGATATGTGCATAAAAGTGAGAATGACTGTAGGTAGTTTACTATGGTGTACTTAAAACCGAAGGTGTCGGCTGAATACCGTTGTATTTTGCCTTGGAGAAAAGTGTCCGCAAGCATAATAAATGTAAATGTGTTTTGCAGGTCATGGTAGTACTGAGATTCTATAAGAGGGAGCAGGAGAAGAGCCGTGGTCTGCAGAGGGCCACATTGCTCTGTCCTCACACCACCATCAGCACTGAGCACTGCTACAATGTGGAGCTGAGCGGTAAGGTTGGACTTTGGGTGCAATAATGAATACTACCTGACTTTTTTCTTTCTTTTTTTAAATTTATAGTTCAGTTCACTTAAAACTGATCACCAGATTAAGGACTAATGGAAATTCTGCATAAAGCACAGTTTCTGTTAGGGTCTTGAATGTCTGTGCAGGATTAGGGTGGCAGGCTGGGAGTGCTGGAGGGGAATGAGCAGGAAGGGAAAAAAATGGTAATAGACAAATCCACTTGATTTCCCATTGAGGTAATCTTCATTTTTCCCCAGGTGCTGATTCTCTGAGTCCTGAGGAAAAGAGAGTGCTCTTCTGGCTGCTCAGCTCACCTTTCACACCTGGGCAACTGGCAGAGGAGCCTTTGCTGGAGGCTGGGAAAGGAGAGTATTTGGTGGAAATTGGGCCTAGGTGAGGGTGGTTGCTTAGTCTGAAATTTCATTGCGCAGGTTTGAAAATTATTTGAAGTAATTGTTTTCTGTAGAACTATATGCAGCTGCCTGTGATCTCTATGGGGTGTAGTGGGGTTAACAGCATTAACTATAAGCCTGGATTTTGCCCCTGGCTGACTGTAATGCTGTGCTTGTATTTGTCTGTTTCTGCTCTGGGCCAGCTTTCAAATGAGTCCTCCTTCTTTCCATATTTCATCAGGTTGAATTTCTCCACTGCATGGTCCACCAATGCTGTGTCCATCTGTCAGAGCGCTGGTTTGAATGAGGTCACTCGAGTGGAGCTGTCCCGCAGATTCCTCATCAGGGTAATGTAGGAGATCATTATCTACATCTTTAACTGTACATGGGTCCCTTAGCTAGGCTCTGTATACAGCTGTGATGTGCTTTCATTCTGTCTCATGTGTAACTATGAAATGCACTATACAGGTGCTGGTCATAAAATTAGAATATCATGACAAAGTTGATTTATTTCAGTAATTCCATTCAAAAAGTGAAACTTGTATATTAGATTCATTCATTACACACAGACTGATCTATTTCAAATGTTTATTTCTTTTAATTTTGATGATTATAACTGACAACTAATGAAAGTCCCAAATTCAGTATCTCGGAAAATTAGAATATCAATTAATATGTATATGCCTGGCCAACTGTAGCTGACCTTTTGTGCTGTTTAGATGTCTAAGAAACCGAAGTGTTTTATTAAACATGCTGTTCTCATGCTTTGCCTGCTTATTGTATTGTGCTGTGCTGCTTTGCAGCAGCTGCTGGGTAGTAAGCAAAACTGTATACTTGTGATGAATATGTTTTAAAAAAAAAAAAAAAAAGCCCTCATTATAACCCCATTGGTATGGTATAACCCCAGTGGTATTATTTACCACTTTTGTGCCGGTTTTGCTTTGCAGGGTCTTGACAATACAGATGTGTGTGTGACTGATAGTGATGTGGAGAGCCTGGTGAGCTGCTTGTATGACAGCATGACAGAGTGCATCTATCCTCACCCCATTAACTCCTTTGCTGTGGACATATGCCCTCAAGAGATTTTTGAGGTGGACATTCTTGGGCTTGGAAGAGCTGCTTTGGAGAAAGTCAGTGATGAGCTAGGTATGGGTTGAGTGTTATGTTTATTTAAACTGGTTTGTCACTTTCTATATTGCCACTAAAGCTTTTTTCTATGTCCTGTCCAAAGCTGTATGTTGTCTGTTTGAGGAATTTTAAAGTCCATGGCAAGCATGGGTAGCTCACAAAAAAAAAAAAAAAAAAAAAAAATCTGAAGTCCTGAGACTGGGGCCTCTGAGTAATCAGTGATTTTTTTTTTTTTTTTTTGTCCCCATTATGTGTGCATGTTGACAAATGTAATACTTTTAACAGTAACTTGTAATGATAACAGTAGCTACTTTAGCAGATAATTTGAGTTTAAACCTTTAGTTTAAACTCACATATCACATATTAATATGAACATGTGTTTTTTTTTATTGATTTTTTTTTTTTTTAAACAATTGATCTGTGCATAGTCTTAAATATTCCTTCAGTTAGCTTCAGCCTTATGACTATTTTGAGGTCCTCATCATGTGCTTCTTTCTAGGTCTGGCCTTTGATTCCTGGGACCTGAACTATTACACTGACCTTTTCCAGAGAGTTCAGAGGAACCCCACCAGTGTGGAGTGTTTTGACCTTGCTCAGTCCAACAGGTCAGTCTTACAGCAGCACACTGACACAGGCAGTCATGTTTTCTTCTGTGATCCCATCTGTTTTCAAATTACTGTTTAGTTCTATGATGATGCTCCACATCAGTGTTATGATTCTCTCCGCTCTATACAGTGAGCACAGCCGCCACTGGTTTTTCCGTGGGTGCATGATCATTGACGGACAGGAGCAGAAAGACACTCTTTTCAATATCATCATGGGGACTCAATGCCATAGCAACCAAAACAATGTCATCAAGTTCTCTGACAATAGCAGGTAAGAGATGGAGACACTGTAGATCAGAAGGCCACATGAATTTTAAATAATCCTTGGTCATCCCAATGCTGCGGTTTTTGTGATTTGGAGATGATGTGTTTAGGAAAACTGGAACTATCAATGAATTGTTTACATTTGCATACTATGTATTTCTTAGTGTTACTCCTTGCATTTACTAATCCATATTGTTACTTCTACAAAGTGCATCCTATATATGCCTAATAAAAAAGTAATTTACAAACTTTTTTTCCCCAGTACAGTTGTTTTTGTGCAGCAGATTCCTTTCTGCTTAGGTTTTGAGCCCTTGCAGGAGTCTCGCTGTAATGTTGACTGTTTGCCTGTAGTGGCATTTTTGGCATGGAACTGGAGTGCATGTATCCCAGTGATCCAGCTCATTCCAGTCCATACACTACACGATGTACCACAAGACACGTCATATTCACCGCAGAGACGCACAACTTTCCCACTGGTGAGTGTTGGACCAAGTTTTAATTTCTTTAGCAATACAGAATTGCGTGTTTATTGAGGCTGTTTTCATTGAAACGGCAAAACACAAAGAATAACACAGCCAGTTATAAAACTGGCAAGGACAATTAGGAAGCGTAATAACAATATTGAATGTTATTGCTAGAAAATAAGAATAACTGAGTAACTCCTATAAATATTTACAGGACAGTAAGTTCCTTTCCAAGAACAGTTGCTTGGAATATTTGCTGTAACTGTAATAAAGAAGGAACCAAATGGCACCTCTGTCCCCATCTGTATCTCCTAGGTGTGGCTCCTTTCAGTGGTGCAACAACAGGTACTGGGGGACGCATTCGGGATGTTCAGAGTGCTGGCAAGGGTGGCCATGTGATCGCAGGTACTGCAGGGTACTGCTTTGGCAATCTACATATCCCTGGTAAGTTTTCTGTCCACAGCTAACAGGAACAGTGATTGTCTGAATGTGCTGAGAACTGTGATGTTGGTGCCTTTTCACTTGGTGCAGTTGCCTGAGAAGCCCATGTTTTTGCAACAAAGCTATGGTTTTGCTCTAAGGTGAAAGCTGCAAACTGCTCAGCAGGTGGTCAGGCTTTCACTAGTTTCCCTCACTGAATTCAGTTGCATTAATCTTGGGTTTGCATCCTCTTGTGGGCTAAGTAATTTTGCTATTTGTCTTTTTTGTGTTGCTAACATTTAAGGCTCCCATGTTTAAAATCACCTAAACACTATATGCCAGTTGTTGTGCACACATTTCTAGTCATAGTTCTTTATACTCCCCAGTCTTGTTTATCTGCGTGTAACCAAAATAAAGAACTCTTTCGCCCGGTCTCCATTAAGCAGAATTTAACAGTAGCAGTGGTGCATATTGGGTTGGAGGGTTGGAGCGCAAGAGTGAGGCCGGTGGAGGTGGGGTGTTGTAGATTTATAGTCCGGTCAAGAGTGGCGTTGTTTCTCGAGCTCGGAATCCGGGAGCTAAATTTGTGACAGGCGGTGAAGGAGCTGTCACAGACTGCTGAGCAAGGAAGTTTCTGGATTTGGAGAAAGAGGACCAGTGCGGATGGAAGCCAGGTGGCGAAGCCTTGAGTAGGTAGGTGTTGGGCAAAGTAGTAGTGTTTAGCTGTAAGCAGGTGGCAGCGTCATCGTGATTTGTTGATGTAAAATGCGATTTAGGTAAGGTAGGTGGTGAAGGGGTTTCTTCCTCGGAGACAATGGGTAGAAATGGCGGTGAGTGTGTTAGTGAAGAGGGCACTAAGACAAAGAGTAGGTGGTGCGTTGTGTGACTGGGTAGCCTAATGGTACGCGCAGTGGTGGAGGGGAGCAGCTCTGGAACACCTGAACTGTGGTTGAGCCTTCTGGAGGTGTCATCAGCTTAACTCGACGAAACCAACAAAGGAAAGTAACCCAATGAGATACTGCACCATTACTGCATTACACCGAGTCTGGATTTGTAGTCAGTTGGTATTGGTATTAGGGAAATTCTAGCCATTGCGTAACGGCTACGCAGGTGTTCTGTGGATTGACTGTGGGGTCACCGTGGTGGTTAAGGGTTAGGGTGAGGTAAAACAGGGCCTAGGGGAAGGATAGGTGGGTACTGGGACCCCTTTATAGTGCAAGCTCTTTTGTTAGCACTGTGTGTTTGATATGAATATTATAAAGGGTAAATAATAACTGTAAAAAGTAAGCACACTGTAGAAGTTCCCATCTGGGCTCTTTTCCATGATCATCTCAGGATCTCTGAATGAAACACTTCTCCGTTGGCCTGTCTCCCTCTCACTTCCTGTCCCTGTCCCAGGGTATACCCTGCCCTGGGAGGAGACAGACTGGGAATATCCCAGCACTTTTGCTGCTCCCCTCCAGGTGGCCATTGAGGCCAGTGACGGTGCCTCAGACTATGGCAACAAGTTTGGAGAACCAGTCCTTGCAGGTACATCTTTTCTCACCTTCATTGCAGATAATGCCATTGCTGATGCCCAGAATAGGTCAAGAACTATGTTGCACTTTTAGGTTAATCAGTGTCCTACTGGTGATTCTTTAACCAGGCTTTGCTCGCTCCTTTGGGATGAAGCTGGCTAACGGCGAAAGACGAGAATGGATCAAACCAATCATGTTCAGTGGAGGGTTGGGCTCTATTGAGGACAAGCATGTCAAAAAAGAGTCTCCCAAGCCAGGTTAGAGTGGTGGTCTACTTCTGTGTCTTAAAGTATTCTTATTCTGCAAGAAGCATTTTTGGCTAAAATACATGTCTGCTTCATTGATTATTTCCTCAACTTTAAAATGTTTTTCAACACTTAGAAAGCAGAAGACTGACTGATGGTGGTTCCCCAGTACTGTATCAGTTCACACACCCTGCAGCCATGCTTCTGTTTCAGGGATGGAGGTGGTAAAGATTGGAGGGCCTGCGTACAGGATTGGCGTGGGTGGAGGAGCTGCTTCTTCTGTACAGGTTAATTATCCTCATCTCATCTTGTGGTGCTGCTCTCTGCCGCCCCAGTCAGCTCTGATGCTAGTGTTTGCACATGCATAAAAAAACTATATCAGGTTACTTATTTGTTTCTAAGACTTCTGCCTTTTATTCCTCTCACATCGGGGAACATGGGGTGGCTGTTCTTTTGGCCCTGTAATTTTGTATGTCTATAATTATTGTTAGCTAATATTTATTTGATTTTGTTGGCATTGCCAATGTTTTTATTCAAAGAGTCTTCTTGCATTAAAAGTCTCCAGTGATGCAGTTTTAGTACTCATTCGAAAGTACTGAGACTTGGCCATCAGGTCCATGTTCACCACCTCTATGCTGTCATCCAAACTCTGTGTGCTAAAGATCCAGGGTGACAATGCAGCTGCCCGTGATCTGGGGGCAGTACAGAGGGGCGATGCTGAAATGGAGCAAAAGATGAATCGAGCCCTGCGAGCCTGTCTGGAACACCCTGGCGGGAACCCTATCTGTAGCATCCATGACCAGGGTGCTGGCGGGAATGGTATGTGGCTAGCAAAACCCACTGTTGGTGGATTGCAGCACATCAGAACCAGATATATCACAGCACAACAAAATGCCATGAACATTCATGTGTATTTATCCCATGTTAACGGTTCCTGGTTATCAAGGCCTTTGTATCTGCATAGACTTGGGAGGCATGGTGCATGTACTGTGATCACACCCACACTAAAATATTCTCCAGGTGAAATATTTACTTTGAAAACTAAATTTTACTTCTTTTGAGTGGCCCCGTGTGCTATCAACAGAAGGTTAAGTGTGAGGGGAAATGAGGTGTGTTTTTGCATGCAGGCAATGTGCTGAAGGAACTGAGTGATCCAGCAGGCGCAGTCATTTATGCCAGCAAGTTTAAGGTGAGGGCCCCCTGCTGCACCTCCACTGTGAAGTAAAGGGAAATGAAGTTAGGAAATATCATTTCAAATGTCGTAATTGGTTATTTTAATCAGGGTGTGCTATGAAACTTTGTAGCATGAATAAGTAAAAAGCTACAGTTTTTTGGAAGTATGCTGTCCATGGTTTAACAACAGTATTAATAGTGCTGCCTTAAAGTTGTTGGCTTCTCCCCCCTCCTTCAAGTTCAAATTGCTTTAAAGAAGCATTAAAAGTGGCTGTGGTTCAATGTTATGCCACTTCAGAATTTCCTGATCAGGAATTTTAAAGCTGTTATGTCATCAGTATGTGGACTTATTTAAAATATTAGCTAAATACAATAAAATACAATGCTGACCTAGTGACCAAAGGGTTTGTTTTTCAAAGTGCAACACTTTTAATCAAATATGCTCTTTGTTTTAAAAGAATGTTAACCTATAGAATGTAGGAAGTTTAAGGCATTTTTTATGAATCTGCTTCACACCATTTCTTTCCATTTTAAATATTTCTGACTCCAGCTTCATGGTCAATTTTATCTTGTTCCGTCTGAAAGAGGTTTTAATTATTTCCTCTGCTTATAGAACCTTAAACACTGTTTATTAACAAAAATCCCATGTGATTTCCACAAGTATCTGAGTTTCTTCAAGCCAGCTGTGTCACGGCTATAGTGTGGGTGACTTTGAGGTTGCAGTAAAACTTTTCCTCCTCCCTCTCAGACAGGAGATCCCACCCTCAGTGTGCTGGAGCTATGGGGGGCTGAGTACCAGGAAAGTAATGCTCTACTCATTCGAAGCTCTGACAGTGAATTTTTGAAACAAGTTTGTCACAGAGAAAAGTGTCCTGTGGACTTTGTGGGCAGAATCACTGGAGATGGCAAGGTATACTGATACTTTTGAACCTGTGTTCCAGTCCCTTGTCTGTTTTGTCTGGTGTGGTGTACTGGCCCTAAGGGACTGCTAAAAAAAAGATTGTATACGTGTGTGTGTGTGTGTGTGTGTGTGTGTATAATCATGTTTTTAAAAAAAAAAAAAAAAAAGTGGTATATTTAGGAAAGTGTTTTTCATACTTTTACATATATGGTTTACATGTTCTTTGCATTTCTCGTATTGTGCATCTCTCTCTCTCACATCACTAACCCCTTATTTGTCTTGGGGAACACACCGGGCCACTTGTGTTGCAGATTATTTTAGTGGATGACCGCAGTAAACCCAGAGAGCATGAAGACGGTGGCCAATGCCCTGTTGACCTGAAGCTGGAATGGGTGCTAGGAAAGATGCCCCAGAAGGTCAGTCCAGAAATTAGGTGGCTCACGTAGTCTGGCTTTAAATTACTCAACTTTGTACATGTAGAAATGTCCAAATCCTATGCAAAGCTAGTCAAAGTAACTCACAGCAACATACAGATGTTTACCATGTGTTTAAAGTAAAAACATTCAAGTTAAAGTAAGACTTAAATTTAACATTTCAAGAACTTGGATTTTTTTGCATAATGAATTACATAACATTTGTTTTGAGAAAGCATTGTGCAATTTCTGCTAAGCGAGAATATGTCAGATTGCTTTGTCATATCCAAACGAAACCAAAAATCTGATTTGTTGTTCTGTGTCTTTTGTTCCATTTTAGGAGTTTAGGCTTGAGAAGGTGTCTCCTGCCCTCAAACCTCTGACTTTGCCTGCAGGCCTGACAGTCCTGAAGGCTCTAGAGAGGGTCCTTAGGCTTCCCTCTGTGGCCAGCAAGCGCTATCTCACCAACAAGGTGCGTCTCTACCCCTTTTAATTTTCAGTTGTGTAATATGCATAGTTATAACTATGATTGGTGAGTGCCTGTTGTGGTCATTGCTGCTGCTTATCTCTGCTGCTTGCAACTGAAAAGGGAGACCTCAGTGAAACAGATGAAACATTGTCAGATAACTGTGCGTAGCCATCTTCTCTATGGCTTCAGTTGGACAAGTGATTACCAGCAATAGAACATGTTTAGTTACTCACTCACTGACTGGGGAAATGGCAAATCTATACCCTAGTAACAGTGCTGTTAACTTCATGGTGTAGATTCTAACCATGTTCTTGACCACCTTCCTTGTCTCAGGTGGACCGCTCCGTGACAGGCCTGGTGGCTCAGCAGCAATGTGTTGGTCCTTTGCACACCCCGGTTGCTGATGTAGCTGTCGTGGCCCTCTCTCCTTTCAGCCTCCAGGGAGCAGCAACTGCTTTAGGAGAGCAGCCCATCAAGGGCTTGGTATCCCCAGGAGCAGGGGCCCGCATGGCCGTGGGTGAGGCACTCACCAATCTGGTGTTTGCTAGAGTCACTGCACTGAAGGTGAGGCTACTTCATAGGAAAGGTGAAAGGGCAGCAGGTAAAATAAGGACCAATGAACTGAACTTGGTGTCCAAAATATCGCACTAACTCAACTACTGCCATTGCCAGGTTAATTTCACAGTTAGTGACTGAAGCCCAGCTAATAACTGAACTTGTGTAGTAACCATGCAACTGGGTTAAATGGCCCCTTCTCTGTGGCCCTATAACCGATATCCACAGTTTGAAGTGATAAACGTATTTTATTAAAATTATGTTGAAATAAAACAATGCACATTAAAAACAAGTTTAATGAAATTTAAAAACCTAAGCCATTTATGAAGCATGCAAGAGCATTGCCACACCCCCTCTTATGGACTGCCGGTCAGAGGTACATCCACACAGTTTAATGGGCTTCCAGGAATCAAGAGTTGTCACTGCAGAACTGGGGTTGGTGTTGACGCAGCTGCTGCTGAATGCTTCTGTTTTGTATTTTGTGTGTTGTACTATTAGTTTTTTATAAGAAACGACAGGTTAGCAATGCACATAAGAGCTACACTGCTAGTGCATAGGCAGGTATTACTGGTAGGTCATACAGTTTGTTGTAAATCTTGTAATGAGTAAAGGTTTTTTTTGTTTGTTTGTTTTTTTGTTTTTTTTCTTCCCCCCTCTCTCTCCCCTCTCCCCCTCTTGAGTTTTAATGAAATGAGCACATTCACTGATGTGGTATCAAAATGACCAAATGGTTAAAGTGTGGGATTCTTCACTGCTTATGGTGTTAACAAGGCAATGACGGTAATGCAGTAAGCAGGAAATCAAGAAAAAACTGATCAACTACCCTGTTGCTAAGCTAAAATGATTTTAACCATTTTGAACAGATATTTTTTATTTATTTATTTTTTTTATTTATTTTTTTTTTAAACAAATTTTAGGGATAGCTATTTACCTAATTACAACTTTCACAAATTTTTTGTTTTTACCTTTTGGGCAAAGTGACATTCACTTCCTCTTCATCGTGATACCAAATACTTAGTTATTCCAAAATTATTATTCCGTGTTCAACTTACAGGATGTGAAGTGCAGTGGGAACTGGATGTGGGCAGCAAAGCTGCCAGGCGAGGGTGCCAACCTGTGGGAGGCATGCCAAGCTATGTGCCAGTTGATGGGCAAACTGGGTGTGGCTGTTGATGGTGGCAAAGACTCCCTCAGCATGGCGGCCCGTGTAGCCAAAGAAACTGTCAAAGCACCAGGTACATAGGCATTTCATTGTTCAAGCCTCTCACTGTCCCCATGTATTTTGGTCTCACTCTAATATGGACTTTGTGCCCCCAGGGTCACTTGTGATCTCAGTGTATGCAGTTTGTCCTGATATCACTGCTACCATCACTCCTGACCTGGAGAACCCAGATGGGGAAGGTAAGCTCCAAACTGTGACCTCTTTTAAATCCCTCAGTATGCAGATATCAAACTCCATAAAATGCCTTGTTGTGACTGACCTCCTTTACTCTTATAATTGTCCTTATTCTGCATCATTAATAAAGAAACAGTCTTGCATTTCCCTTGATTAATAGCCTGAGTTAACCTTGGTTAACCTTCACTCTGCAACAAATGAACCCCATGTGCAAAAATTGTGTGGTACATACATATCTCCTCCTGTCTTTTCAGGTGTGCTGCTGTATGTACCTATAAGTCCTGGTAAATATCGCCTGGGTGGTTCTGCACTGGCCCAGTGCTATGGACAACTGGGAGACTGCAGTCCTGATCTGGAGAACCCAGACAACCTCTCTGCTTGCTTCAACACCACCCAGTTGCTTCTGAAAGGTGAGTCTCAGTTATAGGTTTGCCATTAATTAGAAACAAATTAGTGATCCATACTAAATCATATTGATAAATTTAAAAAAGTACTATAGTACAACTCAGTTCTGTAATGTTTCCTAGACCGCCTGTTAAATGCAGGTCATGATGTCAGTGATGGGGGTCTCATTACCTGCCTGCTAGAGATGGCCTTTGCAGGGAATCGTGGGATTGATGTTGACTTGCCTTTGCAAGGGTCAGGAGGTCAGTGTTTCACTGCCCGATTAAGACAAAACTGTTAATTATATTTAAAATGAGAGAAATTGTTTTAATTTGTCATTCATTGTGTGTGTGTGTGTTTCAGTGCTGGAGATCCTGTTCTCTGAGGAGCTGGGACTGGTTTTGGAGGTGTCAGAATCTAATGTGAACAGTGTGTGTCAGAGTTACACTGTTGCAGGGCTCACTTGCTACAGGATTGGCAGAACTTGTGGGTTTGGACCTGAGTCTATGGTGAGGTCCAGCTTGAATCAGACCAGAGGTTTTGCAGTATTGTTATAAAACATGCTACTGCTTCGATAATCCAAAGTGTTTGTGGAATATGTCTGCTTTATGGGCAGATAAATACCATTGAATAAACAGATACTTGCTTATGCATAAAAGAAGAGGCATTTCTAATGAATAACTGTTACTGATAGACTTTTTTTTTTTTTTTTGCAATATGCCTTTTGTTCAAAGCTTTTGATGTTTTAATTCTGGCAGCATTCATTTACAAAATGAATGTTTTTGAAGATGGAAAATGTAAAAGGAGGGTTAATGAACTTGCATCTTTCAGGTTAAAGCACAAATCTGTGGACAGGAGGTACTAAGTGACAGTTTGTCACACCTCAGGGCATTATGGGAAAGGACCAGTTTTCAGCTGGAACGCTTGCAGGCAAATCAGCTGTGTGTGCAGCAGGAAGAGGAAGGCCTCACAACTAGCATACAGCCGTATTATAAGTTGACCTATGACCCTACTCAAACACCTGATATTCAAGACCTTGGTGAGGGTGTAATACTTATTTTAGTATTCATCTTGTATGATTCTCATTTAAAAATATGCAGTTCTATCATACTGTTAGATAGATCATGTGGTTATTAATTATGTTTTTGTGCACAATTTGTGTTGACCAGGTCTGGCCCCTCCCAGAGTAGCAGTAGTACGAGAGGAAGGCAGTAATGGGGATCGAGAGATGTCAGTTTCCTTGTTCCTGGCTGGGTTTGAGGTACAAACTAGTACATTACTGTGTAGCATTTAGTAGGAATTAATGCTTAAATTAACACTAAGTGAATCATTACAAGATGGGGAGGATTCTCTCCCTTCTGTGCTCAGTAATATTATTACTGCTTGAGTGCCTTACAAGGATGTAGGATACAGAAATTCCTGTTATTTTGAATGGGAAGGAGGTGGTGGTTATTTGTGTTCTGGGAGAGAAATCATAACTGGGTAATTGGCCATGGCAGACATCAAAATGAAAAAGGAGTAAAGAACAGATAAATTTTCATAAATGTCTTTCCAGGTATGGGATGTCACAATGCAAGATCTTTGTTCTGGATTCACAACTCTGGACCCTTTCAAAGCTGTAGTGTTTGTGGGTGGTTTCAGCTATGCAGATGTCTTAGGTTCTGCTAAAGGTAGCCATTTACTGAAATCTCAAATTTAAATCTGCATACCAGTGCCATTTTCTGTATATCTCATTAATATTCCATAGTCGTTATGGACTCCTGTTGATCATTTTATTGGCATACTCCTCCTTTGGGAGTATTTCTAAACACATCCTTTCAGCAATAACTGTATTGGCATTTATATCCTCAGGATGGGCAGCCACTGTGACCTTTAATTCTCGCGCTTGCAATGAGTTTGAGCGCTTCCGACAGCGTAGTGACACCCTCAGTCTGGGCGTGTGTAATGGCTGCCAACTGCTGGCCCTGCTGGGATGGGTGGGTGGTGGCACTGGCAATGGTAAGTGGGGTTCATGCTATTGTTAAGGAAATTCGTGCTACCTTTGGAAGTCAGTTATTGTTTTTTGGCAATGGGTGTGTCAACAGAAGAAATCTGTAGTAGGCTGGTTAAGGACTGCTAGCCTAGAGGTTACCCATTTAACTTAAATTTCAAGCATTTTTTAAGTAAGGTCTTTCTTATTTTGCCCCAATAAAAATATCCATCTCTGTTCAAAGATTGAAATTGTAAGCTACAATGGTTAATTAACTGGTTAAATATAGATAGCTTGGATTGTCAACATAGTATTTTGTCCAAGAAAGATGTTAAAATGTGATAATATGCACTCCTTTCTGTCCTTTCCATGCTGAGTTAATTTATTGATTCAGGTAGCATTGCCATAGCACATTGTCTGCCTGTGAATGAGAACTAGGGGAAAAGCTGATTTGTGCTGACCTGTTGTTACCATGAATAGAGCCGGATGTCATCCTGACACACAACAAGTCGGGCAGGTTTGAATCCCGCTTTGTGAGTGTGGGCATCTTGCCCTCACCTGCCATAATGCTGAAGGGCATGGAGGGCTCAGCACTGGGTGTCTGGGTTGCCCATGGGGAAGGTGAGTCATATGTTAACTTTTTGCAATAAAAACTGCTAGGGATCAGTTCCAGCTTAATCACACTTTGTCCTTTTTCACTCAGGTCTGATGCAGTTCAGGTCCTCAGAGGCCCAAGACCGGATTATTGGCGGAAACCTAAGCCCCTTGCGCTATTTGGATGAGTCAGGGTCTCCCACAGAGGTCTATCCGATGAACCCCAATGGCTCGCCTGGTGGCCTGGCTGGCCTGTGCTCCCCAGATGGACGCCACCTGGCCATGATGCCGCACCCAGAGCGCACAGTTCTGTCCTGGCAGTGGCCCTGGGCCCCAGAGTCCCTCCGGGCATCCCTGCGATCGTCACCCTGGCTCAGTATGTTCCGGAATGCGGTGGCCTGGTGCCAATCTGTGCAGTGAAGCAGCGGAGGGACCGATTTGGCGACCATGTTTCAGTTGGGTCCAAAGTAGTAAAATGCTCCCAATTTGTGGTATTATGACCCCGGTACGAAATCTAGGCTCAGGGAAAGGTCTAAGGGGAACAGGGTCGTACATAAAGGGAATATAGAAGTGGGTCATCTCGATAATGTCCAAAAAAGAAAACACAAATAAAGAATGTAATTTGCAGAGGGGATCTCTTGTGTTGGGGAAATTACCTATTCTAGTGTGCTTACAAAGAAAAACACTGACTACTTTAAACCTAGCAAAGAAAAATAAGTGGCAATGACAACATCTTCTACTTCTTTCTGACTATACTAGACTCTTTTAAAAAAAAAAAAATACAGATGGACACAAAGCCCCACTTTCCCCAAACAAACACTATTCTAGGGGTATGACACACCACCACATCTACCCATTCACAATTCAAGCAACATACTAACACTCCCAATCAGTCACAAAGTTGAGCAAAGAAACTAACCTCAGCATATTCCTCAACTACACGCCAACCAATCCCTTAGCATATAGGTGATTACTTTAAAGAGGTGCATCATTTAATTAACCGATTGAATTACTCACAGGTGTATCTGTTCAGAGAATCTACAGTCCTGATCAAATGGACAAAGAGAAACTTGGAAGAATTTCAAAAACACCCTCCCCGAACGTCTGGTTGTGCACCTGAATGAGCACAAAGTGGACAGTTTAGAAGCTGAAAGCCACACACACCCAGCACAGGGCCATGACAGTGGTTTGTATTACAACCAATGGAAAAAGGTAATTTAGGCAGCATGTACACTGAAATCCACAATGCTTCAGAACCTTATAAGGTCTAAGGTTTTTCTGAAATGAAGCAGAAATGTCTTTTCAGCAAAGATCCAAGAAAAATTAAGAGTAATCTAATCACTAGATAAATGTAAGCTCCATAGAACAAAAAATTTTAAGTTTCAGCTTTAAGGACAGAACATTACATAGGTTCATATTTCTACTGATTAAAACTGGGGTCAAAGTAATGACATGTAAGACAGGCAGGCTACAGTTTTAACTTGCAGATTGACTTACCTACATAACAAATAGTTAAAAACACTTTAAAATCTTAAATGTTATGCTGGTATTGATAAAGTTAAAATTAAATGTAATAATGAAAAACATCAAAATATACAGTTATTAATTCATGCTTAATTACAAAATATACAAATATAAAATCAAGTGCATCTCCTGTTGTTATACCTGAATGTTAACTGCAAGATTATTATATTGTTTTTGGTTTTAAAAAAAGGTACTTTTGAATTCACTCATGAAGTGTCAAGACATCTGTAATGCATTTTGAGTTCTTTACAAAATTCTAAACTCCTTTTTGAGATTTCAGCTACAGCTCTGTGTTAGCTTAATGCTGCTGAATCAGTTAAGGTTGTGTGTGTGTGTGTGCATGTGCCAACTGTGGTAAGAAGGTCAGGCAGACCTGAGTTGGTCAGGGTCCTCTTTATACAACCAGTCTCTCAGAGCAAGTTCAGGCTCCTTGGCTGTGAGTTTTTTTTTTTTTTTTTTAAATTATTATTTAAACAGGAGCTTCATAGTTAGTCTGTGAGGATGACTTGTGTGGCACTCTGTGTGACAGAAGCCCTCTGTGGCTGTATTTGTTGACTTGTGCTGATCATGCAGAGGAGGAGCAGAAAAACCACTGCAAGGTCATCTAGTAGGCCTAGAATTGCACAGAAGGGCTCTGACATAGCATGTACAGGAGAAGTCAAGGAGATAATGGTTCCAAAACAACAGACAGCCACTCGCAAGAAGAAGAGCCACACCAGGCCCCCCATGTTTCCCAGTCCACGTAGGAGCAGATGCAGGAATAGAGGCATGTCATATAGGTAGTTGGTAATCTGCACAAAACAGCATGTCAGTTTTAACTACTTATAATATCCAATCAAGAATGTAATTTACCTCTTGAATTTGAGGATATTCATGCATGCTTCAAGAAATTCATCTTTTTAGGATCGTGTAAGCACCTGCCAACGTGCTCCTGAGAAGCATTTGTTGTAGTGTCTGATATCCCCCAACACTTGCTTCTGCTGCCTTTCGGTTCTACTCTCCTTGAAGAGGTGATACAGCATACTGACCTAAGATGCACAGAAAGATTTCAGGTAAAACTCTTCATTTAATTGAGTACAGTAATATAAATAATTGCATTTCTGAAGACTTGGCACCTGTGGTTAATCATATCCATTCATAACCATCTTTGTTACCTTTTGCCGACATAGAGGGCAGCAAATGGCACCTAGCCATGAACCATGCCTCCAATAGGCTATCAGACAGGGGGCTGCAAAAACACAAATAGAAGGAGAAAATGAAATAACTGCATACACAGGAAAAAGTCAGATTCAATCCCACCACCCTAGATGCAAAATACAATCACTCATGCTGTAGATTTTGAGCACTAATTTAGTGGCATCGTTCTTTTGCATAGCTGTATAAATACAATGTACCACAGTTTGATATACTGCAGGTGGAGTTTGTTTTACCACAAGAAGATTAAAATCTATGATCTTTACTTCAGTTCTCCCAGTCTGTCTCTCTACAGCTGTCGCACTCCATTTGCTGCCAGTGATGACGACATAAACCTCAACCCACTCTCTGTACAGTCATTAGCACCAAAACTTAACTTTGTGTCTCCTTGGTAACCAGAACTCTTTGTGTGTCATGGGGTGAGAATGTAATAAAGGCCACTTTCCCATTCAGTTAGTGTCTCCCTGTTTGCTGAAGGAACAATAATTACAGTACAAGAGGGAAAAGGGGGAAAGAGGAAATTGCTCTGAATTTAAGATACACAAAAAATTAGTTATTTGAGTTAGGCGCCCATGCTGGTTAAAAAGTTTTCTATCAGCCAAACCAGAACACAAACTCAAATAAACCTTCTTAATCAGAAATATTTTAAATCCTTGTTAATTCAGTGAGGTATGCCAACAAAGTTTCTTTAAAATGACTGACCCACTGCTGATAGTCACAAGTGGCACGTACCACAGAAAAGATGCCCACAGCTGGTGCTGACAGGGAAGCTTGGAGTTTGCAGACACACAGGACACTGCCAGTCCTTTGGACACCCATGTATGCTGCACTGCAGAAAATCCTGCACATCAACAAAAGGAGAGCAAGGACAACCGTTCACTGTCTTGAGCAAAGCTTTCCTCAGAGTTTCTCTGTATGGCTAGGGCCTCTCCACCACTTGTCAAGATGTTCCAAACAAGTAAACTTAATAAATTATTGCTACAAACTGGATAGCTACAAAAATAATAATAAAAAGCACAGGGGTACAGAGGGTGTACTGTATATTTTTTCATCAGCTGACATGATGAAAAAAAAGTGTGAAAGTCCCACTGAGCTGCATCTCTTTGGAAATATGGTTCTGTTCCTATTGATCCTTGAAAGATAGCCCATCTGACATGACCGTCTCATGACCTGAAACATACTTATACTTGTCTAATGAGGTTTGGAAACCATCAGACCTCTGGCCCATAAAAGACATGAGATAGTCAGCGTACAATATGGAAGACCGACCGTCACCTTGCAAGAGTTTCCATGAAAGAAAGCATCAGGGACCCTCAGCTGCTCCAAAGAGGTGAGACTCGTACTCATGGTGACACTCTCAGATGCTCCCACTCTCATAGTACTAAGACAGAAGTTGACGTTTGAGGATTTTTATCACAATTTCCATGTCTTGAAAAGTCTTATGTACAATTTTTTGTAAATATTTAACAGTTATTATGGCTTTTCTTTAAAGTATTGGATTTGAGAAGCAAATGTTTTTTTTTACTGCAGTGTGTTGCGTTAAGAAAATTAGTAAAAGTAGTTACACTCCAAATTAAAAATGCTATACAGTATTTGAAACATTTATATTGCAATGGAAAATATTTTTTGAGCCTCTGGTTTGGAAATGGTGTTGTCTATCTTGGGATTGTCAGACATGATAAGGAAGTTTTATACCACTATTTCTGTTTTATTATGCACTCAGGCTCAGGCTTCCGTATTGCCCATTCCTCTAGTAATACATCAAAAAGTGTAAACTCGGTTGCTCGTCAGGAATCATCTGGCAAAACCAATCCATTTTTAACAAAGTGTATAAACCCATTGCTTGCTGCTTTAACATAACCTGAAAAACTTCCTCTGTGTGTGTATGAAATCCTCATGGATTGCCTGTCTGTGAAAAATAGATCTATGATAAAATGTTTGTCTCTAATCAAATGCTTGTCAGTCACTGCAACACTTGAAGGCAAGGATGCAGTGGATCTTCTAAAAACAGCTGTACAGCACAACACTTACCCTGTGTAACAGCTGTGGCACATGCGTGCGTAGTCCCAGCAGCTGAGTGTGAACTGCTTTAAGCCTCAGCAGGAATTGTGACTTGACAGCATCCCTGCAGGCAATAAATTGGACAGCCTGACTAATGATTAACTAGATTTTTTTCACTAAGGAGTCCTTGTGTTGAGTTGGCACCCAAATATGTAGACACTTATGAAATGTAGTCTTACCCTGTAGCTGTCTTTTCACTTGAAAATGATTAGAGCAAAATGTAGTTTAAGTTAACATAGTCTTGATCCATACTGAGTAGACTGTTGTGCAGTCTTCGCTGTTTCTTTGTGCGAAATCTTCATTTCTGAGCTTTTTTTTGTGGCCCCATAAAAATCAGTCACAGCTATATTTTTGCCTGTTTTTAAATCTGGTTACACTATGGAATCAAGGCAGTCTGAGAAATCATTTACTACATGATTACATAAATCAGTGCTCTGTTTTACACTGCATATCCAAACAACAGAACCGACAAATGCAAACAATATTTTCAACAGCCATAGTAAAATGCTTACCATTTCCAGATCTGTAATGCGTTCATTCAAATATGCAGTATGTAAGTATGTGATTTTTTTGTTTGCTTTCTTTTTTAGTCTAGTGGGGGATTAAGTAAGCCTTATTGTAATCTCAAGAGTTTAGATGCTTGTTATTTTCTAAGTGGTCTATTCATTTACTTCACAAATGAAAATGCTTCACTCTGTATCTTCATAGATGTTCTGGATTCTATAGTCTGAGTATACGGTATATGCTTATTTTTATTTAAATTAAGCTTTTCATAAACTAAATAATAAATTACAAATAATGCACAAACAATCCATTAACTGTAAAAATGTACCTATCGGTCAAGCAATGTGTAAATACAATATATTGACCTGCTCACTTTTGCAAGCTGTTTGTCCTGGTCAGGGTCTTGGTGGTCTGGAGCTTATCCCAAAACTACCACAACCTGGAAGAGGCCACAGTCTATCGCAGAGTTGTAAATATATGATTATATTTTCTCAGTGTAATACAAATACATTAGCAGAAGTTCTAATCCTTATACAACTAAGTGCGTTAACATTCATTTTAATTTATTTAATTAATTAGCTGTTTTTCCTTTAAACAATACTTCAGACAAACTGTTATTACCTAGCTGCCATCTTTCTCTAAGGCAACTTTGCAATGCTAGATTTGAATGTTAAGCTATGATTTACCCGTTTGTAAAGGAGTTAAAATTTTACTGGAGCAATAAAGGGTACCAGATACTACAGCAGGAGTGAGGATTCAAAGCCAAGTTTAGATTTATTCACCAACTGTACTAAAGCACTGAAGGAAATGTATGGTTTTATGCTGCAATATTTATGAAAATGTGAATCACTGTACAGTATGTACCAATTGTATGGAAAAAGAGCAAACGGAATAGGCCCTCAGATTCAAAATTAAAAACTGCTGGACTACTGGTTTCCTAAAGAAATTTAAATAAATTGCTGTAGTTGAAAAATTTTGTAGAATTAATTTGCAGCTTATTAATTATTTTCAGTTTTTAGGAGTGCTGTTTGTCTTTCAGTTTATTTAGAATTATGATGACATAATGAACCCAATATAACTGGGATTTATCCCCTAAAACAACTGATCTGTTACTTTGTTTGTCAGTACAGTAAGTTCCTATTGAGCTCATGCTACCAAATATTATTTTGCTCTTGACCACAAGAGTCCCAGTTACAATACCATTTCCATTGAGTGTTAAATTGGGCACATATTAATAGATATGCTGAAATCAGTGTGCCAAAAAAACTGTTACCAGACTTAGCCTCAGTGAGAAAACTAATCTTATGTCAAATTATCTACCATTAAAATCTCAGCTCTGGTAAAATACCTTTGCCAATATTTATTTTAAACTTTTTGGCCAAACTAGAAGGCCAGCTTGTCTAAAAATAGCATTTATCAAAGTGCTTTGGAGCAGAAAGTGAAAGGTGAATAACACAACTCTCTCTTTGATTCAGTTTCAGGGCCTAAAGGCAGTAGGATGTCATCCATGGTATTGGGAAATTCAGTATGGCTAAAGTTCAGTGTAATGACATGACAGTTGCTTTTACTTGTTTATCCAACATTTGAAAGATGTTTTGAGTATACAAATATTTTTAAAACTGCTAAAAATAGTTATATGTCATTGAAGTACTTAAATTTGTCAGATGTTACATCTGCCAAACTAGGAAGTTAAACATTTTTTTGTGATTTTTAAAAAAATTTTCATAGGTTTTAAAATGAATGAAAAAAAATTACTGGTTAATGAATGATAATTTCACTGCAAATATAAACAATGAGGATTTTAATATAACACTGACTTCTACATTTAACTACTTCTGACTGTTTTGCAAAGATTTGAATACTCTAGATCTTTTAAGCAGATGATCCCAGAGATGTGTTTGTAAAAGTATAGAGGTGATAGGTGTTAAATATATGAAACCAACTGTTCAATAAAGAGAGATGACTACTATTTAAGAGGTCTGCTGAACTGTATACACGTACATGCTGGGGAAATTATATCATCTTTAATGTCATAAAACCATCATTACTGACAAATTTATAAACTATGAATGCTTTTATATTTCAGCTTGTTCTTTTTCCATGAGATCTCAGTAACAAAAAAAATTGTTATATTGAAGCATTTTGCAGAAAATCTTTTTTTAAAAAATAAATCTGAAAGATGTTTTCTCTTAATAAGATTCACTTATGTATGTACCTTTCATAACTATATGAAGCATTCTCAGAAAAGACAAAATGATAGATACTGTTTGAAACGTGATGCAAAAAAAAAACAAACTATAAGACAACTTTTTTCAGCTTTTATGCGCCATTTTATCAGATTTACTAAGGCCAAACTCTGATTCCACATAATGTAATATACTATTCGTGCTAAATGTGTTGACTAAAATTTCTGTTAAGAACGGACACTGCCAGTTAACGAGACAAATAAACCTGCTTGTCCAGCGACAGGAAAAGGGAGCAAACGGAATTTCTCGAAACCTTTTCATTTCAATTCTTGTCAAAGTGGAAAAAATCAAACTGCGGAAATAACCTTTATAAAAGAAGACAGGCGGGTTTCGCAATAGAAGGGAGACGGACGCAAACGCTCTGATCTTAGAGCAGTTGCGCGCAGCCTCCCTTCCGATTGGCCGTTTCCGCACAATTGCTGTGAGAACCAGGACTCTGATTGGACGATTCTAGCAGTTCGAAGTAAACTATCATTGGTCCCTTATTTCTCTATATTTCGTTCTTTATTCCGCCATTCCTCCAATCGTTCTGAACTGAGTACGCCAACGGGTGATTGAGGTGTATTCACGTAAAATTTAAGTCCTTTTAACTTCGCACTGCCGAAGAAGGTTGTGTATCTTACGCTTTTTGCTTTAAAGAGTATACGCCAGGTGAGGTCAAACGCCGTGGAGGAAGGAGAAGCATTGTTGACAGGTGCGTGGAAAATCCAGGAAGAAATGGATCCCAAAGCGGTTCTGTGCGAGAGCCTCTTCGTCTGGGTGAGTTTGCGCTGCCCTGCCAGGCTAAAAACTGCGACGCCACCATCGTATTTCCACTGCATCAACGCAAAAGAGAACCGAAACGTTTACCTGTCGCAGGTAGCCACTGGCACCATTTGTATGAATTTCGCTTTAAGCGGTCAGAAATGTTGAATTGTGTTACGCACGTTCATTTTCCGTTGTAACGCTTTAGTTACAGATCTCCAAGGGCTGTGTAGTGTGTTGCCTTTTTATCCCCAAAATAAAAATCATGTCAATGATGTCAATAATGTACGCGTCCCTTTATTTCGGCGAATTATTTACGGATATAAAATGTGAACGTAATGAGATCTTTAGTGACCAATTTTACTGCTTTATCCTATTTGGTCAGTGCCTCTTTGATCTTATTAGCAGCCAGGCTATTTGGAGAGACAATTCCCTTTAACATTTTTGACGGCGCAAACTACAATATTTACACGGTTCTTCGCAGTTTTGTGTACACTCTTAATAACGTGTTTTTATGAAAGAATGATTTTCATCTTAGATTGAGTGCACATTCCAATAAAACAGTGCATTTTAAATCGTATTAAATGTGTTACCACTGTTATATTGCTGCTACTCTTCTGATGGAGCAGATACTGTACCTACTGCTGCTTCAAGACGTGGGGTATGAAAATAAATCAGTTGAAAGGAACAATGCACTTCGATGCTTTTCACTATTAAAGATGGATAATGTGCTACAACTTTTGTTTTAAAACTGTGAAATTATATTTAGTGCATGCACTGAAAAGCTGGATAATGTCAGAGTGTTAGACCACAGTGTTGTGGGGGAACGTTGGCTCCCCACGGTGATCCTTTAGACCTGGTTCATGCACCGTGGTGACCAAAGGCCCCATGTCCATAGGTTCCAAAGCAGATGGCTGCAATGGTCCTTTACACTGGACTTCATGCATTGGCAAAAGTCTGAATTGTTAATGTGTGGAAGATGCTTCTCTTCTGCAGTCGTGTGTAAAATTTGACCTTGATGCCTCAGGGTGTACCTGTTAGAGCTCTCGTGGTCTTTCTCTTTTAATGTGATGTTAATTTGGGCATTTCAGTTTACAGCCACAGATATGCTGTAGGTGGGGGGCATTTTGTGTAACAAACGCACGCTAAGGGGAACATAAATTGCAGACTCAGGTCCAATGCTTTTATTTATTCCAGTTAATACAGATCGTCTGTTAGACTGAACAGTTTCTGACCTGCACAAGAGCTGACAGCTGTGGTAGCAGTAATTCAGAACCCAGGCAGAACAAAACCCAACATGCACAGGGTTAAAATCTTGGAGTGAGATAGATGTTTAACCGCTGGTGCATTACTACCGCTAATCAAGAAAGAACTCATTTGTTCATATGAAGATATCTTCGATAATTTTAAACTTGAGAGGTCTGCATTTTGAGTTAGGTTCTTTTTTTAATAGCCCCACTCTGATATCAGTTGGGGTAAACCAAGGGAGTGTTATGTAGCCTAACCTTACTTTACTGTATGTGTACACTGTATGTGTTGTTCAGACTATTTTCATAAAAACTGTGTAGTTGTACATCTAGATGATCTACAATACAATTTTTTTAACAATGTTTTGTGTATTTGTCACCAAATTTAAGAAAATAACCAATTCTGTTGTACTGTTAAATATATCAGACTCTTATTTCATTCCATCCTGAAGCCATCAAGATTAAATTAAACAAATCCAAATCAATCCAAGTCCATATGAATTGATAAACCAGTGTTATAACTATGTATCAATATGCATTTTTTCCATCTAGTTGCAGACCTTTAATACTCCATCACCATGCACGACTGTAGAGGACCTGACATCAGGCATGGCCATATCACAGGCCCTCCATCAAATGTATGTCTCCTGTCAGCTCAGCTTGCGCTGTTGTATCAGTGAAATATATGATTAATGAACAGCTGAAATTACATATTTTTTTCCAAACTGTACTTTTACCCTAATTTAGACATAATGGTTGCATATATTGTTGTGTGTTGCTTGAAGAGTTTTCTCCCATAGTTTTTCAGCAGTGTTGAAAGTGAATTTTGGATCTCCTGTGCTTAAATTTCAGAGATCCAGCATGGTTCAGTGAGAACTGGTTGAGCCGCATTAAAGAAGATGTGGCTGACAACTGGAGGTTAAAGGTATTTCCTCACCATTTATTTCCTCAAGTGTGTAGAAGTATTCACTGACTGTCACTGTTTGCTTGTCTTCCGCTAGCCATGATTTCTCTCACTGTGCCATGGTGTAAACCCTGTAAAATCTTTTCAGTAAGGTTCCGACTTTTGTGAAGGACAGAAGCTACACTCTGACAGGTGTTTTTTTTTTTTTTTTTTTGTGGTTCTGGATTAATTGAACAAGTGTTGGACATCTGAACAATTACCGGACAAATAGTTTTCACAACCTTGATATAATACACAGTAGCTTTTGTGATCCTTGGAAGAAAAATGTTTGCTATGTTTAAACAGCTTTTTAATCCTTCTTACCTAGATGAACAACCTTAAAAAGATTCTTCAAATGGTGGTGGATTACTATAGTGAAGTAAGCAACTTTTATATGGTTATTTATTTTGTACTGTATTATCACATTCAGTTCACTAATGCATGATAATGGTGTTGTTGGCACAAATGGAAACCTGTATTTTTGTGACACTCTGATATCCCAATAATGGCAGGTTCTGACACAGCAGATTTCTGATTTTCCACTACCGGACCTGGCCCAGGTGGCAGAACACACTGACCCAGTAGAGTTGGGTCGCCTTTTACAGCTGGTTCTTGGTTGTGCCGTTAAATGTGAACGCAAGCAAGGTATTTATAAATGCCCTGTAATTGTCTTTTTTATATGTTACAGGGATGGATGATGATAACGGAATCACATTTTTATCATCTGATATTTTATTTTAATTTGATCAGACCGATGGTTGGAATGGACCAGTAATTCAAAATGATAGTTGACGCCACATTCATCATGTTGTGGATTAGCAGAATGTTTACCTGATGCTGGCCTAGGGCATGAAAATGTCTGCATGTGGAGATTTTTAATACATTTACTAAGGGAGAGTGACATGCAATATGCCATTTTTTAACACATGTTCAATTAATGTCTTGCTTGACAAAAGTATGAAATTTCACTATCATGCCTGAAGACACATCACCCTGACAAATATACATGCTTCATCAAGGCAAAAAGACTTTCATCTACACTACTGCAATTGTTTTCATTATTTCAGTTCAAATGTCAGATTTGCGAAAAACAAGAGAAAGGTGTTAAGTAACATTTAACAGCTTGCAAAACCATTTGACATTTAAGCAGCACATAGTCAAATGTGGTTTAGCAGGTGCTGTTTATTTTAATGATTGTACGTAGTCTGAAGAGCTGCAATGGTAAATAAATAAATGATACCCCTGCCTCTAATTTTCATCTAAGCAGATCCAGTGCCTTTTTTCTCTGTATTTTGTAAATGCTTGTATTGGCATTGGCACTGAAAGACATTTAAATGAAAGTGATCAGATATTAGCATCAGCCCAGAATTCTCATATTGACCTAAGATTTGAAGGTACTCTTGCTACAGAAACATTTTAGCTTCCTCAGAGATAATTGCAATGTTAGAAAATGGAAAGATTTCAGCTTCTTTTTTCTGTATGCTTTTCATTCCAGAATACATCCAAATCATAATGACCTTGGAGGAGTCAGTCCAACATGTTGTGATGACAGCCATTCAAGAGGTGATTTTTTTTTTTTTTTTTTTTTTTTTTTTTGGGATCATAAAAATATATATACAGAAATGTTGATTGGAAGTAATGTGTTTGATAGATCCTGTTGTATACAAAAACAATAATAAAATATAATAATAGTAAAATAATAGGGAAGTGCTTTAAACTGTTACATCACATCAAATTTGGACACATGAGTGTGTAGTTCTTCCAGTAATTCATAACCTGTTCTGTGTTAGTTCATGGAAATGCAGCTAACAGACCAATGGTTTATACTGATCTCATCCTCGTCGTGGGGGTTTTGCATCTTACATCCACCTACACAGTTATTTAGTCGGTTGCATTTGAGTGCAGAGCTGCAATATGTCTTGAGACATTTTCCCTCCAAGGTCCATCTGTGGTCCCTCAAGTTTATTATTCTGATGAACACTTGGACCTCCAGGCTTTGATGTCACATCTTAAAAAGCCACATCTCATAAAAAAACCATTAACTTTGTGATGTGTTTTGAAATACTGTATAGAAGCTTTACTCTTGGTAATCTAAACTAGGTCATCCTTGCATTTACTTTTATTTTCATTTTGCAGCTTTTGAGTAAACAGAATAGTTCACATGTTGGAGCAGACACCCTAGTGGACATTGAGCAACAGGTACCTTTTCTGGATTGTGCAGCAATGTATGGGCAGAATGTAAATATAGAAGTCCCCTGGTTCTCTGCCTTGTGGTGTGGGCTAAACCCCTGTCTTCTGTTCCTCCCAGCTGAAGAAGGCAGTGGAAGATTTGTCTGAGCTTACGGCAGAAAAGGAAGAACTGGCCCAGAGGTGTCTGGAGCTGGATGCACAGGTCAGATTGCTGTAACTGTGAAAGATGAGGATAGGATACCCTAGCAATGAACGGTGAATTATACACATCTTTCCCTTTTTAGCACTGTACTGCATATTGTGCAGCTTAGCTGTAGTTTACTGTTAGCTTTGGTAATCAATACTTTGGTTAATAATGTGTTTATATGCTAATTTGCTTCTGTTACATCATTACACTTAAATGGAATTAACCATATGACTGAAATGGAAAAAATTATCATTGTTTTTATTAATTACTGATCCTTTACTGGGACTGATTCTTGACAGATTTGAGTTATATGACTTTTATACAGCTCCCCATAATGGTAAGTAGAAACTGGTGCTGCTGAGTTGGTATACAATTTCAACATTGTGCTGCTACTAACAAACCTAACAATAAGGGGGTCACAGCTGAAATACGCAATGTCTTTGTTACCTGTGTTTTTAATACAATGCACCATGCACCAAAAGTGGAGTGTTTATAACGTACTGTGATTTATTATACTGTAACACAGTCTAATTTTTAATTTTACATGGGTGTGAAGGGAAAAAACTAGGGCACAATGTTCTCATTTCTGGGAGCCCATTTTGTAATAACTAACCAGGAATTCCTGTCAGTTCAGTTGTTTTAACAATGTGCTAACCTTTCTGTGCTGTGAAACTGAACTTTGATATTACATAGTAAAACAGTTTTTTCAACTTTAAATATACACTGCTCAAAAAAATTATAGGAACACTTTGAAAACACATCAGATCTCAATGGGGGGAAAAAAATCATGCTGGATATCTATACTGATATGGACTGGGTAATGTGTTAGGAACGAAAGGATGCCACATCGTTTGATGGAAATGAAAATTATCAACCTACAGAAGGTTGAATTCAAAGACACCCTGAAAATCAAAGTGAAAAAATTATGCAGCAGGCTAGTCCATTTTGCTGAAATTTCATTGTAGCAACTCAAAATCGTACTCAGTAGTTTGTATGGCCCCCACGTGCTTGTATGCATGCCTGACAACGTCGGGGCATGCTCCTAATGAGACGACGGATGGTGTCCTGGGGGGGATCTCCTCCCAGATCTGGACCAGGGCATCACTGAGCTCCTGGACAGTCTGAGGTGTCAAAACAATGTCCCAGAGGTGTTCTGTTGGATTTAGGTCAGGCGAGTGTGGGGGCAGTCAATGGTATCAATTCCTTCATCCTCCAGGAACTGCCTACATACTCTCGCCACATGGGGCCGGGCATTGTCGTACACCAGGAGGAACCCAGGACCTACTACACCAGCGTAGGGTCTGACAATGGGTCCAGGGATTTCATCCTGGTACCTAATGGCAGTCAAGGTGCTGTTGTTTAGCCTGTAGAGGTCTGTGCATCCCTCCATGGATATGCCTCCCCAGACCATCACTGACCCACCACCAAACCGGTCATGCTGAACGATCTTACAGGCAGCATAACGTTCTCCATGGCTTCTTCAGACCCTTTCACGTCTGTCACATGTGCTCAGGGTGAACCTGCTCTCATCTGTGAAAAGCACAGGGGCCAGTGGCGGACCTGCCATTTCTGGTATTCTATGGCAAATGCCAGTCAAGATCCACGGTGCTGGGCAGTGAGCACAGGGCCCGCTAGAGGACGTCGGGCCCTCAGGCCACCCTCATGAAGTCTGTTTCTGATTGTTTGGTTAGAGACATTCACACCAGTGGCCTGCTGGAGGTGATTTTGTAGGGCTCTGGCAGTGCTCATCCTGTTCCTCCTTGCCCAAAGAAGCAGATACCGGTCCTGCTGATGGGTTAAGGACCTTCTACAGCCCCATCCAGCTCTCCTAGAGTAACTGCCTGTCTCCTGAAATCTCCTCCATGCCCATATTGATATGCCATCCTGGAGAAGTTGGACTACCTATGCAATCTCTGTAGGGTCCAGGTATCGCCTCATGCTACCAGTAGTGACACTGACCATAGCCAAATGCAAAACTAGTGAAAAAAACAGTCAGAAAAGATGAGGAGGGAAAAATGTCAGTGGCCTCCACCTGTTAAACCATTCCTGTTTTGGGGGTTGTCTCATTGTTGCCCCTCTAGTGCATCTGTTGTTAATTTCATTAACACCAAAGCAGCTGAAACTGATTAACAACCCCCTCTGCTACTTAACTGACCAGATCGACATCCCAGAAGTTTCATTGACTTGATGCTATACTCTGATTAAAAAGTGTTCCTTAAATTTTTTTTGAGCAGTGTATTACAAATCAATTATATACCCAAGGAAATTGTATATACAATAGATATCTTAAACATAATATTTATTATAAAGTAAAATTAAAGTTTTGTCCCTCACTGTCTTGCCTATAACATTTGGAGAAATATGTAGTGGCTTAGTTATGAAAATAACTTTACAGATCTTATATATGAACTAGAAAATAGCAGGGATACACGTAAGAGCATTGTGTGAATAAACAGTAATGGATTATTTAATTAAAACTGAAAGGATTCATTAGTGAATGAGGGGATGGTGTTCAGCAAAAGCTGTATTTATTTTACAGGTTCATGTGGTACGAAATTCTGCCATTGTTTTCAGTTCTTTACTTCTGTTACTTCTTTGCCCTGCTGTCGGAAAACTGTCCTTGCTTTCCTTTTTGCCATTAAATACATCTTCTATAATGATACACAGTAGTGCCCCCATATCTGCAGGTAAAACATTCCAAGACCTACCTTGGGTTTGTGAAACTGCGGATAATACCGAATGTTATATATAAGGTGATAATCATGTAACGTACATAAATAGAGTAAAGTTTAATTGATAAATTATGCACAGTAAGACATTACCAACATTAAAGTAATAAGTGTACAGTACACTACATTGTAGTACAATTACAGTGTACTTTCTCTCTCGTACATATCAAAGTAAGAGATTCTGATGTTTTAGCCAAATCCTTAAGAGATGACAGAGCTCTTGGCGCAAGCTTTGAAACTTACAGACTGTTTATTTAATTTTCCAATTTTTATTTATTTTATTTATTTTTTCCCCCAGCCCATGGCAAACCGCAGATAACTGAAACCGCGGATACTGAATCAGAGGGGGCACGACTGTGTAATTGTTATGTTACTAGTACATTATTGTATATCTTACTATTTACCTTTGCACCACTACACCTTTCTGATCTGGGCAGCTCTGTGTAACTCAGCTAGTATGAGCTGATACTCCTTTCCTCACTCTTATTTGCTTACCTGCTGTCTTCTGACCAAACACGTTGATGTCTATAATGTATGCTCTTACGGCTGTTACTCTGCTAGGGAATGAGGATCGTGTGCATCTCGTGCAATTGTACCGTTCCCTCTGTCCTCACCCATTGACCCTACAATTCCCTTGTAATGGAACACCATACAATATATGCATATGAAATGCTTGCTTATAAGATGCATCTCACCTCTGGAGCCTTCTTGTTCATCTAAGGAGAGATATTAAACAGAGTGTCAGTAATATTAAACTAACAGAAAAAGCCTTTAGTCAGAAACTTGGACTTTGTGGCAGCAGGAATATGGTTGCAGTTAATCTGCCTAAAGCTGGTTAATTCTTACTCAAATGCCAGTTTTGAGGTTTCAGCAAAACTTGATGTTTCTTCCGTGGGGGTGACAAAGTCAGGTAATGTGGCTGGTGTCTTGTGATCAGGTGGCAATGCTTCAGGAGGAGAGGAACAGCCTGCTGGCAGAAAATGATGTGCTGACAGACAGGGCCAGCCAGCTGGACTCATTCGATGACCCTAACACCCCTTCAGGGAAGAAGCACTGGCAGCTCCAGCTCCAGCTTGAGCAGCTGCAGGAGGAAAACTTCAGGTACGAAGCCTCTCTGTCTCTTATGCACAGACACCAATAAGACTGACACTTTGGCATCACCAAGGCACAGCCGTGAGCCAATATTTAAATCTTGTTAGATGTTGCCCTTACGGGATACGGGTTGTCCTTGATTTACAATGTAATTGACATATGACGGATTCTCATTTGACGATCATAAATAAATAAATAATAAAAGTAAAAATATAAAAAAGGAAAATAAACAAAACTGGTAAAAAAAAAAAAGTGTAATGCTTTCCAGATTCTGTAAGCAAATGAGCATATTATAGCTAATTAAAGTGTGAATATGTGAACAGCTTTAATGTCTGGTACATAGGCAGAGCATGTGTGACGTGATAGCGTAAAGATAAAAACTGCTGGGAGTCATTTAAAAAGTACTGTATACCATGACACAATTCAGCATGTATAGCTTATACTGTAGATAAGTTATGAAAATGTTATGAAAATGCAGTAAAGCGTTGCACATCAGTACCTGCACACTATGCATGTGTAACATAGCATTAGTTCACTTGCAGTATGGTTCCTGCTACTTTTTATTATTCTAATGGTTTTTACTCTTGCCTAAATGTTAAATGGCAGAAGTTGAACGCTGTATGAGACTGTGCTACAATACACACAGCCAGCAACCATCTTCTTGTGTCTCTCGCAGTTACACTGTTCTCATGAGTGTTAAATCATGCAAAGCTGCAGATGCAGCGGGTTAATTCGGCACAAAGCTTTCCTTCATTGAGCATCTCACAGAACTGAACCGATGCTGAAATAATTGAAATTGAATTGAAATTTGTGTGATTGGCAGGCTCGAGGCTGCAAAAGATGACTACCGCATCCACTGTGAGGAGCTGGAAAAGCAGCTTGTGGAGGTGCAGCACCGCAACGATGAGCTTACCAGTCTAGCAGAGGAATCCCGATCACTCAAGGATGAGCTGGACATTCTAAGGTATGTCCATCTGCAAAAAGAGCAAAAGAGTACCGCAAGTATAACTGGGATAGATGGGAAATGTTTATTCTCATTTGCACCCCTAGTTTCCTTTAACATTTCTGTCATCATTCTCACTCACTCATAAACCACTAGTCATTGTTTGGATCATGGTGGTCTGGCATTTATCACAAAATAACTAGGTGCTAGTTTAGGAGGTTACCTTGCAATGTCCCATCTAGAGTCTACTTTAATTATGGTGGAATAGGGTCCAGATTATTCCAGCCCTAACCAGGGTAAAGCAGTTAATGGTAATGGAAGGATAGGCTAGGAGGGTGTGCCAGTCCTTTGCCGTACCATTACTGTCTATCATTCCTTGGGTAGGAACTGTTCAGATCGGGCTGTAAAGCTGGAGGCTTCAGTGGAGACCTACAGGAAAAAACTGGAGGACCTCAGTGACCTGCGGCGTCAGGTTAAGACTCTGGAGGAGAAGAACATGACCTACATGCATAACACTGTGAGCCTGGAGGAAGAGCTACGCAAGGCCAATGCTGCTCGTGCCCAACTGGAGATGTACAAAAGACAGGTTTGTAGCAGCTGTCAGACAAATAAGGGTAAAGTTAGATTTTTTTTTCATCCCTTTGATGCATAAACAGAAAAATAATTTTGGTTCTTTCCATCGTTTAGGTCCAGGAACTGCACCGAAAGTTGACTGAGGAAACCAGGAGGGCTGATAATTTGGCATTTGAAATGAAAAAGTTTGAAGAGAAGCTTGAAACTGTGATAAAAGAGAAGGAGGTGTAGTAAAAATAACCCGTTAATGTGGCTGCTTCTACAACAGGAGATTAACACAAGAAAGGTTAACCCTTGTGTGGAAGCACCTCATTATATGCCTGTTTTTCTGTATATCAGTTCCTAATTGCTTTCAGAATGATGCAGTTATTTATATATTGAAGTAATAAAGTAATTATGGAATGACATTTAAATACTAAAATACTTAAATTACTTTGATATTATATTATATCTCTTTCTGTTTTAGAAGTAAACCAAACTCTTCCAAACCAAATTAAAATGAATTCTATAGAAACCTGCTGGTTTATGTGCTAGTTTTGGCAACCTGTGCAAGAGCTTCGTACATTTCCAGTTATGATGAGGTCCCAGACCATCTGTCCAAAGCCAGAATAAAGAAGTTAGATCAGGTTCATTTAGTCACAATTCCCTTATTAACAAATGCATCACTGCTTCAAAAAATAAAAAAAAATTAAAAAGCTTAATTTCCTCTAACATGGTGAATTTCAGTGGCCACCTTTATGAAGGGAAATGTAACATTTTCTCTTAATTCACCTCTGTAACATTGTTTCCCTGGTAGAGGATAATCATTGAGCGGGACTCTTTAAAGGAAATCAATGAGGAGCTGCGTTGCACTCAAGCTCAACAGGACCAGCTCTTACAAGCAGGTTTGATATTGGAGGCTTAACAAAATGCTTGTTTCCATGGCAATATCTTCAAATGAATTTTAATAAATAATGCATTTGCTGTGCTGATGATAGAAGACTGAACCATTGCAGTTTTTCATGAGGTCTAAAACTCGGGACTATAAATGTGAATTAATTTAAACAGTTTCATATATTTCTCTTGAAAGGAATTTTTCATGCTGGAAATCCAAGCCATGATACTCTTGCAGCTGAAATGTTACCTATAGAGTACAGGTAATGATTTTTATTATTAGATTTTTATGTTATTGAACATTACTTGGGTTGCTGTTTGAAGATGGTCAAATTGTGAGCTAGTTGCCAAGTGTCTTCTATTTGTGGCCCAAGGGAGAAGTTCATTCGACTGCAGCATGAGAATAAGATGTTGCGTCTGGAGCGAGAGGGTTCTGAGAATGAGCGCATTTCTGAGCTGCAGGCCCAGCTAGAGGAGGCCCACCGTCACAGGAGTGAGCTGGATACTGAGAACCGGTACTGTACCTCCTATTCGCTTGCCCTGCACCCCAAACAGACCAACTGCCATTAAAAACTTGCCAAAGTGACAAAATCTATTAATACGCCCCCAAGTTTTTTGTTCTCAGGTCTCGCTGCACTTACTTTTATTTCTGTGAGAGGTGCGTATCTGTTAGTTTGCGCTTTGTGTTTGTATTTTTCTTCTTTAGGTTCTCTTGTTTTCATTGTCTTCATCTATTCACACAGTCTACACCAGCAGACTCCATTGTGTTCTTGCACAGCTGTAAAACTGAAGCTTCTTTCAGTGCACAAGTACAGTTGTAGACTTTGTTTGATTTTGTGTATTCTATTCACAATGAATGTGGAACAGCTGTGTAGTTTGTTTAGGGTCTTTTGTCTCTTTTCTAGATGCTTTATCCCAGTGAGAACGGTACTTCTGATAGCATTGGGATTTTAGTCTTTCCATGGGGAGAGAATGTCAGCCACTGGCTCAGAGCCAGTATTTGCTTAAGGGGGTCGGGGGTTGGGGTGAAGTGACTGTGGATGGGTTTTGGACCATGCGAGTGGTGGGCTTGAGCCTGTAAACAGTGGTTTGACATTGGATATGGAGTGGTGGCCCAGACAAAGTGCTCATTGCTGTTATTTGCTCACATTGTATACCCATGGGCTTACCATGCCATTCTGTTGCCTTGAGACTTTCAGTGACAGAGTAGTCCAGTTAAGCTCAGTGGTTTGTATTTGTCTGCAAACTCTGTATTTATACATTAAAGTTCATCATAACAAGGTTGTCTTTTAAAATTCTAGTGAGAAATCTGCAAGATATTCTACCATACCAACTTCAGTTAAAACTTTGCAAGGGTGAATTTTTGTTCTGATTGACAGGTTGAACAGAGAAAGGATCAGTGAGCTACAGCTGCAGGTGGAACATCTCCAGAAAGCCCTACAGGGTCAGGGATCTAAAGCTGAAGATGTAGGTGATATCTCATGCATTTGGTAACTGGAAACGCATGGACTGAAAGACAATGTGCTTTGAGCAGTGCAGCTGCTATAGTTCTTGATGTTTTTTTTTTCCACCAGTATTCTTGGTAACTCCTACAACTTTGTTTCTTAACATGCTTTTTTCAGTCACATCTGAAGCAGAAACTAGATGCTCATATGTAAGTATAACTCAAGTCTTTACTTTATACAGAAGTAGAATTCTGTACACTGTGGAGTTCCCCCAGGCAGATGAATGTGAACACTTTCCCATATTTTCAGGGTCCAGCTGAACCAAGCACAAGATGAAATAATGAAGAAAAAAGAACTTATTGAAGATCTCCAGCCAGACAGTGCCCAGACCAGTCAATGTAATATGTCCTTAGCCTCTACACCTTACACTAATAGTTTTCGGAGCATTGTGAACAAACTTTGATCTGACTTCTAGCTGCTTTTGCATTTGTAAGTTGGTGTAGAAGTATGTGGAACTGGAAGTGAATATTTTAATCTTGAGAATTTTTAATATGGTTTTTGCTGCTGCTGAGGTTTGTTGAAGCTGAAGTCTGTTTCAATGCATAGACAAACAATTTTCTTTGTTTTTCTGTAGCACTGAAAATTGATGAGCTGTATGCTGCCCTGAAAAAGAAAGAAGAAGACATGAGAGCAATGGAAGACCGATACAAAATGTACTTGGAAAAAGCCCGCAATGTGAGTATTTTTAAATATTGCCTTTTATTAATTCTCAGCAGCCATGCTCAGTTTATCAGTGTTAAACTACTGGGATCAAACAAAATGTCCAGAAGCACTGCCATTAACCTGATGGATAACTGAGGTACTAATCTTTGTGTTAATTTTTGGAACTTCATTTGCAGGTGATTAGGGCCCTGGATCCAAAACTGAACCCAGCAACAGCTGAAATTCAGTCCCTAAAAAACCAGCTGATGGAAAAAGACAAGAAAATCTTCAACCTTGAGGTATAGCGGTAATGCTCAGCTAAGTCCTGACTAAAAGGAAAAAAATTGAAACTTTTAACCTCTGCTCATGGGGTTTTGTAATGACAGTCTCCCCCTTTCTGTGTAGCGTGAATGTGAACAAGCAAAGCTCCGGGAATATGAGGAGAAACTAATTGTGACAGCATGGTACAACAAGGTATGATGGCTATATGGCTGCTGCTTTTCTGTTCTACCACCGAGTGCAAGCAGTTCTATGGCTACATTGTTTTTTTTTTTTTTTTTTTTTTTAGATTAATTAATTTATTTTTTAAAAGAAATTTCGTTCAAATCAATGGTCAGGAAATCAGCAGAAATTAGACAAACATAACTTAGTATGGGATAGCTTTTTCCTTTGACTTCCTTAAGCACTGAAGCCTTGTGGGTAAACTTGCAGATGGCTTTTTTACACAAAGACTCCATTAATTTTGATGCCTTCACACAGTTGATTAGTGGTAGAGAAATGTTTCCTGGCTTGTTTGTGTTTACTACACTGTGTGTGTGTGTGTGTGTGTGTGTGTGTGTGTGTGTGTGTGTGTGTGGCTCTTAGCATGTGCTGTGTTTCTTTACTGTACACTGTGAGCCATTGGGAACCAAAGCTAAATCCCCAGTTTGTAAAATATTCACTAATGGATTTAGAATGTGAGTCTGATGGACTTGTTCTCAAGCCACTTCTTGGTGGTCTTTGTACTGTGGACAACAGCCTTGTCTTGTTGGGGAAAAATAATGTCTAATTCTTCCTCTGAATACAACTTCTCATTTGTCAGAAGTGCAGCTTTCTGGAATATGATCCTGCACTCAGCAGCAGTAATTGGCTTTTCAACCAGCTGAAAAGGATCCCCATACCACCACATCCCCTCCTTCATGCTGTACTGTGGTTAAGATGCAGTCACTGTTATATTTCTCACCAGATCTTTGAAGACATCACTGTTGGAGCATCGCTGTACAAGTCAAACTGACACAAAACCAGCAAGAGACAATAACTTCTTCTAGAAAGTCTTTTTGTCTGAGGTGTTGAATTCTTCTGACACTTTCTGCAGGCTTTTTTCCCCTGTCTTTCAGGACTATAAATTTCAGACAGTTGAGGTGGCTTTGGGCCTCCAAATCCTTTACTTCTAGCAACATCACCTGTTGTTTCAAAATGCTGTCCTATTCCTATTCTCTTAGTAATAGCTCATGGTAAAACAGGGATTTTGTCTGCCTTTAGGGTCTCGTAAAGATTAGCGATAGTTGCCCTGATGAAGACCAGCTGTACAATTCCTGACCACAACCCTTGGATGATATTTTGCTTTTTAGGAGCTGTATTTCTCGGTTCTCCTTGGTGCTCATAGCACTGCATGCTGAACGTCTCCCTGCTTTGTGCCACACAGTTCCATTTATAAGCTCATCAACATAAACTACATCAGTTTCTTTACCTCTGGAATGAAATATCCTCCCTTGTTTGTACATCCTGACATGTTAGTTTGAATTTTACATGAAGCTTTGTCACAATTTTACTTTTGTATACTTATGTGTGTCTGCAGCTTTTTTCAAAACCATTCACTATAGCAAAAGTTTGCCAGCAAATGATGGTGCAGAGGCTCTTAGGAAGGTACCACAGGTGTTTTTAATGTGCAGTCTGTCCCACCATTACATGGCCTGCATGGGCTGAGAGTGCAATTATGAAAGAAATGCCTTGGTCTACTTTCCTGCCCCCAGATTTTAGTCTTTGCAGTGTCTGTGCCACTTTCTCCACCTGCTCTGCCTCATGGAACCAATTGTGCATTTTGTTCCTTTTTTCAGCTGATTCATATTTGCTGATTTTTCTTCTCCTTCTCTCCCTGTGTGTGCTAAATAGAGCCTGAATTATCAGAAAATGGCTATTGAGTCCCGGCTGGCAGGGCGATCCAATTCCACCGTGGTGCCCCCAGGTCAGTCCTTCTTAGCACAGCAGCGACAGGCAACCAATGCTCACCGCGCCCTTCCTGTCAGTGTGCCAGCTACGTCCTCAAAGTGAGCACAGTGCCGCTGGGGCCTCGAGCGCACACATCAAGTGACCTTATGCGCCATTACTTGCAACTTTTCAAAAGGAACTTCACTTACACAGGCATGTGAAAATCTCAGAATGGCACAGAGACACAAATCCTAGCTTTGCCCAGGCACACGGTGGGCTCACAAACCTACACTCCACCATGTACAAATAGTAAGTGATCTGAAAGTCTGGAATTGAAGAAGCCTTACCTTGTCATATCAAATTAAATTCTGAATTATTCCAAGTCAGGGAAATGCTGTCTGTGAATATACTGTATGAATTATGTTGGGTAGATGAATTTATTAAATGCACGCACACATTCATACATGTACAGAAATATCTGAGATACATAGGGTAAGGGGAATGTGCAAAGACTTTATAAAACAATGTAATTATCTCTTTGGAAAATTTCTTGTCAAGATAAATGTATAAATAGCCTATTCAGGAAAAAAAACAAAAGTTAAATTGGTGCTGGACATCAAATTTTTCTCCTTTTGCAGTACTAAAGGTGTAAAAGTTTTAGAGAATTTCTTTATATAAATTAGAAATAATTATATAACAAGCAGAAGGTGTTGAAATTGGGATTGTAAATCTCTAAAGAGGTGCTCCAATTAACACCCCTTTAACTTGAAACAGATGAAATTTGTTGATGTTATTTATTTTGTCTGAATTGAAATATAACCTGAATACTACTGCATGCTCTGCAATTATGCCTTCTTTTCAGTTGTTTTGTCTTAATTGTATAACACTTTTAATGGGAAGACTTGTCAAAGTAAACAGTCCCAAAATCTGTTTATACTGAATTTATAATGCATTACATGAGAAACCAACAACTTTGTATGTACAGACTGCGTACATTTCCTACAAGCAGCAACAAGGGTTCCCTTTTCCTTGTTGCCGTAATGCTGTAAGATTTTGACTTGTCTTTCCTTAAATCGATTCTTGAGTATTCACACTGAATGGTTAGATGGGAGGCTGAAATAAATAGCTAGAAGCTAACTGGGCTGGGACAACACTTCTCTTTATTACTGTGGGTTTTTAAATCTGTATTTATACATTCAGGTTAAACACATGTACCTTCTTCCAGGATGTTTTACTGCTTTTTATTTGCTAAAATTTTTAAACTATATACTGCATAAATTGTTACAAATTGGAAATGGATTAAAAGCAATGTTATTTGTTTTTAAGAAAAATGTTTATTAAAAACGTATAGAATAACCTCAGTGGTGTGAACCAATACAAAGCGCTTTTCAGGATTATGTTGATCATGTCAAGAAACTCAAATAAAATGTTTAAATGAAATGTGACTAACCTTTTTGAACATTTGAGATGTACACTGATTTGAAAAATGTGAGATGTTTCTAATATGATTAAACATTTTCTTATTTAATTCCACAAATTAAAAATATTGTTTGAAGCCTGCATAGTGATTTAATTCTGTTCAACCCTTAAGCTTTTTTTTTTTTTTAAACTTTCATCCTAAGTTTTGTTTCTCCAACATGTAACATGGCTGTTAGACACTTTTATATACATTGTGATTACAAAAAAGTCAAGACTAATATCAAATTCATCACGTCCGTACTGTGTATTTTAGCTACTTGTGTTGGAAATGCTCTTCCCTTTCCAACAGAACGATATAAAAATAAGAAGATGCATCAATTTACATTTCTGCTGTTCATGGATGAGAGAAGGCTATGCATTCGGTGTTCATCTGCAGTGCTGTATTTGGCAGAAGTAAGGAGGAGCTCCAAAAAACATATTGCAGTTTGTTCATATAAGCAACTCTTTCACACAATACCAGCCCTTATGCTCATAAGACGCAATTTCCTTAACTCTGACAGTGCATTCACTGTGTAAGTTCAGAGCACCATGGTATACAGTACCGTACAAGGTAAGAGTTTAACCCTTTCTGTTGCACCTTAAAATGAGATAGTTTATGCAACAAAATATTGACTTAGTCCATCTTGGTGTTTTCTTGTGAACAGCCTTTCATAAGGTTCCTGTACTTAAAATATATGGATCAATATGTAGTATTCATATATTTATGGATGATTTGTGTTGGCTGTACAACATGTATCAAAGACCAGGAATATTATTTTTATTGGGAGTGTAAAGAACCCAAGCTGTATGATGCCCTTAACGTGGCGTTGCACACATCTTGAATGGGAGTGGAGTGAAGGTGGCTCCTACTCTTCCCTCAAAACTAGGTTCTACCCCCGGCAGACAGGAGAAGCTGAATTTCTGCAGAAGGGAGGTGAAGAATAGAAACAACTCCATCTTTGCTAGCTGCTCTCCCAGGCAAATCCTCTTTCCTGGGAAAAGAAATAACTTTGTTTGTTCTCGCCTCATGTGCAGATGTTGCATTAGGTCTGGTATGCTGATTGTTAATAGGCAAGATTAAATTACCTGCTGAAAAGGGCAAGAATGCCTCCCGTCTCACAAATGTACCACTGGTATTCAAGAAATGCCCAGGGTTGAAACTGTTAGGCTCCTCCCACTCATTCTTGTCAAACAGGACCGAAGTCAAGTTTGCCATCACTGCTGTCCCCTTAAAAAAAAATTGAATTCCATCCAATGCAACTGCTGGTTTATTTATCTCTTTAATATTTATATTATTTATTCACTTTGCTAATGTAAGGTATCTGAAGCAGCTTTTTCACATTGCGTACTAGGTTATTAGGCACTGAGATTCTGAAGCTGCTGAGAAACAAAACCCTAAGTGTTTTTTCACATGGTTCCTTTTAATAATGCTTCCTCAGTTTATCTAACTCTATTAATGTCATAGAGCCCTTATTTACCTCTGTTCCAAAGTAAAACAAGTTACCCAGTATTCACTCAATTTCTAAAACGTACCCTTGAGACACAGAAGACAGAATTTGTAGAAGGACAGCAAATTCCATCTGCATTGCTTTACCTCTGGAATGAAATATCCTCCCAGCATGGTATCTTTGCTGGCCATCCTCAGACCATTGAGTGGTACAACATTTCCCTTCCTCTGTATTTCATGAATGACAGCATCTGTGTAAGGCATGTTTACTCTGTCAGCCATGGTGGGTTGGCGTGCCTCTCCAATCACTCTGTCTATCTCAGCCTGGACCTGCTCTGTCACATGAAAAACCAACAAGGTGCTGAGAAGCTTTATAATGAACTAAAGTGTAGGACCTTAAATTTCAAGTAAAAATAACAAATGAGCCAAACAAGTCTTTACCAATAGATACATTTTGTATTCTTAGATCATTACTTATCCTTACAACTTTTCATTTAGCTGATGCTTTTGGTCAATACAGCAATACATTTCTGCATACGTTAAAGCTGTACACATACTGTACTGCAGAATTGTTTGTTTAACGAAAAGACAATGTGTATTATTTTCAGCAGCGCCCAGTTTTAATTTAAGGAAAATTCAGAAACAGTTGTGTCTTTTAGCACTGTATGGTTTTACAAAATATCAGTGCCTTTGGTTTGGGTTACCTGCTATCTCAGGGTACTTGATCATGTACAGCAGCGCCCAGTGCAGAGTTGTGGATGTGGTCTCAGTGCCAGCCAGAAACAAGTCTAAAGCACAGAGGATCAAGTTGGTCTCAGTGAATCCAGCTGCAGGGTCCTCTGTGTTCTGACAGGCAGAAAAGCATTTGATAAGAAATTGTCTAAATGGCAGAATTCTTCAGTAAAGTAAAGGCTTATTTACATTTTTTATCTCTGTCAAGAAGGAGTCAATGTAATCTCGGGGTGATGATGGATCCCAGTCCTGCTTGTGTTTCTCCAGCTCCTCTCTCACAAAGGTAAACAGCTTTTCATTGTGGCTGAAGATCTCATTGTGTGGCCCAGGGAGAACTTTCATCACGGAGGGAAATGCCTCATAGAGCTGCGGAAAGAATGTCTTTTAGTGCTAGAACTGGGGTGACATGCACCCAAGTCCACTGTATTTAACTTAGCAGTAACAATTTCAGAAATATGTATCCAAATATTGTGGTCAGTAAAGCATACATAATTTATATAATTTTTTTAATTTTTTTTGTTGTGATGTAAATTATGAAACATTGTGTCGCATTCATTGTCTGTAATAGCTTGATACCCCTACCAGGCTATACTTTTGTAGCCTAGTATCCAACCAGCCAAAACCCTGACCAGGATATTGTGGCTAATGATGGATGGATGGATGAATGAACGTATGGATGAATAGCTGCAGCAACATAAATTTTCCATCAATCCTCTGACTAGTATGCTCAATTAAATATAAATACAGCTTGATTGCATTTATTTTTAGCAAACTTTTCCTTTTTAATGTCTATTGCTTATATTGTACCTCAAACAAATCACTTTTCCACTGAGTGACATAAGAAGCAGAAAAATAACCTCAGAGCCATATAGTCTGAGAAACTCAAATTTGTAGATTTACACATTTAATTCCAGTCATAACATTTAACTCAAAATTTCAGCATTGTTTTCACCCTTCAGTGTTGGTAGATTTGTTATTTTACTCTAAAAGACTTGAAACCAGTTACTACCTGGCCCCAAATGGATCCTTCCAGGTGAATTGTTTCAGACAGCAACTTCAGCAATGTTTGGAATTTGTTATCACTGTAGTCAAATCTATGCCCAAAGACCAGATGGCATATGATGTTGGAGACGGCACTGCTGAGAAGCAGGTGGGGGTCGAAAGGCTGACCTGAGAAGCAAGATTACTGATGTTGATGGTTAAATGCTAATTTGTCCAGAAATAATTTTTAAAAATGTCCTCACTGCCAGCTTCAGATTGTCTGTTCTGTGTATTCATCTGGAACGGTTATTTAAACTTTTTATAGAAAGCATTAAAGCCTTTATTCTTTAATAAAAAAGGTTTGTACTGCACCCTTTCCCCGCTCTAGCTCTTGTTGAAGTGATCTGTTCTCCACAATAATGGTTGACTCGAGGGTTTTCTTCCCTAATCCAAAATTTCTAAGGGTGGAGATAGCAAATCTTCTTTGTTTTTTCCACTTGTATCCATTGCTGAAAAACAGTCCTGGCAAAGAACAGTTATTTATTCTAACTCATTCTTATACATTTTACACCATGGCTGGGAGCTGAGAGCTTAGCTGTAGTAAATAAAGAATAAAGCAGTGTTTTTACAATAATACTACTGCTAAGCTGTAAAATTATATTAATGAGACGGCACCAGTTTTTATTTTCCAACAATACTCCATTACTCCATATTAGCTTAATAAAATGAGTACCCTTTGGAAAACACATCTTTCTACCGGACCTTACCATTTCCTGAATATATTCTTTCCACCATTGCACCTGGAGGTCTGTCCACAAAGTTCTCAGCTTGAGTAACCAACACTTCCTTGACCATTTTGTATCCTGTCACAAACACTGTCTTGTCTCTGCCCAGACGCAGGCTGAAGATATCACCGTACACAGTGGCAAGCTATGAAAATATATGCAACTTTGTAAAAAAGTTAAACAATTTGACAACAGTAGTGCAATCATTGTGCTCTCATTACAAATAGTCAGATAAATTGGCTCCTTGCCCTGCTCTCTATGTCAAACATTTTCATCCTGGTTTAACATGAGCATATAAACAGAACTTAAGTGCACACTGCATGCAGGAAATCAACAATGGTCAATTTCTAAAAGTGGATTAATTCAACAAAAAGTTTGAACAATTTAAATACTATATTTATATTTAATTTATTTTATATATATATATATATATTTTTTTTTTTTTTTAAAAACTTTAGTACACTAAAGTGACTGACAGACGTGCTTACCTTGGTCAGGTAAATATGCGGTTGTTTAATGTCAATGTTGAAGACATTTCCCAAAATCGGCAGAGCCCAGGGGCCTGGTGGAAAGTTGCTGGGATTCTTGTTCTTGAGATAGTCCACGATGAGAAGAAATGTAAAGGAGAAGAACACCAGTCCTTTCATACCCAAGCCCTCCATCAAGGAGTACAGCCACATGGTTTAGGAAAGGCTGGTTAAAACCACAGAGTAAAAAGAAATAATGACTGAGCTCCAACGTATTTATGGTCCATTATGCCACCCAGCCCAGCGCTAAATTCAATTGAGCCATTTACTGACTCCTCCGCTTTGTAGACACAGGGCAGTACATGGAGCTCCATTATAGACCCAATCCAGAGATTTACAGATGTCACGCCCGCGGCTTCTGCGAGACCGCCCCGCCCCGGACTGAGCGCTGGCAGGCGGTGGGTCTCATTACAGACGGTTTAAAAGAGCCGCCCGGACCCTTGCCTGGCGCTCAGTCTTCCGTCGGGTTTTTTCCGAAGTTTGGTGAGCGAAATCCCTGCGGTTTCCCGTGCTTTCAGCTCACCGGCGGTGCCTGTTCCCTGTGTTCTTGTGATTCTCCACCGTATCTCCAGCCCCGCCGCTCGACGGCGAAACTCCCGATTTGTTCCCCACTGTTATTTTTGCGCTACGCACACCCGTGTTGGTTGTCTGTATTCTTGTTGATCATCGTTTCAGTAAAACAGTCCCTGTCTGTGAAGCTGCTTGTGTTCCACGATTGCCTCCTCCACGCCCTCAGCCCGTGACAAAACTGTGCATGTATCCTCCATCTGGACTTCATTTGTTTCAGTATATTAATGTGTATGAGATGTCACACATTTATTTGATTTACAGACTTTTACAGCCATTCAGAGTGTGATGTTTAGCACAAATATAAATATTGCTTGTAGACAGCTTTACTGTGAACTTAATCTGATGCTCCTTTGTTTATGCTTTTTAAAATGCTGGGAGTTTGACACTGAAAGACCAAAACTGAAAACTATTCAGATGAAATCCAGGACCCTAACAGCTATATCCCAGATTGTGTCATGTGCTTTTTTATGAACTGCTTTCTAACATCAAAACAATATAGTACATTTAAAATATAAAATAAAAATCTCTTGTGGTTAAAAACAAAAACACATTCTTTACCCAATTATGTAGAAAACTATTTTTACAGGGGGTAGGTATATGGATAATACACATTGGTTTGAGAAGGGAAAACTAATTATGGAAGAAAAAAATTATAATTTGACTGGAGAAAAGGACAATTTTCTTCACGATCTTGTTTTCTGAATTTTCTGAACTCATTTGATGCAATTTAAAATTAAACATGCTAATTCACATATTTAAAAAAAAAAAATTTGTTGAATACTGTATTTTAAAAATGTTTTATTCTACTGTTTGTCAGCTGACTACAGAAAGTAAAATACAATCCAGTTCTTGAGCAATATTATTCATAGCCTGCCTGCTTGCCTGTCTTACAGAGGTGAGCTGTCAAAACTGAAAGTAAGTAGAATGAAGGCAAAGGTGCATGTCATGATCATCTTGGTTCAACAAAGCTGCTTTTTGCTCTGTTGCAAACCAAGAAAAGTAAAAGTAGACAAAAAATACAGCTTTGGGGGCAAAATGAGGATTAAAGTTGGTATTGAAACTCAGCAGTTGACAACTGCAGAAGCCACATTAATGGAAAAAGATGAATTACTTTGTAAAGCAATTGCATTATTAAATTTTAACTCATTCTACATAAACAAAATGGGTGCGCTCATCAGAACAGTACAGATAATAGTAATGAAAGCATAAAGTCCATTATGAAATAAAAAATAATAGGGACTGAAGTTTAAACAAAGAGACTTTCCAATCTATGTAGCACAAAATTAAAACTGGTTACTGGTTTCATAGCCATGTAAAAAATGTACAAGACAGCACAGGTGGGAAAATGTGAAACAGGAAAACCAGTGATGCTGCCCAGCTTAACCAGCACCTCCAGCTCAGGCACTGACATGAGCGGCACACATGGGCAGGAGACACTTGCTTCCTTTCCTGGAACCCATTTGCCACCAGAGGGAACCAGCAGCATGATAAAAAACTTAAAACTGGAAAAAAAAAAAGTTAAATAGTAAGTATATGTAAAAATGAAAGCACATTTTAAAAATATATAAATTCCAGGAAAAACGTCAGTGGAACATTTGCCACTTTGCTGTGGGATCATAGGAAATTGTAAGAAACAAAATTATAAATAAATAAATAAATAAATAAACCTCATCTGAACTACAGTGCTGAACTGCTCAAAGAAAAGCAGAACCAATTTATTAAAGTAATAACATTATTAACATAGATGTTCAAAATGTTTGCCCATGAGAAGAGTATGTTTACTTAAGCATTATTTTATGAAGAAACAGTAAGGTACAAGTGGTACTGTTTTTGGCTACTCCACTCGTCTGTGTTAACAGAACCAGAGAAATCCTCACACTGGACTTCGTGCTTGCTGGCCCAATTGGCCTGTGCACCTCCTCTGTCCTTTTCACTTCCGAGTTTCTTTCTGGTGAAGTTCCTTTATAGTAGATCCTCTTCAAAGCAGCTGCAAGGGTTGACACTAGTGGTTTGTGCTGAAATATCAAGTGTGAAAAATGTATTCAGCTAAAAGTACCCGTGTGAAACATGTACAAAATGTAAACAGTTTACTGACATGGGCAGGCACCTTTTCGACATTTCTTTTCAACTAACTCACTATGGATGTGTTAGGAACAGAATGCATTTTCTGTTAGTACAGTCAAGCCTTAAGAAAAACATGTCATTAACTCATTAATAAACTGGCATTCATAACTTTAAAAAATTACAGTGACTCACAAAGTTAACAAGTCAGTGAAAATATGTTAAAGCCAAGTAGTTTCCTTGCTAAATTAATATTTATAGTGTTAAAAATACGATGCAGTTCATTCCTGAATAAATGGTTGGTAAACTGTAGTGAGCACCGTTACATGATACCTAACAAATTCCAACTCCATAGCACAGAAAGTGCACATACTGCACATATTTAAACATGTCATCAAACAGAGGAGTCATAGGAAGGTCCGTTAAATATTCTCCTTGCTTTACTAAAGCTTCTTTCGCCATCTTATACCCTGATATTCACACAGTGCTTTCACTACCCCATTCTGAGACTGAAAACATTGCTGTATTCTTCAACAGGCTAACAAAGCAAAGAATCAGTTAAGGGGCACAAGCAAGAAACGTCTTTCTGCAAGTATTACATGTTGCTAACCAAAGTCTTAGATTCAAAGTTTATCTGTTATGAAACAATATATTCACCCCAGAGATTACATGGTACTTTGTTTTGCAAATTTGTTGCTGCAAATTTGTAATTAAGATAAATAAGGAATGTAAAAAATATTTTATTTTATATCACCTGCCTATTCATAATCAAAAAGTTAAAACAGAAAAAAGAGGGTGCCAGTATTTACATTTTACCCTGTCAATGTGAAACATTTAACTGTTCCACTGCAGGCCAGGAATCCTGCTGAAATGGCATAGAAGATATCGAGTGACAGATATTTTATCAAGGTTGAAACTTTGCTAGGTGAGTATACACCCGTAAACACATTTCTCAGAAAAGGCAGGTGCCGAGGATTCTCGTGGATTCTTATTCTTCAGGAAATCAAGCAGAAGAAGGAGCACAAACACAAAGAGCAGGCAACTTCTGAAACCCGAGCATTCGAAAAGTGAATTGAAAATCATTGCAGAAACTTTTTACAGACAAATCTGAGATCCACAGAGGGAAGACTCTCTTCCATGGCAAGCAGACTGCAATCTGAGAATCTTGCTGATGTGAAAAAGATTTAAGGAAAAGAGGGCCTCTTCCTGTAAATGTTTTGTGGTGTGTTATGGTGTGTTACGTAAGGAGCTCATGGGATTGCTAAACAGCGTAGAGCAAACAAGCCTGACAGATCTCTAGAGCCCTACTATTCATCACAAAGGGCAAACAGTTTCTGCAAATTCCTCTCATAGAAGTTCTTAGGGTCTGGGTATTTGATCAGATCTTTTTCTTGTGTGCTGCATAGAAGACCCTCCTGATGCACAGGGCTGGCCACAATTTTCCACTGCAGATTCAGTCCAGTTTCAGATTTTTAGCCGTTTACTTTTGCCAGGGATTGTTGGTAGCATTTTGGTGCTATGGATGTATCCATCTGTGAAACAGACACAAAGGGGCCTCACGGAGGAAGGGAGCACAGTGAAAAGGGCAGGGGAGGGGGTCGCATAGACTGGGAAATATTTGTTTTGTCTTGAAAGTGACTTCTGGCTGACCCACACATCTCAGCATACTTTTCAGAAATAAAATAAATGCATTTGAAAGACAGAACCAGATGTTATTCTTCTCCAGTCACTGCAGTTTACACCAGAAAATTAAGCTGTGCATTTAACTGTTCCACTGCAGGCCAGGAATCCTGCTGAAATGGCATAGAAGATATTGAGTGACAGATATTTTATCAAGGTTAAAACTTTGCTAGGTGAATAGTTGTTAATGATATTAAATTATTTATTGATAGACTGTTATTAAAATATTTCAGTGGCATACTAAGGGCACAAAGCCCATCAGTAATATTTTAACTGAATGTTCATGTGGATTTTTTTACAACCCCCAAATCAGAAAAAGTTTGGACAGTATGGCAAATGCAAATTAAAAAATGCAGTGATTCTTACATTTACTTTGGCTTTTATTTCATTGCAGACACTATGAAACAAGATATTTCGTGTTTTGTCTGGTCAACTAACATTTCATTTGTTAATATACATCCATTCCTGCATTTCAGGACTGCAACACATTCCCAAAAAAGTTGGGACGGTAAAGCATTTACCACTTTGTAGCATTGCCATTCCTTCTCACAACACTTAAGATGGTTTGGCACGGAGGATACCAAGCAATGAAACATTTCAGGTGTTATTTTGTCTCAGTCTTCCTGCAAAAACGTCTTAAGGTGTAATTTTTTTCCCTTATTACTAGCTCTAAATTGCCCCCGTCCCAACTTTTTTTTTTTTTTTAATCTTTGAAGCTTAACATTAAATATTCTAGAGCTTGTTCAGTGGCGATAAAATGTTCTTTATTATTAACATATAGACTATGATATGAGCAGCTGTCCTCAAGGCCACTGGTTTTACATTAATCATTAAACTGTATGCTGATAATTCATTTATGCTTTAGAAAGCCTGTCTAATTATTAACTATTATTAATAATTTGCATTAGACAACATTGACCAAAGCAACTTACATTAGGGTTAGAGTTAGAGTTGGGGTTAAGATTAGGGTTATACATACTTACAAAAGCTACCGGCTTTACCAAATTGATGAGTGCTAAAACAGCTTGCACCTAAGACAAAAATGTATGCACCGCTTTGCATATATCGCCTACTAACAAGATTGGACTTATCAGCTGGATCTGCGCCGCAACAGAAGAGAACCGAGCTTCAGTCTTGACATGATAACACTTTATTAAATTCAGAAGATCTGTCCTTTAAGCATAGCACCATTGTTGGAGAATGTGAACAGACTGACAATACTATTCGTACAGTTCACAGCTACTGTGGTGCGTCTAAGAAGTCATGCGCTTTTGTCTTCTCTGAGTTATATGTCGCAGTGGAGGAAAGCAAATGTTTAAATGAATAAATGTAAAAGTAAATATACATTTAAATGGAAATGCAGTGGCTCAGTGTGACTGTTATCTTTGTTATTTCAACTTTCAGTAAAAGTACTAGACTTCAGTTTTGATGTCACAGCGCCGAAGGGCCGATAAACTTTTTTTCCAAATATACAATAAGTTCAAGTTGTATAACTGCATACTGTACTACATGTTTTTGGTTGCTAAATAATTTTATCATTTCGCATACGAGAGCATTTTAGTTCCTAGATATCTTACAGGTGAAAATACAAGCATTCCTCATTATATGAATCTAACATCTTGCTGAAAATTTGTCCAATAGCAGATTTTCAGAGAGACTACAGCCCATTATTTTAAACTTTTAAAATAACAATGAGATTCCAATTAATCTCTAAACCCCCCAATAAATTTCCCCAAATTTCACTAAAACACTCTTGTGTAATATAACTGCTTAAATGTATCGCATGTTACATATAACAAGGATTTTTTCATAAAATAAATCATTTAAACACCAATTACTTAAGCAATGAACTCATTAGTATGTTTGTATGTGTGTAGTATGCAACAATACTGTACAATATCAGATACAGAAGTTACATTTTGCTTCTACTCTGAAACAAGCATGATGTAATGCATTGTAAATAATATGAAATAGTATGTTAAAGACACAAATGTATCTTTCACTCAATGATGTGGCAATGTTGATAGCAATAATATAAGAGAAGAGCTGAGATACAACTGCAGTACAATGTTCTCACCTTCCCTGGCTTGAATCTGACATCGTGGTCAGAAATCTGAAGTGAGTTTCACAGTAAAACTCCAAGACCTGACTTACTGTTTCAGGTTGTAACTGGGTCAGTACTGAACCAATACAGGGTCCACTGTGCAGGTTTCATTTATTATTGACTTTTTAACTGTGCTTGTTTCGCTAAATCTATACATAATATCTAGTAAGTTACCCACCGAAAATGGCCTGCGGACACCTCTCTGGAATAGCACTCACTTCTTCTACTGTTCCACTCACTCAAAGCAATATTTTCACATTCCTAACAGTGTACTTCTTCTTGTTGAAACTGGTGCTTAAAGTAAAAATTTTTTGTCCATGTTTTGAATTTTTTCAGATGCAGGTTCATTATAGCAGGTTTTCTATTCAGGTAACAAACTCAGCTTATACTTTTTTAAATTCATTCTAACAAATATTCTGATACTGAGAGTTTGAATAGCAAGGAATGCCTGAATTAACATAGTATTTAGGCATTCCTTGCTATTCAAACTCTGACAAGGCAGAAACATGTTTCTGTGAGCATGTGATAATGTGCTTCCAGGTTGCTGATGTGAATTCTTGTCACCATCCTGGGAGTCAGCAAGTCACAGCACACATCTTGAATGGTTTGGGGGCATAAGTAAACCCAAGCACACCCTCCATGTCAGGTTCTACCCCAGGAGGTGGACAGATTGTGAACCGCTGGAGAAGTGAAGTGAAGAACAGGAACAACTCCGTACGAGCCAGGAACTCTCCAATACAGGCTCTCGCTCCTGAGGAGAACATAAGAAGAATAAATGCACCAATATTTTGGCAAATGTCAGTATATATTTACCAAGAAAACAAACAACAACAAAACAACAACAACAACAGCAATAAAAATATAATAATAATAATAACAATAATAATAATAATAATAATAATAATAATAATAATAATAATAATAATAATACATTATGAATACATAGAAAATTAACCATGTATTACCTGCTGAAAATGGATAGAATGCATCTCTTCTCCTAAACTGTCCTTCTGAATTTAAAAAATGTCCAGGGTTGAAGGTATCTGGTGTTTCCCACTCATTCTTATCATTCAGTACCGAGGAGAGATTTGTATTTACTGAAGTTCCCTTGAGAGGTGAGAAAAAAAACATTAATTTGTATGGACCAGTCTGCAGTAGGAAAAAGAAAATGGAGGATGTTTTAAGAAATTGTCACCTGCAACCATGGCATTTCAAGTTAAAAGGTGAGAGGAGAATATTTGGTTCAGTGAATGATATGTAAAGATTATTTATTCGTGTATTGCTCATGATTTCTGTCTACTTTCACCTTGGGTATAAAGTATCCCCCCAGCATAGTCTCTTTGGTGGTCATTTTCGGAAACCCAAGAGGCACAATATCGGCTTTCCTTTGAATTTCGTGAAGAACAGCATCAGTGTAGGGCATGTTGACTCGGTCAGCCATGGTGGGCTGGCGTGACTGTCCAATCACTTTTTCTATCTCTGCCTGGACCTTTTCTGGTAAAGCAAGCCATTAAGTCAAAGTTGAGAAAATGCTTAGGATGTATTTCAGCAGTTTAAGAACAACTCACCACATGGTAAATAAACACTGTGCCTTTATTTAAAAAAATAAATAAATTGAACGACCAATGCATATAATATGTAAAGTTTTGTTGTACTTTTGCACATACTCTGGAATTTGTCAGTTAAAAGAATTTTCTTCTCTCTACACTCTGCTTTGCTGTCTACAGACAGGTGACAAATTCACACCTGAATAATTATATGCAACTTACTTTGCTCTTCTGGGTACTTAATCATGTAGGCGAGAGCCCAACGCAGGGTTGTGGCTGTAGTCTCCGTTCCAGCCTCCAAGAGGTCCAGAGTGGCTATTGTGAGAGTCTCCAAATTGAATCCAGCCTCAATGTCTTCCTTCATCTAATTAATGGGAGAGAGAAAGCCGTCTTTGCGGATTCCTCTGATAAAGGGCCGTTCTGCTGAAAATGCAATTCTCACTTTACCTTCTCTGTCTCTCCTAGGTAGGCATCCACAAAGTCCCGAGAATCTGAAGGATCCCAGTCCTTCCTGTGTTTATCAATTTCTTGTTTTAGGAAGTCAATAATTTTGCCATAATTGGAAAACATGGTCTGATGAGGTCCAGGTATGAAGTCAAACAGTTTTGGCCATTCATTATAAAGCTGATAAAGACACAGCATTCAAACAACATTAAATCTGCATATAGAGGCAGTTTATAGAAACTTTATTTACTTTCAAGTCGTCATTATATGATGACTTATTTCAGAATTTAAATAAACAAAGTAATTCTGTTCAACAGGAATGTATATGGATGGACCCAAATTATTTCAGTTACTGAAGAAGATAGGTGTACACCTACCTGTGCACGACTGTTGCCTGCTATGTAAACACATTCAGCATCCATGCGTAGAATATTCTGGAAACGTGTATCACTGTACTCGTAACGATGGCCAAATATGATATTGCATATCACGTTAGACACTGCATGAGTAATTGTGAATTGCGGGTCAAATGGTCCGCCTACAACAAAAAGGAATTATTCATTCTGTAAGAGCGCACACCATTTTGCAATGTCTGTTCATTAAAAAACAGAAAGACAACCCGAGTCTACCTTTGCTTGTTACTGCTACGTATACTTTACTCGGTTTTGTAATTTCATACTGCTTAACCGTGTTCTTCATTCAGATAGTGACCTGTATGCCGTCACCCCCTATGTCTTGCCCTGGATTCAAAAACAATGCTACGGTGCTGGGAATGACAACCACAACTACGCACTGTACAGAACACTGAAAAGGAACTGGTGAACTCTAAAGAGATGACAATAAAATGGAAATGTGACTATGGAAATGTGAAGCTTAAATAGGTTGTGTATTTTCAGACTTTATAGATAAAAGTAGATTGTTTAAAAGATTTCCATGTTGCTCTCCTCTACCCTGTAGCTCTGCTATGGTTTCACACAAGAAGTTGCACTCCTGTTGAATGTACAGCTCCATTGTCTTCTTGCCCTCTCCAAAAGGCTTGAGGTGGGAACCTGCAAATTTCCTGTGTTTCCTCCACATGTGTCCATTGCTTAAGGTTAGCCCTCGATAAACAAGCAAAAAATAAATGCAACATTTCAAGAAAATGTTTCATATTTAGGAGTCATCCACAGCATATCACTATATTGTTACACATACAAAGACAGTAAATCCCTTTGTTAGTTTTTAAGCAACATATGTTTACATTAGTAAAATGTATAAAACTATAAATACTGTACATATGACTAGAGGTACATTACTAATACATGTATATTCATTTTCTTTCCAGATGAAAGATTACATTTATTTTAGCCGGATGCTTACCAATGCCTTTATAAATTTTGTTAAACAAAGGGATGTCTGGGCGATCAACAAAGTGGTCTCCTTGATTGACCAGTGCTTCTTTCACCATTTTATAGCCCGACAGAAAAATAATATTCTCATTTCCCTTCTTCACACTAAAAATGTTCCCATAGGTTTCCACAAGCTGAAAATGTTGTAGAAAAACATAGCTGATATTTTTATTCTGTTTATAAAAATACAAGCATATCAATATTATATTTACAAGACAGAAATTTCTTATGTTTCTTCATACTGTATATGTAAACAGTAACTTTGTTTCTAACTAAAATCCATATATAATATCACAGATTACCCAAGATGGAGGTTGGTTTTTAATATTACTTTTAAAACACTTTTCGTCAGTGGCACTCAAATTTGCAAAAGTGCCTACTCTGATTCCAACCCACACAAATATGTAAATACATCACTTTCAATTTATTTTAGTTTTGCACAGCAACATTCTTGACAATGACAGAAGAAAGAGGTACACAGAAACGTACCTGTCTACACTTTACTGGTATATCAAAATTAAAACTTGGGGAAAAGTTACAGTATAGTTATTTTCAAATCTGTCAGATCATTCTGATCACCCAATCCTCCTGAAAAATGTGCTGAAAGTACAGTAACCATAAAAGCATTTATATTTTTCAAAGATACTGCACACACCAACATATGAGCTTATAATTCTGCACATTCATGCAGCCCTGTTACCTTATTTATAGTGTTGATGTCAAGAGCAGTGAAGATGTTTCCCAAAAAAGGCAGAGGCAGAGGTCCTGGTGGAAAATTTTTTGGGGCTTTATTCTTCAGGATTTCAGTCAAAAGCAGGAACACAGACACAAAGAGCAGAAAACTGCTGAGGTCCAACCACTGAAAAACTGAATTTTCAATCATGGCAGATGGTCTGCAGTAAGCAACAGTAAATGTGACACGGTTTGTGAAAAGTGAGTTGCAAAAGTCACACCATCCAATTTAAGTTTGAACCTTTCACTGAGCAAAGGCTTGCTTCTTCTAAAGTCCAAGCTAAAGTTCAGTCTATTGTTATGTAACTGTTACGTGATCAAACAAAAATGGTCTCTCTCTCCCTCCCTCCCCCTCTCTCTCAGCTTGCAGTTAACTTTTGTTTTTGTTCATGTTTTTTTGCCACCCTTTTTTCTTTGTTTGATGTAATATGTGAATGAATTGTTATGTTTGGGTTTGTCTATGATAATACATGTTTGACCCAATAAAGGACTTTTAAAATTCAATTTTCTCTCTCTTCTCTCGTGCATGCTGGGAGCAAGTGGGTGGAATGTGGTGAGCGTCTGGAGTGAGGTGCCACTGAGTGAGTTACAAGCTGACTTGGCTGCGATCTTTTCCTTTTTTTCTTTATTTTTTCCTACTGCAGTTAATATAGTTTGAGCACTGGTGTGATGAGGATAGTGAACTGACCAGTCCGACTGGTCAGCTGCGCTTTTTGCGTAGCAAAATGAGTTTTGAACAGCTGACAAGGCGGCATGCAGTGAAAATTGTTCCCGCAGCTCTTTGTTCGGTGGAGGACTGTGTTTTGGCAGTGGCAGAAGTAATGGGCCATGCCAGCGTTAGATCGGCTTCGTGGATGAACAGCGCTTTTGTGGTCTTTTTGGACTCCACTGATAAAGTTCACCAGTTAGTGGAGAATGGGGTTGTAATAGAAAACACGTTGCAACCCATTCTTCCGCTTGTTCAACCCTCAAAATGTCATTTTGTCCAGTGTGCCCCCTTTCCTAAAGAACGAGGTGTTGGCAAAAGAACTTTCCCGACATGGGCAGTTAGTGTCCCCGCTTAAAATGATTTCATTGGGATGCAAATCTCCGCTTTAAAGCATGTACTGTCTTTCAGATGTCAGGTATTCATGATTCTGAAAGACATGAATGAAGACCTAAACCTGGTGTTAAAGTTCAGAATCGATGATTTCGACTATGTTATTTTTGCCATGTCTGGCGCTATGAAGTGCTTCGGGTGCGGCCAGGAAGGGCTATCCTGAGAAAAGAGAGGTTTGATTTTGAGTGTCAGGGTAAAGAAACGGTGGAAGTGCAAGATACTGAATTGGTAAGGGGAGAGGGTGAAGAAGTTTTGCAGGGAGTGAATGGCAAGGCAGTTTTAACGGTGGACCCTGCACCCCCCAGCGGTACTGATAGACCACCAGCCGAACTGATAGTGTCTGTATCAGGGAGCGAAGACATCGATACGGTGCGGGATGACGACGGCATTGGTGTAATGGCAGAGGATAAAACAGTCAAACGGCCGAAGAAACGTAAGGCTAAAGTGAACACTCAGTCAGATGCTAAGGATACCGACAGAAGTTGCAATGGACATGCAGACAAATACAACAGTGACGAGTGGGAATCGTCCAGTGATGGCGAGTCAGTCGACTTGGACCTTCGCAAGATGCAGAGAAGGTGGTTTCGCGAAACAACTAATCGCTGGAGAGGATCAAGTTTTTTTTCCAGATCACAAAAAATAAAAAGAACAATCAGGATAAGAATTTCTTTTGGAACAAAAGCCTTTTTATGAACTCAGTGTCCTCATGAGAGAAGGGTCCTTTACAGACCCTGAGAAGTTTAGACTGAAGAAACTGCTCATGATTAGTTTCATGCCATATGAATTTTTTTTGGTTTGTTGTTTTTCCCATTTGTTTTCCCTTTTTGTTGTTTGCACTGTTGGATGTCTTGTTGGTTGTCTCTGTTATTGTCTTGTTTGCATGCACTTTTCCCGTGGGTGAATATATGTTCTCTAAATTAAACGGTGCCAGGGATATCAGTAAGCATGCTAAACTTTTTGAGTTAATGGAGCAGAAAGGCCTTGACATACTATTTGTACAGGAAACACACAATGACAGCAGGAACGAAATTGAGAATGGAAGAGGAGTGAGTTTTTAAGTCACAGATCAAATGTGAGTGGTGAGGTGGGGATTTTTACTCTCTCACTGCTTCCTTCTTGTCTCATGCGATGTGACGGACATTGTACCTGGGCCGGTGCATTCTTGTAAGTGCAAAATACGAAGACATGGCTTCTTGTTTTATAAACATCTATGCACCTGTAGTGGGGCAAGAAAGAGTGCACTTTTTCACACCCTGCACAATGTTTTAAAGAATGTTGCTGTTGATTTTCTGTTTCTTGGGGGTGATTTTAATTGCACAATGAATGACCACCTTGACAGGAATCACGCAGAACCTCATGTTCCATCCTCTAGGGCTCTTCTTAAAGTGACTGAGACTTATGATCTCCAGGATGTATGGAGGCTGCTGCATGGAAATACCAGGCAGTATACCTGGTCACAGTTGAAGGAGGGTTTTATCTTGTCAGCCAGACTGGATAGATTTTACGTGTCGCGATGTAATATGAATGCTGTCAAGACTGCCAAGATTGTTCCTGTGGGTTTTTCCGACCATTGTCTGGTCACTTGTACCATTTATTTTAGAAGACTTAAATCAAGAAGTGCTTTTTGGCACTTTAACACCTCTCTGTTGAATGATGTACATTTTAGGGATGGTTTTAATTGTTTTTGGAGAAATTTTCAGGAGAGTAAAAGTGATTTTATTTCCTTGCAGCAGTGGTGGGATTATGGGAAGGTTAAACAGCTGTGTCAACAGTACACTGTCAACGTTACTAGGAACATTGCCAGATCATTAAGAGATCTGGAAATTGAAATAGTGGATCTCCAGACTTTGCTGGAATCCACGGGAAATCAAGAATATATTGAGATTCTCAAGAGGAAAAAAGACAGACTGAATGACTTGTTGGGTGTGAAAGCGCAGGGGGCTCTGGTTCGTTCTTATTTTCAGAATGCAGTTGAGATGGACGCTCAAGTTCTTCTTTAGTTTGGAGAAAAAGAACAGTCAGAGTAAGTTCAAGCACTGACTTTTTTCTGCCTCTTGGCAAGAGCTGACTTGTGATGAGGACATAAGAAGCAGAGCAGTGGAGTTTTACATTGCCCTGAATAAAAGTGAATGTTCATGATGATGAGGTAATGAAAGAGTTTGTGGATGGCTTGACAAAGGTGTCAAGGGAGAATTTTGTAGACATTGAGGGGAAGCTGACGTTAGGTGAACTCGAGACTGTGTTACAGAGCATGAAAAATGAGACTTCCCCTGGCCTTGATGGCCTGCCTATTGAATTTTACAGATTGTTTTGGGCGGTCATTGGAGGTCATCTCCTCAAAGTTCTGAATGACAGTCTGACCAGAGGGTCTCTGCTGGTAAGCTGTTGTAGGGCAGTCATCATCTTGCTACCCAAAAAAGGGGACTCACGGGAGATTAAGAACTGGCACCCGGTCTCACTTCTGACATCAAACTAAAGAATTCTTTCCAAAGCCCTGCTACTTCACTTGGGGGCAGTTATGGATCAGGCGGTGCATCGTGACCAGACCTACTGTTTATCTGACAGGTTGATTCATGATGATATTCTAATCCTTGATGTTTTGGACATCTCCAGACTATTGAGGATTAAAACTGGGCGGATTTCTATGGACCAGGAAAAGGCTTTTGACAGAGTTGAGCACTCATATTTGTGGAAGGTTATGGAGGAAATGGGTTCAGCTTTCGTTTACTAGCCATGATCAAAGCTTTGTACCGGGACATTGAGAGTGTACTGAAGATCAATGGTGGCCTCAGGACCCCTTTTAAAATTCAGCGGAGCATTAGACAGGGCTGCTCATTGTCAAGAATGCTGTATGCCCTGTCAATTGAACCTTTTTTACAACAGTTATGCACAGAGCTTAATGGGCTGTACATACCGCAGTGCAATACCTATTTTAAAGTATTGGCATATGCTGATGATGTTATTGTGTTTGTTGAAAATTCCACGGATGTCAGGACACCGGAGGACGTTATTCGTCGGTTCAGCTTGGTGTCTTCCACTAAAGTAAACTGGGACAAGAGTATGGTTCTGTTGATGGAAAAATGGAAAACTTCTCCCCCAAGCCTCCCTGGGGGACTGCAATGGACACAGACTAGCCTAAAGTACCTGGGAGTGTACCTCGGCGACGAACAAACCACAACTAAGAACTGGGAGGGTCTCCTTGAAAAATTGAAGGGGAGATTGGAGAAGTGGAGGTGGATCCACCCACAATTGTCCTATTGTGGAAGAATTTTAATTGCAAATAATCTGGTAGCTTTGTCTCTCTGGCATCATCTAGCCTGTGTTGAGCCTCCTCCTGGTTTGCTAGCAAAGGCTCAAGCATTGCTGGTACGGTTTTTTTCGGATGTGATGCACTGGGTACTTCAAAGCGTTCTCTATCAGTCAAAGGATGATGGTGGACAAGGCCTGGTTCATCTCGAGAGCAGGAGTACTTTTATCTAAAAAGATTTCATTTTATTCTTAGATTTTTAACTGCGCCCTATAGGCTAGTATGGAGGCCCTTTGCTTCGGTACTCTTTTAGCAGGTGGGGGTTATGGGTTTAGACACAGCTCTTTTTTTTTATGAAGCCCACTAAATTGAAGGTTAGTTGGTTGCCCCGCTTTTATCAGAGTCTTTTTAAAGTCTGGGGCCGGGTTCGATGTTACAGTGTTTCCCTGTTACTTTCTCTGTACTGGTTGATGGAGGAGCCCGTCTTACCTGGAGCCCGGGTTAACATAACATGTTTCTCTGGCCTGATGGCACAACTCCTGTAGGCCAAGGCCAGCACACTAGGTGAAGTTGACCAGACAGTGGTTGGAAAAACCCACAGGAAAAATCTCGGCAGTCTTGACAGCATTCATGTTACATCATGACACATAAAATCTATCCAGTCTGGCTGAGGAGATAAAACCCTCCCTCAAGGTATACTGCCTGGTATAGCCCAAGAAGATGGAACATGAGGTTCTGCATGATTCCTATCGAGGCAGTCATTCATCGTGCAATTAAAATCATTCCCAAGAAACAAAATCAGAAGCAACGTTCTTTAAAACATTGTCCAGGGTGTGAAAAAATGCACTCTTTCCTGTCCCACTACAGGTGCATACACATTTATAAAACAAAAAGCCATATTTTCATATTTTGCATTTACAAGAATGCACCTACCAGGTACAACGTCTGTCACATAACATGAGACAGGAAGGAAGCAGTTACAGAGCAAAATCCCCACCTCACCACTCACATTTGACCTGTGACTTAAAAACACACTCCCCTTCCATCCTCTTTTCCAGTCTATTTCATTCTTGCTATCACTGTGCGTTTCCTGTACAAATAGTACGTCAAGGCATGTCTGCTCCATTAACTCAAAAGAGTTTAGCGCATTAACCGACATCCCTGGCACCATTTAAATTTAGAGAGCCTATATGAATATCACCCATAGGAAAAGTGTATTAAAAAAAGACAATAACAGCGACAACCAAAAAGAAATTTGAAAATGCAGACAAAAAAATGGGAAACAATTAGGAAACAAAAAAACAAACAAAAAAAAACACTCATATGGCATGAACTTAATCATGACCGCAATTTTTGTAGCAGTTTCTTCAGTCTAAACTTCTCAGGGTCTGTAAAGGACCCTTCTCTCATGAGGACACTGAGTTCATAAAAAGGCTTTTGTTCCAAAAGAAATTCTTATCCTGATTGTTCTTTTTATTTTTTGTGATCTGGAAAAAAAACTTGATCCTCTCCAGCGATTAGTTGTTTCGCGAAACCACCTTCTCTGCATCTTGCGAAGGTCCAAGTCGACTGACTCGCCATCACTGGACGATTCCCACTCGTCACTGTTGTATTTGTCTGCATGTCCATTGCAACTTCTGTCGGTATCCTTAGCATCTGACTGAGTGTTCACTTTAGCCTTACGTTTCTTCGGCCGTTTGACTGTTTTATCCTCTGCCATTACACCAATGCCATCGTCATCCCGCACCGTATCAATGTCTTCACTCCCTGCTACAGACACCTAGAAAGCAACACTGGCACAGTAGAAGTACAACATGGCCACATTAACTTCATCTGACAGTGACAAACTAGTAAGGCTGGGCACACTGATGGATGTGTGCAGTTACAAATTCTCTGTTTAGTTAAGTACAATTTAGTTATGTAACTAAAGAATTTTTTCCACCGTACCAAGAGATATTGTTCTGATTTACAGTAAGTGTGCAAAACATCACATGGGCTGTATCATCTGAAAAGGTCAAAAAGAAAGTGGACAAATGTAATTGTTCTCTTTGGTTATGTGCTCATTTCAAAGTGTACACTGGCGTGCAATGGACAAGGCTTTGTCAGCAGGTTTCTGATGGAGGATTTATTCAGTTAAAATTAGCTTTTTTTGCTACCTCTAATTTGTCATGGATGTTCTGCCTACCAGCACATCAGCACAGTATTCAGACAGATCATAAACACTGACATTTCTACTTCTATTAATTTATATTTTGTTTGCTCGTCGTTGTTTATGTGTTTGCTCATGGAATGGTACTGCACACAGTCTAATGTCTGGTCAGGGCACATTTCACTACTTGATATACTTGATATCACAAATCACTACTTGATATACTTGTTAACCGTGATTTGATTTGATTTGTGATTAATCATGATTAATGTCCTTTGAATGTGTGATTAATGGCAATTAAAAATGTTAATCAATTGACAATGCTAATAAAAAGTTTAAAAGGCATGAACTCGAATACATTGGAAATTTTCCCTTTTATTCTAATAATGCATGTAGATTTGTAGTTTGCTGTAATGAAAATAAAATTTAATAAAATAAAAAAACTGCTTCTTGAGTGTATTAAATGGTAGCTTGGTATGATGGTTGACTAATGTCTCTGTCAAAAAAGTGTAGTTGTGAAGTTAAATTTAATTGTACATTTTACAACTAGCAGAACTGTTTTACCATTAAAGTGTTTGCATTGAGTACAAATGTATGTTTAGCACTTGTATTAGTGCTCTGGTACAGACATTTATAATTTCATATTCATTTTTACACTTTTATTTGCTCACATATAATGTCTACTGGCTCCTGTGCATGCTGTGCTCCTACTCATACTGACAATATTTGTGTGTGTGTGTGTGTGCGTACGCGTACCTTTATGTATGCTCTGAATACTGGATATGACATCACTACTCTTGCTTCACCAAGCTTTGTCAGAGGCTGAATTTAAAATATTCAAAACACCAAGTAGCCATTCTGGAGTTTAATGAACTTTCCTATGCAAAAACCTTGTTGTGAACTGCCTGCGTACTAAATTGCTATTCTGTGGTTTTAGAAACAAAGCCGTATATAAAGAACAAATAGACAAACAGAAACTGAGCTTCACAGAAACAGAGGTAATGCAAAGGTCCTACCACAGTGGCTTTGATTTCATTATATTGCAGAACTTCTATGTTTTTAATGATGTTACGTAAAATCTCCTATTGTTTTATTCTTCTGGTTATTGTTTGGGTTAAGTACGGCACATAAACGGGTAGGTCATATTACTCTTTTTGTATAGCTTGTTAGTGTAAATGGCAGTGTAATATTACCCGAAGTTGCAGCTAAAAGTTGCTGCATTCCTTATGTAACCTTAACTTTAGTGCAGTTAAAGTTGCAGATGGAATGCTGATGAACATAAAATGTTCAGTAGTTCCACTGATAAATGTTTCAAACTACCCAAATGAAAAAGAAGTATGAAATTATGCTAATTAGAAAACAATGCATAGTGTATGATGAAAATACACTGTATGATCAAAAGTATGCGAACCCCCCTTCTAATGACTGAGCTGAGCTATTTGAGCCACACCCATGCAGTATACAAACATGGTTAATCATCATTTTCTAGCATTGCATGGTCAGTTTCCTGTCAGCATGTATTGTTGTTTGTTGTGCATCCAGTAGACTAATACATGCTATCATGTCGGGTGTCAGCGAGTGACAGCACACATCTTGAAAGACTTGGGAGCGTAAGTAAACCCAAGCACACCCTCCAAGTCAGGCTCTTCCCCAGGGGGTGCAGAGAGACTGAAACGTTGGAAAAGTGAGGAGAAGAACAGGAACAACTCCATACGAGCTAACTGCTCTCCAAGACACACCCTCATCCCTGAGGAAAGTAGGAGGAAAACACTGATTATAGCAGTTATGCACTGTGTAGGTTATATACACACAGAAAGAAATATAAGTGAAAGTGAATGACCTGCTGAAAAGGGATAGAATGCATCTCTTCTCCGAAACTGTCCCTGTGAATCCAGGAAATGTCCGGGGTTGAAGGTACCTGGTGTTTCCCACTCATTTTCATCATTCAACACAGAAGACAAATTAGTGGTTACTACAGTTCCCTGTAAAAGAAAAGAAAATAAGAACATTATCTGTAACATCTGTTGTTAACACTAGATAGCAGAAGCATTGCTTTGTGAGGTAAAATGAGGCATGATAGAATGCATATGTGAACAGGCAGAACAACATTTTCAGTTCAGAATACAAAAGTACACGATCAATAAAACTGACATCTTGCAAGAACATCTTGTGAAATGCATTTTTAACAAAAAAATATGCTGCCCCTTTTTCTCACCTTTGGTATAAAGTATCCATTAAGTGTAGTGTCCTTGCTGGCAATTTTGGGGGTACCAAAGGGCAAAAGATCAGCCTTCCTCTGTATTTCATGGATTACAGCATTAGTGTAGGGCATGTTGACTCTGTCTGCCATAGCAGGTAGACGTGACTGTCCAACTTCTCTGTCTATCTCAGCCTGGACCTCTTCTGTAAAGGCAAGCAAGAGTGAAACATGCTTTATGCTTAACAGGCCCCTTACGTGTGAGGTAAATTTTGCTGCATCCATATTGTTCAGTGTTTTGCTTATTATGAACATTTTTTCCTTGCATCAGTATAGCTGTGATATTTGGAGCATACTCTGCACATCTGGGTACTTCATCATATAGAGGAGAGCCCAGCGCAGGGTGGTGGCTGTAGTCTCTGTGCCAGCCTCAAACAGGTCCAGAGTGGATATTGTGAGGGACTGCATGCTGAATCCAGCCTCAGTGTCATCCTTCATCTATTTAACAAAAGAGACAGGATCATCCTTATGGATTTTCAGAGGGAAAAATATTAGCTGCTCCAGCAGCGATGCGACTGACTTTACCTTCTCCATCTCGCCATCTCTTTGTCCTGTTTGAATACAGGAAGCGTCTACACCGACATATTGTTCAGTCACTTGTTTAGCCCAACTGATGACTCACTTATGGCTGCTGCACAGTGCCTGAATATAATGCTTGTGGTAAAGATATTGTGATATGAATATAGCAAATGGAAACTAAATTTAATGTTGGATGTGGTCAGGTCTTACCTTCTCTATTTCTCCTAAGTAAGCATCCACAAAGTCACGAGGGTTTAATGGATCCCAGTCATTCTTGTGCTTTTTTATCTCTTCTTCCAAGAAGTCAATAATTTTAGCATAGTTAGAAAATATTATTTGATGAGGTCCAGGCAGAAGTTTCATCAGTCTTGGGAAAATATTATATAACTGATAATGACATGGAAATGGCAACATGGTGATTAATGTCTTCAGTCTGCATTGCACTCAGTACTGTACTGAGTTTTAAGTTATAACTTAAACAAAAAGTCCTGAAATGAATGTCAGCTAGCATTACTGTAGATTTCTTGAAGTAATTTACAAAATTGGATCACCTGAGCATGGGTGGTGCCTAATAGGTAGATACATTCAGCATCCAAACGTAGAAGCTCCTGAAAGTGTGGATTGCCGTAGTCGTAACGATGGCCAAACACCAGAGTAAATATGACATTGCTCACTGCATTATTTATTATGAAGTGGGGGTCACAGAGCTTCCCTGCTTTGTAGAAAAAGGAAAGCATTTGTTATGACTGTTATACCCATATTACAATATTACTAACTTGACTTTCACAAATTCTCAAAAATATTACATAAACACCATATTTGTAAAATTGTATTGTGATTATAATTCTGATAACATTTTACATGAAATTCAGGTGTTCTAGACGTGCTATTTAACATATGGCTATTAAAATGCAGTGTGGAAATCCTAGTGGCTTAGACTATAAACCTCATATTGTATACAGCTATCTTATTCCCATCAATTCTGAAATATTCACTAGAACTGCACAGTCTCGTTTAGAATTACAGTTTTATAAGAAATGTGGTGGTGTTAACATATCCATACTCAGTAACACTGCTGCCTCACAGCACCTGGGTTGTTTGGGTACGGGTTTGAATCTGTCCCATCTGTGTAGAGTTTGCATGTTTTCCTCATATTTGTGTGAGTTTCCTCCCACAGTCCAAATGCATGTTTTAGGTTAATCAGTCACTCTCATCTGCCAATAGTTTGCACGTGTGTGGCCATCGCATCCAAGGATTTTTTCATAACCTGGCATCCATCAATTCCAAGACCACTGCAGCCATGACCAGGATAAAGCGGTCAATGGAAGTGTGGAAAGCACCGTACGTGTCTCTGTCATGATTGGACCTGGGTATTTGCCTGACCACACGTACGAAAGACAACTGTAGTTTCCAGATAAGACAGAAAATTATCATATTGCACTTTCTGCAAATATTTGTACTTTAGCACTGCATTAGTACTACTAATGACTACTACTGTCATTTGGCAACTGAAGAACCCAGAGGTATCAAACAAATCAATTATCTTACAATGTCAGTCAGTAAGTGTGACAGTGTCACTACCATTTTTTGCAGCCCTATAAATCTATGCTACTCTTACCTCATAGTTAGAAGACATGGATAGCAGCTGAGTGCAATGAAGAAATAAAAATTGACTTAAGAAGTAAGAAAAGGCTGAGAAAAGCCGCAGAATGAAAAAGTCACAAAAATAGTAAACCGGTTATCAGAAATCAGTAAACTGCACAAAATACCAGAATTAAACTGTTAAAAGAATTAAGTATTTCAGTATTGGTGCTGTTTAAATTCCTTATTGCTGTCTCATTACCGTGTTCTTCGATGGCTTGACACAGAAAGTTACACTCCTGTTGAATATACAACTCCATTGTCTTCTTTCCCTCTCCAAAGGACTTAAAGTAGGGGTTTGCAAACCTCCTGTGTTTCTTCCACATGTAGCCATTGCTTGAGATGAGACCTTTTTCAGGAAAAATCAGAAATAAACAAATGCAAATACCAATAATAATAAACAAATACTGATCACAGGGAAAGAAAAATCTAAGTAAAACAGTACTAAAAAAAATCAGCATTAGGGTTTTCATAAAGTACATGCAATAAGGAAAAATGTTTAATAAAATATTTGTTTTTATTTTTACAAAATGACTTTTAGATTACCGCAAAAAATTTAATATACAATTAATAAAATGTTTAAGTCAGTGAATTATACAATAATTAGTTTTCTAAAAAATTGTTTCAAATGGAAATATTCAGTTTATATTACACCTTCAAAACATACTTACCAGATTCTTTAAAAATTTCACTAAACAATGGAATGTCTGGACGGTCGACAAAAATATCTCCTTTGTTGACTAAAGTTTCTTTGACCATTTTATACCCAAAAACAAACACAAGCTTCTCACTCCCATTCCTGAGACTGAAAATATTACCATATTTTTGAGAAAGCTGAAAATAAGGACATTTAATTTAAAAAAGGTATATTATCTCAGTGATCTTAAAAAAGGCTGTGAATATGAACTTGAATGCCATTTACAGTCTAGTTACTACCATTTGCCAGCAACAATTTGCACAGTTTTATGCTTGTTTTTTTTTTTTTTTTTTTTACCTTAACCGTTGTTTTTGGATCGAGTAAAGTAAAGACATTCCTAAGAAAGGCAAGGGCCAAGGACCAGGAGGAAAACTGGATGGTTGTTTACTCTTCAAGATTTCAGCCAGCAGCAGGAAGACAGTCACAAAAAGCAGGAAGCTCCTAATATCGAAGCACTCAAAAACCGAGTTCAGAATCATAGCTAAAGACTCAGTAAATGGTGCTGAACATGAGGATACTTTTAGATCAAAGTGCAAGAAGCATACTGAACTATATAGAATAAAGGCTCCTCCCATGGTTATGTACTAGTCACATGGGCTTGAGATCAAGAAAGAAAAAACATTCCTGGAGCCTGGGAGGTCCTAAGGTCTTTTGGCCACCCTTTCTTGGACTAAATCACAAACATAAGTGGCTGTGAAAACCCAAGGAGAAAGGGAATGAAATATGAAAATAGAATGTGCAGTATTTGTTGCAGTTCTAACTTTTATCATTTCATGTACAGCATCATGACAGGACTACTAAAGGTGACCAGGACTGGTGAGGCCTTGACCTGGGCTTTGAATATGGGAGGGAACCGCAGCAGAAGATGACATCTTCTTGACCCTTTCTTGAATATTTATAGAATGATGTTAATAGGGGCAACAAGGTGGCATTGTCGCCTCACAGCAGCTAGGCTATTCAGACACGGGCTTGAAATATATTTCAGTGTCTGTGAGTTTGTATGTTCTCCACTCTGTCTGCAGGGTTCCCACAAACCAAAAAGACGTGTTTCATGCTTCAGGTTGGCCTCTCTAAATTGTCCACAATGGAGCAGGTCATCCACACAAAAATAAAAGTGTTGGCTACAATGATAAGCAAATGTAAAAAGAAAACTACAGAACCTATGTAGCAGTTGTAGTACAGAATATTTAGGGTGTATTTGAATATATTGTTATTAATACATAATTAATATAAATATATTAATTGTAATATGCTGCTCTCAGGAAGGAACGAACCCTTGCTTGGGCAAAACGGAGGCTGATAGCTAAGGTGACAAAAGAAGGAGTTTTTATATAATTTTATGCAAGTAGAGGGCTGTGACTTTGGCGGAGACAGTAAACCTTGCGTGGACCCACAGCAACCTGGCAGTTACCCTCATTGCAAGGCCAGCGGGGTCATTGTGCGTTCGCTTGTGTGCATTCGTGCCCCCCCTGCAGGACGCAAGTGGAAGGTGATTTAGCGGTTAACAGGTGGCAACATTGCAGGCTGTCCGCTACCAGGAAGAACCCCTAGAAGATCATGAGGTTCTGTTGTCGGCGTAAGGTCATACTGTTCACGGAATGGCAGCAATTCCCGGACTCTCGTTCTTAGAAAGGCTTGAAATGACGAGTCTTTTAATGTTCCTTGTTGCGTTTCTGACAGTGCTCTTCTTCACAAAAAACAAAACTCCCAAAACTTCCTCCTGACCGTGGTGGTCCTTGCCTGTTGTCGGAAACCTTCTCCAAATTACTCCTTCGCAGATTCATCTTCAGATGGCACAGGTAAATTCAGTGATAGATGTGCTTTGTATTAGTGGAACTGAACGTCATGTCTTCAGGTGCAATAAAATATGTACTATTTTATAAAATAACATATTCACTATGTAGCTACTTGTTTCCCAACCGGCAGTATATTCACGACGCTACTGGAAAAGGATTATTTCGTGCCTTTAAAATGATCGTTTATCCGCTTTGTTTTCATCAATTTGCGTATTTTCAGGCGATTTCAGCTTTCGGTTTGCTTGTTACCCAGAGTCGTTAGAATATTTAATCCCTACTACAGAGTAGTTTTTCTCCGAATAATAATTTTCATTTGGATTTTTTCAAGTTTTCCAAGAAATATGGGAATATTTTCAGCTTTCGAATTGGAGCCAAGATGGTTGTTATCAGCGGCCATAGTTATTGCAAAGAAGCTCTTCGTCAAACATGGCAACCATTTTGCCGATCGCCCATCGTTACCATTATTTGAAGATATTATACAAAGTAAAGGTAACCATTGTTTGCCTCCTGATAACTTTGCCGTATCGTTGAATGGTTCCTTATGAAAAGCTCATTTATGATATCTTGAATGGTTCAGCACCATGGCCTCGGTGTCAAGATTACGATTCATTGCTTATCTGTAAACGAAAACAAAGCTTGGTCTCCGAGATTTGGACAACTCAAAATTGTAACATTTGTGAAAATAAACATTTGTCGCAAAAGTTAACAGTGAATGGAGTCTCCCATTCGGTCTAAGTCTTTTCATTAGACTTTTTTCTGTAAACAAATGATTACTTATGAAGGGGAAAAAATCAAACCCATGTACATTTTTGAATGCAGAATGTAGTAATAAATAAATGTACAATTTTAAGCAAAAAGGAAAGGGAAAACTCTTAAAACTAGTGAAATGTTCTGTTTTTTTTAAGTTTGAGAGCCATTTCTTTTAAGTTATTAATTGTGGTTGAGATTCCAACACCCAGTCTTGTTGTATTTTCACATTGGCATAAGTGCATCTTTTTGATTTATTCTAAAATTTATGCAAGAGCAGAAGAAATGTTAATATAGATCCATGCAGTGTTATACACTTTAAAACAATGCAATGCTTCTTATGATCAGGTTTGAGTGTCTCAAACGGGTATTCATGGAAACAACAAAGAAGGTTTGCACTCTCTACCCTGAAGACCTTTGGACTTGGCAAAGAAAAGTCTTGAATCTCAGATCCAAGTAGAATGTAGGGTGCTGAATGAAGTCATAGGGAGCAAACAAGGTATGAATTCAAGACAATCTAACCCTCATTAATTTGAATTTAATTTAAAAGCCATCAAGCCATTATTTGAGCTTTTTTTGTAGTTGCTGGTTATTATTCATAGAGAATCTCAAAGAATAAAATCCTTTGCTCTACAGATATTTCATGGTGGGTTGTCTATCTCTATAAAGTGATTTGTAATCTAGATCATGGTGCCTATTACATTATTGACCATTACTGATTTGAAATCTGTTTGGGTTGTAAATGTTTGTAGGTTTTTAAAATGTACATTGTGATTATTATTGTCATGAAATGTCTTCACTTGAATACAAAAAAATGATCTTGTATTTTCAGGCGGGCGGCTTTGACCTCCGGGACCATTTTTGAACAATGCTGTAGCCAACATCATCAGCTGTCTGGTGTTTGGAGATCGGTTTGAATACAGCGACAGTTACTTCCAACAACTGCTGAAGTTGATCAATGAGGCTCTCTATTTAGAGGGAATCATTTGGGCTCAGGTAAAGCAATTGCAATTTGCTGTGATTGTATTGGCTTGTAGTAAAGTCATTTTTCGGACACTTTTTTTCCCACCCTCTGACAGTGTTGTCCTCTATTTTTTCCCCCTCTGTCTCAGGTGTACAATGTGTTCCCCTCGATAATGCGGCGGATGCCTGGTCCTCATAGGAAAATATTTTCCCATTAGGAAACTGTAATCTCCTTCATAAAGCTGAAAATTAAGGAACACAAGGATAATTTGGATCCATCATCTCCCAGAGATTACATTGATAGATTCCTTTCAGAGATGGCAAAGGTATTTTTTTTTTTTTTACTTAACATTAATTTTATTCCAAGTTATGCAATAAATGTTATGTCTATAATCCACACTGTTCTGTAGTAATGTGAACAGTTTGTACAATATAGCCGGTGAGCTGTTTGAGTTTAGTTTGCAAATGTTTTTTGGCAATAAATGAAATAATAAATAAATAACATTTTTTCTCCAAAGTGATGGGTGACACAGTAAAAAAGTGCATTTCACAACACCTTTCCATACAGCAGTGTGTTTGTCCAATGCACCCATTTTTGCCAACACACCTTACATGAGCACCTGCCTACAGAAATGGCTGAGATGGGAAATTCAAAAATGACTGAATGATGATGATGATGACCTTTCTTAAATGCTGGATGGGATTCAGAAGTTTTTGTAGGAGAGATGGATAGATAGCAGGAAATGAAGTACAGCACTTTGTGCTGGGGTGAAGGGGCAGATTAGGCTCTGTACTGTACATGCCAGGGTGCTGAAACTTTTTTTGTCTGCTGTAACAAGAATCTTAGGCTTATTGTTGGCAGATACAGGAAGCCACTGGAAAGACAAAAGAGTATACATGGGACAACCAATATTATTTACCAGGTGTATAGATTAAAAAGCCCTTTGTAGAAATCTTCATGTAAACAAAAGCTTAGGTCAGTTGTCATAAATCAAAATAATTATCTTGTCAACTACAAAATGGTTATTTTCAGTGGAAAGATGATGCTGATGCAGGATTTAGTGAGGACAACTTGTGTTACTGCACTCTGGACCTGTTTGTAGCTGGGACTGAGACAACATCAACTACACTGAGCTGGGCTTTACTTACATGATGGAAGTACCCAGATGTACAAGGTGGGTTTTTATACAAAACATCTTTCAGGTGTTTGAGTAACTGATATGCCTTAGGTATTTGTAAGATTGTTTTTATGCTTATAAGGGAAAATATTGAGGTGGTATAAGAAATATGGTCATACCTTCGTTTCCACCTCCATGTTTTCAAGTTTCCAATGCAATGTGTTGTTTCTAATCAAAAAAATTATTTTAAGTTCAGTATTTGCATATAAGGTACAAAAAAGTCCCCATTTATGTTCCAGATGCTTAATGTAACTGTGTAAAAGCTTGACGTCTGTAATATGTTATTTTGAAACACAGCAGCTGATTGTGTGGTTTGTGTTGTACCCACTGGGTACCTGTAGCATCTGATCTCCCACAAAGCCTAACTCGCCTCAAGCTTGCCATTGTCTGTACTTGACAATGCACACCATCTATATTACAAAAACTTCTCATAATGTCTGAACTGCAAGTACAGTATATAGAATTGAGTATACCGAATAGCCAGCTGGGGGGATTTTCTGCGGCATCGTTCTGTCATGCAGTGTGCCTCACCATTTACTCCACACTCTTCCACTGTTAACTGCTGCACGTGCCAGATTCCCTCAACATACAAGCAGTGTGCAGAGTAGCATGAACTGCACTGTTTATGGTAAATTGTCAGCCCTGTTTTAATGCCACTGCCTACTGTCCTTTGCTGTACAAGGAATAGCATGCGAGTGACTGAAAATGGTTTGTTATTCAAGTGTTAAACTGCATTTTACTGATATTTTGGGGGATGTTTTGAGTTTTTTGGGGGGTCGAAATGAATTATGATTTCTCCTGTTTAAAATAAGAGAAATTGGCTCTCTAGTCACATTTTCCTAGTTTAAATCCAGTTTTCAGGAACAGGTTAGGAACTTAGACCAGGGTATGACTGTACATGATATTGTGTGCTTAAATTGCACATTCCAGATGTTGACATTAGTTGTTAAAATGTATCCTGTCTCACCCTTAGAGAAGGTATAAGCGGAGATAGACCAGGTGCTTGGACCCTCACGTCTGGCCACCATGGCAGACAGAGTCAATATGCCCTACACTGATGCTGTTATTCATGAGATACAGAGGATGGGCAACATTGTTCCACTGAATGGTCTAAGAATGACAGGCAAAGATATTATTTTAGGAAACTATACAATTCCAAAGGTAGGTTTCAGATTCAACCTAATTTTGTTCTTAAAACTACTCAAGTAAAAGTCTAAATGTATATCCTAAATTGACAATTTTCAGCAGCAGCTGTAAAACATGAAGAAAAAGTATCAGCACACCTTTGGTAGACATATTGCTGTGTACAGTAGATCATATCAGGATTTGGGCCTTCAGATGTGGAAGTGTCTGTCTTTATTCCAGGGTACCATGGTCATGGCGCCTTTGAACTCAGTGTTATTTGATGAGACTGAATGGGAGACTCCATTCACCTTTAATCCAGGCCATTTCCTTGATGTAGAGGGGAACTTCAGAAAAAGAGATGCCTTCTTGCCTTTTTCAATCGGTAACATTTAATTTATTGCCAGCATGAAGCTTTTGGTGATGTGTGAAAACTTGCACACTGAATTTGGATAGTTTTTTTTAAGTTGCGTATATTGCAAGTGTTTTTCTTTTGTGCTTTTCAGGGAAAAGGGTTTGTCTTGGGGAACATCTAGCTCGGAAAGAGTTGTTCCTGTTTTTCACATCCCTTTTCCAGCAGTTCACCTTCTCTGTACCCCTGGGGCGAAGCTATCAATGGATTTCAAATTTCAGAGTAACTCAGAGTTCAAAAACCATAAGCTGTGCTGTTCCCGCCGAATGGAGAAGCATACTTACTATGAAACAATGTGTTGCCTGCCCTGAAAATACAATATACTGTAGCATACAATTTTTTAAAATTTTTTTTATCAATATTAGAATGCATGCATATATTTGGTGCCACAGGAAGGGATGGTATACAGTTCAGTATTTTTTTGCTAATACTACATTCTGTTAATATTTACCTTATGTAATTAAACTTTAAATAATGCATATAAGACTTTGACAATGATTAACAAGTGAGTGCACTTACCTCAAGGTAAAATTAGACTCTTGTATTGTTTGCTGAACTTTTGTCATAATTGTAAGAATAATAAACAATTTAACAAGCAGAACATGCTACGTACTCAATTTATAAGCCCATTGTATGGAAAAATGGTATACATTTGATCAAGCTGCTATAGTGTTATCTATTAATATATGGCTCTTGGTTATGTGGTTATGCATGCAAAGCCACCTCTGTACAACCTCACTTTCCTCTTCCATGTAGTGTGTTTTCCTTCAGTGGTATAAAACTATGCAATGCACATAAGACTATGAATGAATAATGTTAAGTACAGTTTTGCACCCCAATTGAATTACTGTTCATACAACTGGTGCTTAAATGTTCTGTAAACCTATAATTTATTAAATGAATTTTTATTCTTCAATAAATGTAGACAAATTGTGTGCAGGTCATGGCTACACAACCCACCTATTGATTCCTAGAGTTTAGGGGACCAGTAGAGACCCACAGTAGGGTGACAGCCAAATAAGCTTTAATACAATAAAATGTATACATAAAAAACTGCTTAGTTTGAGAAGCTGTATCTTGTCCATCCACGTTAGAGTACTGAAGGAAGGGTTGGTCCATCTGACACCGGTGGGAGGCCGCAGTACTAACACACCGCGGAATGGGGAAAATTAATGTAAACAATTTTAGCATAAGTGTGCAACATAAAATTGTTAAAACTTACGGGGTCTGTTATCGTCTGGTTAAATATTAATCTAATAGCGGTTTACACCAAAGCTTACAAATGCAACACAGCGGGATCGTGAAGCACTGACACCGCAGTCACATGATAGCTACAAAAACAAACCGGCTCCAGCTACTCATATCGGAACGGGCAGACTGAGTAAAAATATTTGGTTCAACAACCCGTATTTAAAATAACAAAATGTAAGCATCACACAGCGAAGCCCGCAAACCTCAATACGGTATTACACGTTATTAAGGCAACCAAACAATCTAAATCGTACTCCGGAAAATTAATCTCAGAAGCTCAGTTAGTTTAGCGTGCCATGAAACACTTTCTCCACCTGTTGTGATTCCTTATATGCGCATAACTAGCACACTAATTTTCATTGATGTAAGGATATACCGGGGAAGTCGCCGAAGCGCCACCGCAAAAAGACTTGGGAGTCAGGAGTCCAGTGAACTGTTCTTTTATTTCGTCTTCCATCACAGCGACAAAACCAATACCGAAAACCTACCATTCTCTTCTTTTCTCACTCCTGTTCAGCGCGCCCAAAATCCCGCACCCCGGAGTCTCCGCCCACGGCGCATTGCTCCCGCTCCATCTCCCAGGATGCACTCCGGCAGTAACCCACACACAACGAAAAGACTAACGCAGGACTAGAAACAATTAACACCCAGACTATTTACATGTATGCTGCTGGATTCATTTTCAAACTCATGTCCGCACTCACTCACACTCTCTCTCCCCAACACCAGTGGTTTACAGCCTTTACGTGGTGTCACTTTTGCTTTCGCCGTGATGGCTATGCCTTCTCTCTCACCATTATGGTGGCCAGACTTTAGCAGCGTTTTAATCTTTCTTCTTGTGTTTTTAGTACTGGTGGATTTAATCAAGAACAAAGCCCCGAAAAACTTTCCTCCTGGACCGTGGTTCGCCTTTTGTGGGAGATCTTTTCCGTATCGATTCAGAAAGAATTCATCTACAGATTGCAGAGGTACGTGAACACTTTCTTCTTCATCTTTCGGCTATGTTCTAATTCCCTAATGGGAGGCCCTATCTTCTTCTGTATTTGAGTATGTGTTCCTTAAGTACCCGACCAACTCTTTTTTTTTTTTGGACACCTTTAGCTGCCCCTTCCTTTCCTCATTAAACAAACCTAAATGGATCCTTATAAAAAAAAAATAAATAAAAAATTTAAAAATACCAGCCCTGACCCTCTCTTTCCTCTTCCTCCTCAAGTGTTCCACCCTCCTAAGTGCTACCACCCTACTTCTACTTTCTTCCTGTGATACCTAAATTCCCTGTCTTTTCTCCCTTCAGATAGCATCAACTCTTGGTTTCAACTTCATGGCTCTTTTTTCAGTCTTAATTTCTGACCTTTATATCAAAAGTGCTTGTTCCTTCCTCCTCCGTGACTAAGGTACTATAGATATCCTGCGAGCTGTGTCTATAAAATGGTGGCTGGACTTTAGTCGACTTACTTGACTGACTTCTAAAAAAGTATCGTTCAGTGTGACTTCCTCAATTCCTTCACACAAACGCTTTTTCTTCCCTTGATGTATTCTGAGTCCCTGAACTATAGTTATCCTCTGCCACCCGCAACAACAAACCTCACCTTTTTTTCCTACTTACAACCTCTTCACCTCTTAATGTATCAGCTCTACTTATTGTTGTATCTATGCAAAGGTCTGTAACTGAAAGTGATCTTGCCTGGAAGCTACTCCTTCAGCAATTCTTTACTTTCTAGACTCAGATCTCTTCATCCCTTGTAGTAGCTATAGTTTAAAAAGCAGTGGGGACTTTCTAGTATCATACTGCCATGAGGTGCTAACCTATGGCAACTCCAATGGGGTCTGTTCCCTCCTGCCAACTGTCTTTCCAAACTGTCACAAGGACTTTCCCTAGTTGTCAGCTGCCCTATTTACAGGAGTCATTAGCCAGGCTAGTTCAGTCTTATCTCCTCCTAACCTGTAAACACCATGGCAACCCCACAGTCAGACCCACAGCAAACCTATCTAGCCACTATGCAATGCCTTGCATCTCTTTAATATCAAATGTTAGCCAACTACAAACCCACACATGGTATAGCAAAGTGATGGTGTAGTATCTCACTGGGGTTGTCAAATGGGCATCTCTCTTCATAAGCCAAGTTAGGCCCACAATATCTCTGGGAAGACTGGAACCACACGTCTAGTCCCAGAACTGCTCCCCCCATAATTGAGCACACCACCTTTGCTACCCAACTACACAACACACACTATACAGCTTAGCAGCCATGCTAACAAGCTACACTTTTCACACTACCTGACCAGTTTGCTACTCGCTACCTGCTTCTAATTCTGTTAAACCCACCATCAACTTTACTACACATGCACTATGCTTGAAAACTACACATCATCCCAGCAAACTGCTAACTGCTACAGTATAAACAGTAAACACCTACTGCGCTTTACACATTCTCCTTCGATTTTCCGCCAGCACTGTTCTGTATCCACAAACTTCCCTGCTCGGCTGCCTCTGCTATCTCCCTCACCGCCTGCCAACAGGTTCTGTCCTCAGATTCTGAGTTCTTGAAACAACGAAATAACTGAGTTTTTTTTTTTCTTTTTTTTTCCTGTTTTTCCTAGTTTGCCAAGCAATATGGAAATATTTTTAGTATTCGACTTGGCCAAAGGATAATTTTTGTGAACGGTTTCCTGCCAGTGAAAGAAGCCCTGGTTGACCACAGTGAAAATTTTACTGATCGTCCATCGCTCCCACTGTTTGCAGACATAGTACAAAACAAGGGTAATTTTGTTTCTCACCATACTGACTCATGTGGAAGTCTGTAAGCAGCTTTGGTATAAAAAGCTGGTGAAAGTTGCTTTATGCAACATTCACTGCATCTTGTATTGAGAACATTTTCACAGGCATGCATGTGAGTGCCAGGACTCAGGGGAATCTGAGATTGTCAGATCAGTGTACATGGATGACATATATTAAAATGGTCACTTGAAAAATGCTAAAATGAAATTGAAACAACTGTTCTTTAAAGGTTTGGTTGCATCCAATGGATATCAGTGGAAACAACAGAGGAGGTTTGCCCTCTCCACTCTGAGAAACTTTGGACTGGGCAAGCAAAGTCTGAAATCACAGGTCCATGGAATGCAGCATTTCATAGCTTATAGACAGTCAAGGTAGGAATCATCCCGGGAAAAAGTAGTCCTCTTTTAATTTTGAATTTCAGTGTTTGAATCATCACTGATTTGTTTTATTTTGATCATAAAAACTGATGACTTATTTCCAGTGCGTAGATTGTCATTATAAGCCTTTGCTTTGCTTGTACTAGAATTGGTAAAACTTTCAACTGACATTGTATTCCACTTAAAATCTCTTAGGCCAGCCATTTGACCCCTTTTTCACTGTTAACAATGCTGTTGCGAATATCATCAGCTGTCTGCTGTTTGGAGATCGGTTTGATTACAGAGACAGTTACTTCCAACAACTGCTGAAGCTGATCAATGAGGCCATTTATTTAGAGGGAAGCATTTGTGCTCAGGTAAATCACTTTTTTCCACCTCTTAATTTCTGTTGATTTTTGTTTTATTTCTGCGAAACCTAATTTTACTTGTAATGAATTTATAGAAATGAGTATTTTATGAGGAAATTGCCCTTTCTTCTTCAGCTGTACAACATGTTCCCTTGTCTGATGCGCAGGGTACCTGGTCCCCACAAAAAAATCCTGTCCCATTGGGGAAGAATAGTGTTATTTATACAACTGAAAATTAAAGAGCACAAGGAGGACTGGGACCCTTCTGCTCATAGAGATTACATTGACAGCTTTTTTTGTGAGATGGAAAAGGTAATATTTGAACAAGAATTCATGTGAATGTTAGAAAGTTGTGCATTCATGCGTCTGTGCAGTCTGTTCAGCTGTACAGCGAAATGTATCCCATATAAACAAACAGTATCTGGAAAAATGAATATCTGATTTCTGTTCAAACCAACTTATTTTTTCCAGTGGAAAGATGATGCTGATGCAGGATTTAATGAGGAAAACTTGTGTTTCTGCACTCTGGGACCTGTTGTGCAGCTGACTGAGACAACATCAACTACACTGAGCTGGGCTTTACTGTATATGATAAAGTACCCAGAACTACAAAGTGGGTTTTCATGCTGTAGATCCTAGTCTTTTGAAACCATAGCATTGTTTTGAAGATCACAGTCCCATAGTCAATTTTGCCACTACATTCAACCAGTGACCAGTACAGAGTCAGCACCATCACTTATCATTTATTTTATTTGAATTGTGTAATGACAGAAAACTGACTCTAGGCTCATATATTTAAGACCGGCTGTCCTCAGGGGAGTTGCAAGGGCTGGGATTGGAAACATCATACATTAAGTATTGAAGAAGAGTGATCAGTATATCCCAGCTATAAATGTTACACCCTCAAGCTACAGGTATTAATTTTGCTTACTGTATTCCTACTTACCCTTTCCTTAGAGAAGGTACAGGTGGAGAGAGACCAGGTGCTTGGACCCTCACGTCTGTCCACCATGGCAGACAGAGTCAATATGCCCTACACTTATGCTGTTATTCATGAGGTACAGAGGATGGCGGACATCATACCACTAAATTTAGTACGCTTAACCACAAAAGACACCACTCTAAGAGGATACATAGTTCCAAAGGTAAGGTCTTAGTGTGCAAAAATACAGTTGACCCTCCCACATTGCAGGATGTAGAAAAACTGCATAAAATTTTCACCTAGACAAGCAAAGCGAGCATGCATTGTAGTGAAGCGAAGCAAGCACCTCCCCCCGAGAAAATTTTAGAGATTTGACTAGTTTTTTTTTATTTAAAATGTACGTATATTTATGGTATTGAAGAATAAATTAATATTATACATATATTTTATGCATTTATGACTTACTAAACTTTCTACTCTTTACTTTTGCCTGCTATGCATGTCATCTAATTGTTTGTTGCGACCCGCAAAAATCAAAGCTGCGATGTGGGAGGGTCAACTGTATTAAGATTATGCAAGGTACACTGTTATAGCATGTTACTTTTTAATTGAAGTTGATACTTTTATTTGAACAGATTTGCCTGCCATGCTATAATAGTAGTTTTGTGAGATGTCTTGCTCTCTAGATGTCACAAATGAAACTTCGGACGGCTTTGCATTTTGTCCAGGGGACTATGCTGATGGGAACTTTACACTCTGTGTTGTTTGACGAGAGTGAGTGGGAGACTCCGCTCACGTTTAATCCTGGCCACTTTCTGGATGCTGAAGGGAGGTTCAGAAGAAGAGATGCCTTCTTACCTTTCTCAGTTGGTATGTACAATATGATGCCATACATTCCACCAAGCGCGAAGCATCAGAGACATCGGTACTAGTAAACTGGTGGATGTCTCATTATATTCTATATCTAAACCTGCATGCTGCTCTCCATATTTGACTCACACCAGTATACCTATCACTGACCTTGACCAATGCCCATGACCATTGAGTGTTTGCACATTTACATCTAGAAGCATGACAGATTTCCTCCTAAAAAATGGGTACATTGACGCCTCAGTACAGAAAGGTAGAATTCCTGGAGCTCTAGGGTGTCTATAACATGAGTTAGTTGTGACCCAGCTGATCAGGGAGGTACGTGATAAGGGTGACCTGCTGTGTGGGTACTTTGACCAAGTAATGCATACGGCTCAGTACCCCACAACCTGGTTGAAACTACCCTAGATCGATATCATGTACCTAGTAAGATCAAGGACCTTATCCTGAACTACTGTGGGAATTTTAGGCTCAGTCACAACTAGGAATTTAACATCTGACTGGTACGGCTTAAAAAAGGGATCATAACTTGGTGTACTGTTTGTTATTCTCTTCGCCCTTGCCATGAATATGGTGGTCAAGGCAGCAAAGGCCCACTGTCTAAGCCTGGCACTTGGCAGCATCCCATCAGAGCATTCATGGATGACCTGACTGTCATCACTACATCAGTGTCTGGTGGCAGGTGGATCCTCCAAGGTTTGGAGAAGATTATTTCCTGGGCAAGAATGAGTTTCAAGCCAGCAAAATCTAGGTCCATGGTTCTGAAGAAAGGAAAGGTGGTGGACAAGTTTCGGATTTTTGTGGAGGGTATTGCAATACCACCTATCACAGAGAAACTAGTCATAAGCCTAGGCAAGGTCATTAATTGTAGCCTCAGGGATGGAGTGTCCATCCAAGCAACGATCAAGAAGCTTGAGACTTGGCTCCCTACAGTAGATAAATCTGGCTTACCCGGCAGGTTTAAAGCTTGGTACCAACACGGCATCTTGCCCTGTGTCCTTTGGTGGTGTACGAGCTGACTGTGTCAACTGTCGAGATCCTGGAGAGGAAGATTAGTTGTTATCTCTGCAGGTGGCTCGGTCTGCCACATGGAAGGTCATGAAAGTGCAGCACTGTATGGGAGGAGCACTAAGTCCAGCTCCCCCTTGAGTAGCCTTGAAAAGGAGTTTAAAGTGTTGCACACAGGAGAGGCACTGCTCTATCGGGACCCCAGGGACTCTAGAGTGGCACAGGCACAGGGAAGTGAGAGCCCAGGAGGCTCTGGAGTTGAAGGAGTCTTAGCCAAACACAAGGCTCTGTGGGCATCTGGCAACAGGGCAGGCGGGATTGGGATTAATCCCCCAACCTCATTACAACAAAGCCTATGGCAAGGACAGATGCCATCTAGTCCTGGAGGAGGTACGGGCAGGTGTAGAGGGGGAGCAAATCAGCAGGATAGTGGGCATGCGGCAGGGATCCTGGATAAGGTGGGCGGGAGTGCTGAAGAGGAAAATATCTTTTGGGGTGAGTATTTGCGGGCAGAACCACAATGCATTAAGTTCATGGTCGAAGCCATGCATGACGTCCTGCCTAGCCCAGCAAACCTACACATCTGGGGCAAGATATTCAGCATGTCCCTTCTCGGTACTGGAAAGGGCTCATCGAGCACGCCTTCAGTGGTTGCACAAGAGCCCTCAGTGAGGGCCGCTACCACTGGCATCACAACCAGGTGCTCAAGTCAATGGCAAGGCAAAACACCAATAAATGATTCTTGATTTGGTTAACACAGGAAAACTATACACTAATTAAATTGTAAATAAATATAGTTAAACATTGCTTTGAAATTTCATGTATTTGTGTCATCAGGGAAGAGAGCATGTCCTGGGGAGCAACTGGCTCGAATGGAGTTGTTCCTATTCTTCACTGCCCTTCTCCAACGTGATTCCACGTTACCCACCCTGCATGCTCTCCACCCTAGAGTTCAAAATGGGATCCACCCGTAGCCCCAAGCCATACAAGCTATGTGCTCTACCACGCTGAGCACAAGTGCCCTTCATTGTACATCTCATTTTTTGCTGTAAGATTGAAAGCTATTCAGATGTCATGCTGGACTGAATTTAGGAAAGACTACAAGGAAAAATGGAAGTGTTTCAGAGATATAATACATAGCCAGTGGAAACACATAAGTTGTGGTTGTAGCTCCAGAAGTTTAAATGCAAATAGGTTTCAATTGGTGCACAATAAATACTGGAACATTCCTCATAAATGTTTCAGAAAAAAAATGTGTAATAGTAAGTGATCTTCTCTAGAAAAAAAAAAAAAACAAATGGTTAGTTACATGGCATGCATAAGCATGTTGACAGACAAAAATAGTTTATACCGGAGTTAAAAAAACACTCATATTTTCTACCCCCTCAACAGCACAAGACATTTCATGTCCTTGTCAGAAACATCGTTTACACTGTTTTGTGAATGTAATGTTGTCATACACATTACCACGGTACCTGTGACCACTGTAGGGCTTTGCTTTAAATGTCACTCTTTCTGCATCAGATGTGTCCAGTGAACCTCAAACAACTACAAGCTGCTTGTTTTCAATAAACTGTGAAGGTGAGAGAAAGCTTAAAAGCTGTTACTGATCAAATGTTATCAACTGCAGAAATAATCTCATGTAAAGCCATGCCATTAAATTGTCTAAATGTAAGAAGCTAGGAAGGAATGTGTAATGAATCTCTTTTACCCCAGTGTTTTTATGTTTACGAATAACTGCGAATCTGAACGATAAGCTAACTAAGGATAATAAACTCTGAATTGATCATGCTGAAAATGAAAAATAATGTCAGGAATTAATTTTATAAATGATGTAACCAGTGAGCCTTTTCATGTCATACTTGTTTTTGAAAGTAAAACTGTACCTGCTGTTAAATCCAGCAACAGTAGAGACTGCAGAACTGTAGCACTGGAGCTAATGTTAGAGCCACTTCACAGTTTGTGGCTGGTTTCGTTCCAATTTGTGTCATTTCAACAACAAAGTTCACTCTCTGAGAAACTTTTGACTCTGGATGAAAAGTCGAGCATGATACAAGCTTTTACCCGGATTTTAATTTTTCACTGTGATTTCAGCTGACAATGACATTTTTTATTTTATAATGTCAAATAAATCAATACTTGTGTCCTGTGATATTATGTCTCTTCTAATGTACAGTGCACCACAGTGTAGGAGGAACATTGTTTTGCTTTTAGACATTTGTATTACATGTACAATTATGAGAGCTTTGGACCTTGAACTCAGCCTCAAGTTGTAAAGTTCCCTAACTGGCATAGCAGGGATACAGTTGCTCACAGTGTTAGATGTCAGTATCACTTTTTATGTCAGTGTAGCTCTTTGGTTCAGATGCGAACCAACCACTCAGATGAATGCTGACAAGTTAGATTAATCAGATGAGATAATTCAACTTTTCTGCAATACAGTCAGCTCTGTGGACACATAAGTAAACATGAAAACCCCATCAGTTGCTGCTGTCTTGGGCTCAGACACTGCAGCAAAAAAGGGCACACCTGCTGCACAGTGAAGTATGAGATTATGTCAACAGTGTCTCCTTCAACAGCCACTCATTAAAGCCAAAAGATGCTCAATGCACGATGCTAGGACCACATGTAATACAGACTCCAGGGAGGATTTTCAAAAGGTAATATGTTAGACATCTCTCAAACCCCTCAGTAATGCAACTGTGTTTTTGGGTAAACAACAGTTTAAATAAAAGCAGCACATAGTTTTTTTGGCTGTCCACCACAACTAAAATGCAAAATTACTTTAAAAAGGTATTTTAAAGACTAATAAAACTGACATATTAAGTATGCCCAATTAACTTTCTTAAATGCACTGTCAGCATAAATTGTCTTCTGAATTACAGACAAGGAAATGGTTAGCATTTACTCTGCATTTGGTAACCAAAAATGCTGTCAACGGAAACCAGCCTTTTTTCATTTTTTGTATCTTTTAACTAATGGCTGCTATGTATACCAATACTCAGTGTCTATAGTGAGCTGATGGGCGATACAACCCAGCCTCAAGTGTTTCAGCTACTCTTGGCCTCAACTGAAGAACAATGACAAGCTGCTGCCAATTGAAATGGAATCCACAAAAATAGTTAGGACAGCTGGTCTGAGGGAAGAAACGGGATCTGGGAAGCATTAGCACGGAGCTGAGGTGAGGTGCAATAGTGGATATTTCTTCTGTTCATCTGGCCTGCTTTTCCTCTTTCTTTCATGCTATACTTTAAAGTAACTATGGTCATACTCTCCCCATATCTCTGTCCTGGCCATTATCACCTGAACTCCACTATTTGCACATCACATCACATGTATTTATAGCAGTCAGGAGGTATAAGTCAACAGGCAGAGACAGGAAAAACTCACAACTGCGATATCCTCTAGCTAAACAGGCTGATCTTACTTGGGTTCAGATACATACTGTATGTGTATCAGCTTGGACTTTGACTAACAGCAGTCCTGAGGATAAGTAATATGCATTTCAATAAATGCAGTGCAGCCACTGTCAGTAATCTGCCGTCTTGACCTTCATGTTATCACTGTCAGACTGCAGAACTACAAGTAGGATAGGTAATATTTCTTCATTCTACATGATGGGTTGACAAACACATGGAAAATGCAAGTTTAAAAAAAAGCCAGGTTTATCTATATCTAAGATTTCAGAGCTCAATTTCTAAATTAATAACACAGAATGACCAAAGGAAAAACAAGCAAAATGTCCAAATGAGCACATAGCTGCTGAAATAATGCTCACTGCTGTGACACACTGCTGTTATGCCTTGTAGCACAGTGGCTCTGTGTGGCCCTCACCAGGACAAGCAATGGATGAGCAGAAGTAGGTGAGGGATCACTTCAGTGCAGTCACTCTGCTGCCATCATCTGTCCAGCCTCACAACTGTTAATGATGATAAAAAAAGCAATATAACTATTATGTACAGTACGTGGGTGTATACAGAATCAAAATGTGTATTATGTCTAAGTTTACTACATTTACTGCAAATAAAACAAGGCATCAAAAAAAACACATTAAGATTTAAAAGGCTGAAAGTATTCGATCACAGCAAGAATCAGCACAAAATGTGCCAACGAGTGTGTTTCTATCCGTGATTTAGAGAGATTTCAACAATGTAAACTATTTTCCCCAGCATATTTGACTAATGATGTAATCTGACAGCACAGATGTCATGTAAAGGCTTATTAAAAATGAGGTACAGCACAAATTTTAAATGGCTTTGGACCACATGTGATGCTTATCAGAGATTCTAGGCTTAGGTCCTGTCCTTCAGGTGTGCGGAAAGTAAATCTCTCCAACAAGGACGTAAAAAAGAGAAACAATTCCATGCGAGCCAATCGTCTACATCCACATCGGTGAAATAGAAAAATATCGCAAATAAAAATGACAAATACCGACTGGTGTCATTTGTAGTGCAATGACTCACAGAGCCAGAGGGTATCTCCTTCAGCTGCTTCATGCACCCATTTCGGCTATAATGCATCTTCGACTTAATGGATTTCAAAGTAGATTTAGTGGTGATGAAATTCAGCTGTCCTATCCAGCCCATTTTCACAGCTTTCTTCTCCCCCATGGGACAAAGACAGACTTCCCCCCACTGCCACTCTGCTAAGGATTACAAAGTCACTGATGATGAATGGATGGATGGATGAAATTCAGAGTTCACAGTGTAGCATCCAGTGGTACTCAGGGACATACAGTAGTTACAGGGAGGGCTAGGAACCAACAAAATAATTTGCAATAATAATAATTATAATTTTGAGGAGATGGTAAATGCATTCAACTGTTGAACGTGTTTGTCGTGGGGTTGGCAGAGCCCTGTCATCAAAAAGAAAAAATTATGAAAAATATAAAAAGACAAAGTAAAAATCATTAAGTGCAGTAAATACCAGTTTAGATGCTTCTACTATCTACAGTTTTTCAAAATAAACAAAAATAAAGTGCAGAAACTTTAAAAGGTGGAGCAAAATTACTGAAGAAAGTAAAGGAAGAAAAGCAAATAGGAAAGAGCTTCACAAAAAACTGAAGCCATTTGCGATCCTGTAGTAGTTCATAAGCCTGGACTGCAGGACCGAGAAACATCATTCCCCTGTTGGTTAGCAGTCAGAACCTCAAGCTGACACCAAAACTGACTTTTGGCTGCTCCCATTAAGGGTCCCCATAGCAGATTGGCTTGTCCACATATTTGGTTTGGCAAATTTTTACGCCAGATGCCCTTCCTGACACAACCCTCCATTTTGTCTAGGCTTGGGACTGTCACAGAGTGCACCCCTGCATGGGATCACTGACCCCATGTGGGGCTCAAACCCACAACCCTAACTAATGAGGTCACATACTCTACTGACTGAGCTAGCCAGGTAGGGACAACCTCAAGCTGACACCAACGGTCCAAAATCATTCACCCTCTTGCACATATCATGGTACATGTTCTATTACTGACAGAATTCAATTCTTATTAATAGTTATTTTTCAGATTTAAAATATGTGACCTACTAATTTTGACCTATAAGAGTCCACATTACCTATTGAAAAAGGAATAAAATTCTCTCTTTTCAGAAATTACCTGTTTTCATCCAGAAAAAGTTCAGGGTTGAACTTCTCCGGAGTTGCATATTCATCCCTTTCGTGCAGTATGTTTTTCAGCACTGGCAGCACCGTCACCCCCTGTTGAGGGCACACAAACTACTGCTCAAATGTGAAACAATATCAAGAAACACTGAAAGAACATTTACAAAAAGACATTACACACATAAGGAGTTCTCATTGTAGGAATTAAGAAGGATGCATGAAGTAATAATCATCTTTTGCCCCACTTGGACAGCTGCAATACAAACAGCATGAAACAATGTGGAATGATGACTCTCAGATGTTCTCCACACTGCTTTATTCTTCCAATCATGCTCACCTTGGGAATTCTGTAGCTGGATATTGTGTGTCTCTGTTGATACTCTGGGTGGTGTCAAGGGAACTTATGCTTCCAAATTGTTGAACTTAATGGATCATAGCATTGATGAAGTGAATTGTAGCTCTGTCATCCATTGAGAGCTGCCAAGTCCAACCAAGCAACTCATCTACCTCAGCATGGACCTTCTCTGTGAAATCAAGCGGCAGCAAATCAGCACTATTCTGAAAGCGGCTATAAACGGTGAAGTAAAAAAACAGAACGTGTGTATTTGTGTCTACAGTATATATTAACCATCCGAAAGACACCTTGGATCTCAGGCTACTCTTGGCCATATATAGAATTGCCCATCTGAGGCTGTTGGAAGTGGTTTCTGTACCAGCCCCAAACAAATCCATCACACAGTACAGGAGATTTTCCTCAGTAAATACAGTGCCTTTGTCCTTGTGCTTCAGAAGCTAAAAAAGAAAAAAAAATATTATGCAACTTTTCTACTTTGAAACTGAAGCCACGTTGCAATGAAAACGAGAAAGGTCACAACTGGCAGAAAACAAATGCTCTAGACTCTAAATTCAACCCACTTCACTTCCCAGCATACAGCAGCTGCCCTAGAAGATGCAACACTTAGCAAAATTATAAGACCTTTAACTTCAGGAAAAGAGGACATTACTAACTTCTGGCTCTGACTTTTTATCATTTAACCTTTAGCATATAAAAAAGGTTTGATTTATCTTCTCTACATCATCCAGATAATCAATATAGTCTCTTGGGTCTGATGGATTTGTCATCCTTATGTCATTTAAATTCTTAGAGTTTAGATAAAACAGAAGTTTTATCTAAACTCAAAAAGGCTAACTGATGTCCTCCAGGCAGAAAATCTATCATGGTTGGAAACTGGATGTATAGCTGGCAGAAATATGGATCATTGAGGAAATCCATGTGAGTGACATTTTTATTAGCCATTCATCTAGTGCTTTTTCTGGACATTTTATCATTACTTTTATTTAGAAGCTTAGAATCCTTACTGAAAAGTACAACAGCAGGACCCCTCCTGGGATTTCAAACCACATGCCAATCAAATTACAAGTGTGTGTTCTTAACCACTAAGTTTCCTTAATGGCCTGCATTATGTAACAGAGGCGATCCAAAATTTCATTAAACAAAGCAAACATAAAGTCCCTGGAGGGCAGGCTACTTACGTACTTGACCAGCAACAGCAAGCACAAGAAGAGAAGTCCCTGCATGTCTGTCCATCTCCAGGACAGCTGAGGGATGGACGCTCACTGAAAAGCACTGTATTTCTGTCAGATGCACAAAACTATATACCTGCCATTGTTTCTGCTTTTGCCCATAAACTTACATATTGTGCCAACAGTTTTTTTTTCCATTTTATAGAACTCACGGTTCCGTGAGAGTTAAAAGAGTTTATTTGCCACGTACATAGTAACCGAGTATACTATGTATAAATCATCACATCTTCAACAGGAGACTGTGCATATTATATTCCAGAAAGAAAAAATTTATGCTAAAGAAGAAATAGTTACTAAAAACAAACAATCAGACAAACAGACTTCATATAAGATTATGTCTATGACGAGCCCAAACTCCATCATCAATTTGTTGATTAACACGGTGGTGTTGGGGCCCCATCTCCAACAACGGCGAGACAGCATACTGGAGGAGGTGGAGAACTTGGCATCATGTGCCAGGAGAGCTGCCTCCAACTGAATGTCGGCAAACTAAAGAGATGGTGGTGGACTTGGTAGCGACAGCAGCGGTCCTACACCCCTTTAAAAAATCAAATTAGATCAGCAGAAGAGAGGTGAGCACACAACACCTGGGCCGCCTGCGTCACTGAGGACTTGACATGGACCGTATATCTGCTCAGGCCAGTAGATAAAGCAGCGGGTTCACACCCCAGGCAGCTGAGGAAGCCACAGGTCTCCAAGCATCCTTAAAACGTCTCTACTCTGGTGCTGTACAAACTGTTCTGACTCAGAACATCATCTCCTGGTTTGGGAACAGCTGTGCTCAAGACATCAAGGCCCTGCAGAGAGTGATCCAGGCGGTGGAACGCTGCACCAGATCTGATCTACCATCCCTACAAGACATCTACGCCAGGAGATGCAGGACCAGAGCGACTAGGGTCAAGCCGGTGACCTGTCTCATCCCAGCAACCATCTATTCATCTTGCTGGAATCAGGCAAATTTTCTCAGGAGTATTATGGCCAGAACGGAGGGGTTCACAGAGGAGTTTCTACCTACAGGCCATAAGTAAGACTTTGAACCTGACATGCTATTTACAATCCTCACAGACCAGGTCTTCAATATTCTGTGACCTGTTCTCATCATTGTCACTGTCCTTCGAAAGTGCACCTTAAGATTTCTTTTACTGCTTTTACTTATTTATTTATTTATTTATTTATTTATTTATTTTTTTAATCTATTTTTACTTATTTATCTATTTGCTGTTTGTTTCTTTTCTTGGTGTTTGGTTGGTTGTCATGCCTTTGCCTTTTTTTCATTGCAAATTTTCATGCACAGTCTATCCTGATAGAACACATTTCACTACATGGTGTACAACCATGTATCAAATAAATAAATCTTTTGACTCTTTGACTCCCACCTGGAAAAGAGGAACACAAATGTGAGAATGCTTTTTATGGATTACAGCTAAGTATTAAACACCATCGTGCCAGCTGAGCTCGTTGACAAGCTCAAAACCCTGACAACCGCACCCTGTGAAGTTGGATCATGGGCTTCCTCAGGAGTAGGCCCCAGGTGGTGAGTTTGGGGAACATGGTCGCCTTGGCGCTGACTGCTGCTTAGGCCTCTGCTGTACTTTATTCACTCCATGATCATGCTGTTCATTTCAAACTCATAACATCATCATCAAATTTGTTGAGGACACCACTGTCATCTCATGACAAAAAACTATGAGCGATCCTACAGACAGGAAGTGAGAACCCGGACCTCATGGTGTTAAGACAATGACCATCTCAAAATCAGCAAAACAAAGGAGCTGATCGTGGACTTCAGCAGAATATGTGCCTGTCAGGCCCTCGTCTTTACCAACTCCCGCGTGTATATTTGTTTTTGTGGGGAGACACTACCATGTCCTTGTCTTAGATGATTCTCGACTGCACATTTGCCCTGCCCTGGCAATGATGGGATGAGCGCCACTAGTTTTAAACTGTCTGCAATTAAATCCCATCATTGAGTACCACAGCCAAGCGTGTTCAGTCTTTGTTGGTCTCTGTGTTTTCGCTCCTCTTGGCGATTCTGTGGTTCTGTTTCACGCTGTGCCCCCTGATTCTCTGTGCTCTGCTCCCATTGTGGGACCCTGGTTTCCCATGCTATGCACCTGTGGTTCTTCTGCCGTGCCTGGGCGACATGCCCAGCACTTGCGTCCCGGTGTTTTCGCCTGCCGCGGAAATCCTGGTCCTCTGTTCTCCTCTCTCTCCCTCAGGTACACTCTTCACCACTTCATCCATATTACTCCAGAATTCTTCTTTCTCATCCATCTCACACTCCAATTTGTGGGCAATGTACAACATTCATCATCACACCATCAATTTCCAGTTTCATAACCATCACCTTGCCAGACACTCTTTACCTCCAAGAAACTCTTGACATACTGTTCCTTCAGGATAACCCCTAATCCCATTTCTCCTCCCATCCACACCGTGGTAAAACAGTTTAAACCCCCCTCCGATGCACCTAGCCTTACTCCCCTTCCATTTGGTCTCTTGCACACACAATATATCAACCTTCCTTCTTCCACATCATATCAGCAAGCTCTCTCCCTTTATCAGTCATACTACCAACAATCAAAGTTCCTACCCTCACATCCACTTTCTTAACCTTCTTCCTCTACTCCTTCCTCTAGACGCTTCCCTTCTCTTTTCCTTTGGCTTCTTTGCCTTCTTCAGCCAACAGTAGCCTAATTTGCGCCAGCACTTGTCGTATGTCTGTCAAGGACAAAAAAATATACTGGTTTGTACATGTTCTTGCAGCTGGATTGCAGTTAGAGTGCTTTACAAAAATAATATTGAATTGAGTAGAGAAAGAGGACTTCCTTGCAGTAAGAGCTGCAGCATAGCCAAAGCTATCGAGTACCAAAGCAATGCATGCCCAAGCCATTGATTTGTGTTACACTACATTAGTGAGAAGCATTTTCTGCGGGATGCCCCAGTGCTTCTAAGTAAGCCAACAGATATCTTTCAAGCCACAGGGTCTCCTCCCAACTGGTGATGTGCCTGGCAACTTCTGAAAGGATTTACAAAGGATCATCTCTATAATGTGTCATGACTCTCCTGAATCCAAAGGAATGCCGGGCTCTACTTGAACTCATCTGATTGCTGGTTGTATACTGTGATGAGAGGGTTAGTCTGGAGTAGAGTTCAAATAGGTAAAAACCTAATTTAGGGCTAATTTGTATCCACATGACTTGTTCCTTCAGTCATTAACCACACTTTATTACCAAAGTTAAGGATGGGAGTATACACTGAGCAATAGACTATGAGCTTTGTTCAAAAACTGAGCTCCTGCTTTACCATTGCACACTGCTACAGTGCACTCAAAACACTGCTCCAATCTCCCACTTCCTTCTTCCATAACTCATAAACACGACCCCAAGACTCCTCCACTGTTTTCACTACTCTTTTCAAAGAGAGGTCCAAGACCTTGCACGTAGAGGTATAGATTTTCATACCTGCTGTCTCAGCAGCAAACCGCTAAAGTGCACATCAAAGGTCACAATGAAAAGAGGGATGACATCATCCGCAAGAACTAGGGATGCCACCCTAAACACACCCAACTGAACATGCCCCAAACCTCAGCTGAGCCTTGCCCAGACAATAATAAATCACAAACAAGACTGGAGATAATACACAGGCTTGCCAGAATCTGACTGTCAGTGAAAGAACATAGGCAGAGCCTTGTACTGCAGTCATACAGGGACCATTCCTGCATTAGTGAACCTGGTACCTCCAAAGCACATGCTGAAGGACATTTACCTCTCCAAAGTCCCAAAAACAAGTGTAGTCTGGGTATGTTCATGTCATCCACAACAACCCTGCAATCTTATCTCTATGGAGGTCAAGCACCACCATGGCTATGTCAGGAACAATAATAGAGTTTTATCCACAAGAAACAACACATGAGGGCCTGTCCACTGGGTTAAGGAGTTCCTCTAAATAATCCTTTCACTGCTCCACAGTCTTCTCACAAGTAGTGAGTACTTCTCCGCTCCTACTTAATAGAGCTTCTAGTAGGCTATTAATTTTTCACTTCCTGGAAGCAATGGACATTGGAGAAGCTGTAGAACACCTTGAGTGTGCCAGCCTTCTTGACAGCTTTTCTCATGGACTTTCTGAACACCTCTTGCTCAAGTTTTTGCTTCTGTATCTGTGCTGCTGCTCTTTTAGGATGCTATTATTTCTCAACTGAATCAGAAGACCACACAGAGAATTTCTCTGAAAGCCTTCTTCTTTAGCCTCACAGCTTCCCTTACTGTTGGTCTCCATCAGTGGGTTCCAGGGCTGGCACTATGAGAAGCACCAACAACCCTCAGACCACAGTTTTTGCTAGCCACATTCATGACTGAGGTCTTAAATGAACTCCATTCAAATTCAATGTTTCTAACATAACTCTAGAGAGAAGAAGGTTTCCTGGTGGGAGCTAAATCAGTCATTCCCAAAAATCCTCACAGAATATATGACTTTTTTAGGTCTGTCTGGTCACGAGTGATCAGTTGACATCACCCCACCAATGTTTACATGAATGTCCAGAGCCAACAGCCTCCAATCCAATGAAACTACAAACTTTATCATTGACTGTAGGCATCAAGGATATTCTGATACCAAGTACACTTATGCATCTTCTTGAGCCTGAACATGTTGTTTGTTACAGACGATCCCATCCAATAAACAATTCACCACTCAGGTTCAGATGCAGGAGGCCATTCCTCCCAACTTATCCAATCATAATTACACTTCTCCAGGTGTTGATGTTGCCAGCCCAAACAACAATCCTTCCTCCACCAGGAAGAGCTACAAAAGCCCAGGGTTTGTAAGCATCCACTCCACTCCCTTTCATGGATAAGAAACTCCAGCACAGGAAAGAGACCATAATCAAGTAGTCTTGCTTCAAAACCCAAATTATGTTTTGAGGTGAGAACAATTATATCTACCTGATTTCTACACCTCCTGGAGTCATGATATTCCACATTCCCAGAGCCAGAGTTTGTTGCCAGGCCTCGCACAGTCTGAGTTCACACCACTCAAGCTTACCGTTTGGCTATTGTTGCATCTGACATCCTTCTTGCAGGTAGTGAGCTCCACACTGCCAATTCAGGCTGAGCAATATTAGTCCCTGAGCCACCAAGCAGCTGGTCCCAGAAACTCAGATGAAGGCTCTTTTTGTTCATGAGGATCACTATGCATTATTCTTCGTGTAGACTCTCCCCCAACCCATCCTGTTTGCCAAGGGAGACCCCCCCACACCCCACCAGAAGCTCTAGGCTCTAGATAATGTAATTCTGAGGTTCACGGAGGCATGTTAGCTGCACCACATCAATGCTATGATTCTCTTGTGTGATGGGCAGTTTCCTTCCTGCACATATTTCAATTCTAAATGTGTCCTTAAAGCTGTTCAGTAGGGGTCTGTGTTCAAGATGAACCTCCACTTAAGTTCACACTGCTTTAATTTGTTCAGGCTGTCAGACAGAACTGTGCTCTGAGTAGCCTTTTTCTTGCAAAACTCACATTTTTAAAATTTAAACCATCTACTGCACACTGTCTAAATGCATATAATGTGCAAACCTTGCTCATGTCGCTCAGTTTCTATTCTGACTTTAATCAAGCAAATGTTCTGCAGCTTCATTGTGACAAAGCAAACGCAGGGGTGACCCTGCAGCAACTGATGGGTCTGTGTTTCTCCTTATACTGAGTGGTGTTGCAGCTGTTTTGTCATGAGCATAATTTGCTAGAGTAAAGTTGAGACATTTTTTTTTTCAAATGCTTACAATCAATAATGAAAGGCTGAATTATTTCAAAATAAAAAATACCTAAAAATAGACAAAAACATTTATTTAAATGCTATATCACAGTAACTATTACTGCTATTTTTTTTATTTTTGGAACAAATTATTTTTAATCCATCCATTCATTCAGCATCATGACCCTCCTCCTGGGGGTCGTCAACAAGAGACCTCCAGATTCATCTATCCTGTGCCTTTGCTTCTAGCTGGCTCCAGGTAAGGCCCATCTTTTTCAAGTCTGTGAACTCCATTTGAATGCCCCAAATTGTTCTGGTTGCCGAGAATCTCACACTTCTTTTAAAGCTTTTTTTTACCCGTCTCTTCTCATCCATCCATCACTTTTGTCACTCACTTATTCCGAGAGGGTCGTGGGTGGTTGTGTGCCTTTCCCGGCAGCAGAGAGCACTAGGTGATGACAGCACTCCTAGATTCCACCTCACCTGAGCAGCCCAGAGGCTGTGAGGCAGCAACGCTGCTCATTTTCAGCATTTATTCACAGCACAGTTAGGAAGAAACAACTATTGATGTTATTCCAATGAGAAAATATTCTATTAATGACCTTCCCTTGTTGTTGCACTTCCACCCATCTAGTGAGACCGCTTTAATGATGCTTCGGGCGGGGCTACATGCTGCTGCATGCCAGTGTGATTATGAATGGGGCAGCACCTATCCCTGAAACCCCGAAATAACAGAAAATGGTGAAAAGAAGAGATAAGGAGAAAGATGCACAATAGAATCTGTGTGTGTGTGTGTGGGGGGCTCCAAAGCCCACAGCGAGCCTGTGTATCCCTGCAATATTTGTTCGCAGGAGTTCCACTTGGACTTCTCTTTGCCCCCCCCCGCACACTGTCACACATGTGCACTGGGCCAAGCCCATGACCTCTGCGGGCAAGCACATGTTTCTGAGAAAATTTAACTGAAAGTGCTTGGACTCCACTTTCACTCAGCGCCTTGCATTTACAACCTTCTAACATGGCGGTAAGAGGAACTCACCACACACACTTTGACACTGCCACACACATGTGTTGTGTATTTATATTTGTCTACTTGGTGTTTAGTAGTCTGATCGTGTGGTGCTTCCATTAATGTGGACTTTTAATGAAATGCAGCATTGGTGGAGCTTCAGTACAAACTAACAGGAGAAATAGTTTCACACAGGCCTAAATTGTAACATAAAACAGGAATAATAAAGTTTACTGACAGTATCATAAGTGCTGTTGGAAAAGCATAAAGGTTTTTTGCTAAGAGAAAATATCATTTTGATGTTTCTTATTCTTGCACGATGCACTGTCGGTGAGAAAGACTGCTGCTTTCCTAATGTCACACTACTGAGATAATTGTAAAATCAGACATGAAGTATATGTACAACATATCATTTAAAACTTTGAATAAAGTGCTAGCTAGCTTGTGCAATTTTCTAACATTTATTTGTAAATGATGAGGTACTCACCCTGAAAATGTTTCTTTGTAGACACAAAAGTCCACAAGGAGATTCTCCAGCTGCTGTTTGAACATCCTTATGGACTAAAGGTGTCTGATTTTGACGGTGCCTACTGGAGATATTACTGTAAAAATCCCATCTTTGCAAAACATAGATTCAGAAAGCTGAGGGCTCTTCTTAAATCCATGGAAGATTATATGGATGTTGTGGCGCTAAACGGAGAACAGTTTGTCAGACTGAAATCAGAGCCCATTTCACCTAGACCAGGTGTCAGCATCCTGGCAACATGGCAGATGACATACAAACCCTGCAGGAACCTCATTGCTCAGCCAGCATGATGCACTATTGGTGAAGAAAGACTGTCATTTTCCTAATGTCATAATTAATTATATACATTTCGGGGAATTTGGTATCTACCTTTCTTGTAGAATGACATTTCTACCAAACAGACCTTTATGATACCTGGATGCATCAAGCTAAACTCAGTCAGCAAGTCCACTGACTTCATACTATACATGTTCAACTAACCAATTTTGGACGATACAAACTCTACACTTCATTTAATTTGTTTTCATTTTAGATGTACTAATTATTTCTATTTATTCTAGCCATATCCAATTTTTTTTTACAGAACCCAACCCATAATTATATCAAAGGATGTGTATTATTAAAATAATTAGGTAATAAAAACATGCACGATGTAACACTTCTGTGTTGGATCAGACAGCAACTGTGACTACACTAATTTCAAATGATTTAGAATGCATTTTGTAATGAAAAAGGTTCCACTCTACAATGGACTGATATCCAAACCAAGGTGAACCCTGCTTCATTTCTTATGATATAGCAGGACAACAGGTGCTAGACAACAGTGACCCTGCCTACACTGACAGAGGTTTCTGACAGTGGTTGAGTATAATTATTAGAATGTATTTTCTTTGATTTGTTTCTTTGTCTGCTTATGTAGTTTTCACAGAACAATCTGTAAAGGAATGCAGGGATTTGTGCTTTGCAGCTTTTACTGACTGGGATTTACAAAGAGTCTGAATTTCAAACAGCGTCAGGGTCCTAATTATGCTCGTAAGCTAAGAACCAGCAAACTCAGCTGATGGTTTTTTCTTCTTCAAGACTTTTTTCTTGTGCTGCCAACAGAAACCCACCACATTTTTGTTCCTACAGAGGTCAGAAGAAAACCACATTAGCGTAGCCAGAAAGTCCTTCATTCATGTTGCTCAAGGTCAAGACCAAAGTCAGCAACTGTCCATTAACAGTAGGTGAATTATGTAAATTTCTGTGCTACATAAATGTTTGCACAAGTTGACTAATTATTGCACTAGGTCTAAAGATCCATGTTATAGCTATTATGAACATCATCTGTAACTAACAAGCAAGTTTTTTAACTATGCTTTCTATTGCGCTACTTTTCTCTGGCTTCTAAATGTAGTATGAATTACCATCAAGCCTATGCCGAAGAACTAAATCCATATTTTGAACTTTTAATGTTTTTTTAAAATGATTTTATTTGTATTTAAAAAATATATTTCAAAATACAATTTGTCCAAGTCATCTCTGTGTTGTTTTTGTGAATCTATGATAGGCAGTCCAGCTCCTGTACAGACTGAACTTATGGGAGAACCGAAGGCTTCCCTCCAGGACTCCCTACAGAAAAGGTATTACCTTGGGTAGCAGTTTGGCTCTCCTGTTCCTTTATCACCCCTGATTTTATTGAATCATTTTGGGATCTATAAACATTCAGTTGGCCTCCCTTACTGATGTGGTATAACGGCAGGCTCTTTGGTAAATTAAACCTGTGTTCACCTAGTTGTTGTTCAGACCGTGCCATTACCTAATCTATAATATAAATGCACTTTGTTTACTTTTTACTTTTACAATAATTAGTTTTGAAAGTTTAAATAAATATACCTACAGTACGTTACAAATATATAATTAAAATATATAATTGAGACTAGGAACACAGAAAACTACTGTCAAGGAACTCCAGGGAACGAGGGAAGGGACCCAAGTGCGGAGACAACGCGAGGAGCTAGGGTTTGGTAAGGTAAACAAAGTTTATTTAGAAATAAACACAGGATCACAACACAGATGCAAATCGTAGCGCTTTTCTGTTAAGATCCCATGCCGGTGCTGTCCGGCCCTGTAGCTTTTATCTCTGCGTTAATGAGATGACTCGGTGCACCTAAATTGGGTAGGCGGGCTCCACCTGGCTGGTTTCTGACAACTACAGTTTTGATGACGGCGTTTTTCTTTCTAGCTCAGTATAATATTTGCCAAAATAAAATACAAATGTATGAACGTAATAAAGACAAATTATTATGATTACAAACAATACATGCAGAGTTATTCCTTAGTACCCTGGTCCCTGAGAAAGGTCATGTTGTGTGAAAATGGGTAAATTGAGATGACTATTTCCAATTTTTTTGTTATGGGGAAAAATAGTGTGTTGCAGCCTAACTCAGGTAACTGCAATTTTCCCAAATTTCATTACACCACTGAAAAAATTTCTAAGATACAACACTTTGTGTAAAATAGTAGTATTTAAAAGGTTTGCTGTAATTCACATGCTTACAGTATTTATCCTGTAAAAAAAAACACTAAATATTATTGTATTCACCTGTGTGGCTCAGCACGGATACTGTATCAGTACAAGCATGAGGCATTTTTTTTTTGCTCAATTTTTTTGGCTAGAGCGTGTTGTACAGGTCAGATCAGTGTATAATTTGAGACAGGAATTAAAAATCACATGACATTCTACTGAAAATATGGGAATCTGTGAACATTGAGGAATGACTGTACTGATTTTCATCTAGAGCATACATACAGTTACAGCTGTACTGTTTTCAAACTGGATTTTCCCTTTTGTTACATTGTCAAAATGCAGATGGTCCCTGAGTTACAATGGTCTGACATGATTTTTCGAATTTACAATGGTAAGATGGCGATGCACTTTCAGTAGAAGCTGTACTTTGAATTTTTAATTTTTATTTATTCCCAGCAAGCAGTACAATATTTTCTCATGATGCTGAGCAGCAGCAGCAATCTGCATCTCCCAGTCTGCCATACAGTCGCTACTGTATGTAACCAATACTCTACAGTGTTCTGTCTTGCCAGCACTTTTTTGGATACCCCCCTCCCCATATCTACATTGTGTTTTGTTCATCCATTATGTCTATGAAACACTTCACTGTGTCCTCTGAAATCAGCATGAAAACAGCAAGCCTGTAAAGCTTTTTAAGGCAGGCTAGGCTAGGCTATAATGTTCAATAGGTGTTATAGCACAGGTGGGTGGAAGCAATTGCGAGACACCATGGTAAAAAGTTTAAGTTATACTTTACTTGTGTCTGTTGTTTTCGACAAAGAGCGTCGCCATTAGCCGAGAGCTAGTGTTAAACTTTTGCAATTGGCAGTAAACAGAATCCTAAGAAGCCACAATTCAAAATAAACAAAACACAAGGTCTTAGCAAGACAGTGGTTGCAGGAGAGTTCAGAAGCAGAACTGAGCAGACAGGAAGTCCAGGTAGGAACTACAGTAAATCCTGTCCACGATTGGTTCCTAAGCCAATCAGTCACCCAATTAGTGCTCAGTCTGAATACGAGGGCAGAGATTGCCTACGTTCTGTTGTAAGAGCAGCCACAAGCATGACAGCAAGTTAGGTGTGTTACATACATTTTCAATTTACGATATTTTCAGCTTACAGTGGGTTTATTGGAACATAACTTGGGGACCATCTGCACCTATGTTCCTTCAGAGTTTATGTTAATCGGAAGAATACAGAATTTGGTGATATGGACTAATTGCTGAACCTGCAAGCTGAAAGGAGCCCTCAGGTTTTGCAATTACGACTTTAGCAAAGCATCTTAAAGTGTCGTGGACTTCTTACAAAACTAAAAATTCCATCTTTGTCATAGGGCTCAGCTCCGGGAGGCCAGATGAACTTCAGGCGTTGAATCATTGACACAAAGAAAATGAAGAGCTCCATCCTGGCCAGCTGCTCCCCCAAACAAACCCTAGGTCCTGACACAAGAACAAGGACACAGTGAATTCAGTGTAATGCATATCTTTGTAATGTACATAACCAAGGTGCTTTAAAACAAATGACTCCGCTATACGTGGACATGCAAAAATAATATTACAATCATTGTAAATAACACTGAGGAAAGATATACAACAATAAGGAATGGTAAGGAGCATATTAGGACTGCTACACTTAAAAGACAATACATATCACTGTGTGATGCCCTGATATAGGCTATCCCTTAAATAAACTAAGCAAAAAAGCAGCAATAAATTGCAATTCATCTGAGTTTTCGTATTTAGAAAAGTAAAAATAAATTCTCACCCAAAGAAAAGGCCAGAAATGCTTCATTTTTCACGAATTTTCCTTCTTCACTGAGGAAGTTTCCTGCGTTAAATTCATTAGGAAATTTCCAGTGATTTTTATCACTGAGGATAGCAGTTATGTTTACAAAGACTTGAGTTCCCTATAAAAAAAACCACAGAATAATTTTAGTAGGAAATCTCTGCTTGTGTCCAAAAACCTGATACAGTTTAACAGATTTTTAATTAAAAAGCGCCATCCAATAATTGCAATGCAGCTATCATTTGCTCCTTACTTGGGGCAGATGATAACCCCTCAGCTGTGTGTCCCTCGTGACCGAGTGCACTAATCCCAGTGGTGTGATATTGCCAAATCTCTGTATTTCATGAACAGTTGCCTGAACATAGTGCATGTTGGCTCTTTCCTCCATGGTTGGCAAGTGATCGTAGCCAAGCACTTGAACAATCTCCTGATGACATTTCTCTAATGTTGGGATTATAACAGAACTATCAGAAAGTTACATTTATTACATTTACAGTAATTCATCTAGCAAACTGTTTTCTCCAAAGCAAAATACAATTGTGATTGAGTAGCATTTGGCAGACATTTTTGTCTAACGTAATTAACAATGTTGCAGTCATTCACTCCATACAGCAAAGCAACATCACACACACACACACACACACACACACACACACCATGGGCAGTTTACAGTCATCAGTTTACCAGAAACACATCTTGAGATAGTGGGGAAAAAATTTAATGCAGCTGGAAAAAGCCCAGGTGAACATCCAAATCCCAAACAGACCCGAAGGAGATCCGAACCCACATCTACAGTGCTGCTGCGTACGATCCTCCATCACTACGCAGCCTTTCTCCCGCAGCAGACATGGATGGCTTTCACCACGGAACCATGAACACAACAGACTGTATAAAAGTCTTACATGGAAGCGTGCCCAGCACTTAGTTCTCCTTTGATCCTCATTTTCTGTTCCAGACTCTGTGTCTTACACTATTGTGTTCACAGTTCTCTGACGTGGTTTGTTTCTTATGCGATGTATTTTGCAAAGTGTTTATTATTTTGTTATTCACTTATTTTGTTAAATAAATGATCTCTGACCTGTGCTTTGGGTCTCGCAATTGCTTCCACCGACTTCCCCGTAACACAGTGGTGCCTGAAAGTTAGTGAACCCTTTAGAATTGTCCATATTCCTGCATAAATATGGCTTAAAACATCATCTGATTTTCACACAAGTCCTAAAAGTAGATATAGAAAACCCAGCTAAACAAATAAGACAAAAATATCATACTTGGTCATTTATTTATTGAGGAAAATCACCCAGTATTACGATATGTGAGTGGCAAAAGTATGTGAACCTAGCAGGTAATTTGAAGGTGAGATTAGAGTCAGGTGTTGTCAATCAATGTGATGACAATCAGGTGCGAATGGGCACCCTGTTTATATTAAAAGATCAAGGGCTTCATCTTCCAACATGTTTGTGCAGTATCATGCCACAGACAACAGACATTTCAGAGGACCTCAGAAAAAGAACTGTTGATGCTCATCACACTGGGAAAGGCTACAAAACCATCTCTAAAGAAGTTTGACTGTACCAATCCACAGTCAGACAGATTGTGTACAAATGGAGGAAGTTTAAGACTATCATTACCTCCTCAGTGACAAAGATCACTCCAAGGGCAAGGTGTGTGATTGTCTGGGAGGTCACAGAAGAGCCAAGGGTAACTCCTAAGCAACTAAAAGCCTCTCTCACGTTGGTTAATGTTCATGTTCATGAGCCCACCATCAGGAGAACACTGAACAACAGTGGTGTGCATGGCAGGGTTGCAAGGAGAAAGCCACTGCTTTCCAAAAAAAAACATTGCTTCCCATCTACAGTTTGCTGAAGAGCATGCCTGAAAGCTATTGAAGTAGTTTTATGGACAGATGAGACCAAAATAGAACTTTTTGGTTCAAATGAGAAGCATTATGTTTGGAGAAAGAAAACACTTCATTCCAGCATGAGAACCTGATCCCATTTGTGAAATATGGTGGTGGTAGTATCATGCTTTGGGCCTGTTTTGCTGCGTCTGGGCCAGGACAGCTTGCCATTGTGAACGGGAAAATGAATTCTGAATTAAACCAGCAAATTCTAAAGGAAAATGTCAGGACATCTGTCTGTGGACTACATCTCAAGAGAAACTGGGTCATTGCAGCAAGACAACGACCCCAAGTACACAAGTTACTTTCACCAAAGAGTGGTTGAAGAAGAATAAAATAAAGGTTTTGGAATGGCCAATTCAAAGTCCTGACCTTAACCTAAAATATAGAAGGACCTGAAGCATGCAGTTCATTTGAGAAAACCCAGCAACATCCCTGACTTAAGGTAATTCTGTATGGGCTAAAATTTCACCAAACCAATGAGCAGGACTGATCAAGACCTACCAGAAATGTTTAGTTGTAGTTACTGCTGCAAAAAGGGGTCACACCAAATACTAAAAGCAAAGGTTCACATACTTTTGCCACTCACATGTGACATTGGGTGATTTTCCTTAATAAATGAATGGCCAAGTATGACATTTTTGTCTCATTTATTTAGCTGGGTTCTCCATATCTGCTTTTAGGACTCGTGTGAAAATCAGATGATGTTTTAAGTTACATTTATGCAGTAATATGGAAAATTCTAAAGGGTTGACTAACTTTCAAGCACCACTGTAAATCATCTACATGCACCCACTGCACAACCAGTAGCACATGAAATACATATTATGCTCAAAAGCTATGAACAGAAGTGAATTTCAAAAACGTTTTTCCACCCTCAGTACTATGTGTACTACGTTTACTAAAAAGTAAAACAAAAAAATTGAAACGGGAGCATTTGGAAATTCAACAACACCACATGAAAATGGTAGGATGCATCAGCATAAGATACAGGCATGCAGAGAACCTTGAATGTCTGGGTGCTGCATCATGAAAATAAGACCCCATTGTAATGTGGTGGATGTAGTATCTGTTCCTGCCAAGAAGAGGTCAGCCACAGACATCATCAGATTCTCCTCAGTAAAAGTTGACTCTGGATTGGATTTTTGCTGTTCAGGTTATAAAACAAAAAAAAGCACCTAGTTAAAACAGGACCAATATATTACCTTCAATTTTCATAAAATACTGCAACTATTCATTGTCTTTAGAATTATAGCATTAACATGATTAAAACTGTGAACACATTTACGTTCCATTTTTGACTGTCGAAACTTTTTCTTTAAGTAATGCATCTCTTTGCTTCAAGTTCTATAAGAGACTGATAAAGCCCTTGAGGTTCTCTCTCTCTATCTAACGTACAATAGTGTTCCTTTTGGTAGTCTCTCAATAGCGCTTTTTTGAGTCGTTGGCAATTTTTCTTGCTATTCTGCCAGTCTAGGAGATAATTGATGAATGGGAACATGTTCACAATCTAACACAGAAAGATAAAGAACAGTATTGGAACACTTTCACGGGAAATGAAATTTGTGTCACAGAAAAAAATAATTGCATAAATAACACTGAAGATAGAAATATGCAGGGAAATTTCATATGAAGGTTTTTTTAAACATGAAATGAGAAGTTATAGAATACAAAATTTTAATTTTACAAAAATTTTGATTTGTTTAACAGCAATTTCTGTAACATCTTTACATTAGTTTACAAAAGGGAGAAGGTGATAAGCAATTGTATAACAAACTTGGAAATACTGTATAAGTACTGCACAGTTCTTTCATTTCACTGCTTTGGTATAGAGCTAAATATATTCAAAAATTTAGAAGAAATATAGATTGTACCTGACCAACAGAAGAACCTGCCAAAATGATATTTGTTTTCATAGTTTCCAGAAGGTAGGCAAAACGTTTGTGTAATCAAAACGGTTGCCAAAGACAATGGAGTAGATGATATTAGAGACAGCATTTTGAAGACAGTGCTGAGGATCAAAGCTCGAACCTTTACACATGGAGAAATGAGTTAGCATTTTACAAAACAGCAACACTCTTCCTGCTTGACCATTAGCATGAAACAAGGATCACAGTGATACAGCAGAAAGCCAGCAGATGAACGTACGTGTCCTAGCAGAACTGAAATAACTTCAGTGCAACAAAAATTTCAACTTCCATATGCAGTATAAATCATGGAATTAACAGCAACAGTTTGTTTGGACTGGTTGAACACTGCTACACAATTTCATTATCCCTAACCCAAGCATGAGAAAATGCATTTACAAGCTAGTTATTATGTTGTTTAACTATGCCCCAAAGTATAGCTTAATGCACTAGTGAGCTTACGACTAAGAACAAAGGTAGAACAATATCTACCTTACCCATTATTGCCCATATATGACTATTTTCTGCCATTATACTTTTTACCTTCATGTTTCTCCATCTCTTCAGTCACGTATCTGGCTTCTTCACAAATACGGTCCTCCAAGGACTTTTTGCCAAAACCAAAGTCGCGCAAAGTGTGCAAAGCAAATCTTCTTTGTTGTTTCCATGAGGTACCATAAGAAACCATCAGGATGCCTGTGTAAAATATGAAGATCATGATTTGCTATGTCTGAAAATCTCCAGGCACTTAGATGATATACATTTTAAAGGTAAAAAACAGTAATAGTCAAGGTGATAGCTCCAATAAAGGGGAGGGAGTATGCTAATATCTGCATATTTACTCCTTTCTCATTGGTAATCCATTCAAACAGGTACATAAGGCCTTCCGGAAAAGTCAGAAGCATTATGCACCAGAGCTTCCTTTGCAACATCAAAGCTGTTCAGTACTATGGATGGTTTCCGACCAAAGTAATAGGAACTGATTTCTCCATATTCTTTCATCTGCCAATGAAATTAATCATGAGTTGATGACAAATTTCTTGGTTTCTGTTGCTTTGGCAGCTTAAAGGAGAGGAGGGAGAGCCCACTCCTATCAAAAGGTGACTAGCAAAGTTTGGTTTGTATACTAAGCTACATACAAGAACTTAGCCATTTATACAGCAGTGTAACTTTAATGGAGCAATTCAACTACCTTTATCAAGTTTACTGCAGCCCGAGGTGAGATTCTAACTCATGTCCTTTGACTGTGCTTTGCTGCCTCAGTCACAAATGCAGTTATAGCTATAATTTCCACTTGGCTGATATGTTTATCAAAAATGATTTCTAACTCCACAACAATGTAATGAGCTGAGCATTTATAGTAGAAAAGTTCAAGAAAAAATGCCTCTCTCAAAGGAAAAACAGACTGGTATTTGAACAGATAGCCTTCAGGGTTAAAAATCTTCATTAAAACAAACAGTTATTAATATTCCCTTTAAAAAGCAACCTGAGACACAAAATAACGCTGCCAAAATAGCTATCAAATGAAAAGGTCTAGTTAGTTCTGATACTCAGCATCCACAGAGAAAAGGTAAAATGCCCCAAGGTTGGTCACATTCTCTCAACAAAATGTCTTGCTGTAACTGGTCATCTGCAACTAAGACAAATTATTTTATTTTGCTGCAGCCTAGTCAATTTTATAACGAGCAACATTTCATTATGACGTTGAACAAGTATTTCATATAAATATCAAATAAATGAAATTTCTATTCTAATTTCTGTATTATCTTTCTGAATCGCTCTTTTAGAACTTGAGCACTTACAAATGAAAACCTTCTTACACAGCAATCTCAATTCTGACACAGTTCAACAAATCTTCAGCACAGGCTCCTGGCTTCAGTTTACCTCGTTGATGAACTTCATTGGTGTTTTAATCATCTGAGGCAGATTTCCTATGAAGGGAAATGGCTTGGGCCCCGGTGGAATCTTGGCTCTGGTAAGTTTTATCCTGAAAATCTCAAACCAAGAAGGCGGTTTTAAAATGACAACTGAGCATACATTACTCAAATCCAAAAGCTTGATGATTTCCATTACTATGCGTTCTACAAGAGGAGCTTTGCTTCCCTCACGTTCATTTCATGGACATGATGTCAGCCTCTTCATAAAAACAAAATCCATATGTAGAGCCCCAGATGGAAATATGTATGCTGGCTTAACAACAACTTCTCTTCCTAGCAAAGTATGCTTTTATGAGAACTTTGGTTATTTGAATGTTAGTAAGTGTGGAGTGGTGTCAAGTTAAAGTAGCTAAGACTTTTGACAAGAACTAAATGAAAATAATTTTATCCATATTCATGACATTGTTCATGCACAGCCCTCTAATATTTACTTAGAGGGCTGTGCATGAACAGTTGTGTTGTTATGTGTATGACATTATGTAACAGTGATGCACTTTGTCCCACATGTTGACTCCTTTTTAATGATTGATTACCTGTCATGAATAAATTCTCACACAAAACAGTAGCTAACTCTTAGCTTTTCCTCATGTGTTTTTTTTTTATTGTAACCTAGAACTGCTAAAAACATTTTCAATGGTAGCTTAAATCAAAATATGTATGGAAAAATAGAAAATTTCGTCGTGTTTCGATTAATCTATTTATATTTTTATAAATACATGGATGCATTATTACTCCACAGAGATATTGCAGATACTCGCATTTGTGGATGCATTTCATTTTACAAACAGATGCATGCAAAAGTTTGAACACCCTTTACCAAATTACATAATTTGGCCCAAACATATGCAAATGTTAAATTTACTCTTTAATTTCTTCTGCATTTTAGTTCATCAAATAATTTCTACATTAAGATTTTTGTAAAATGCTAATATTTTTTTTCTTTACAGTTGGGGTTGTATTTACTATTTTTTTTACTTTTAAATGTCGTAACAAATTACAATAGGGCCAGGGTTGTGTAAACTTTTGCATGGAAATGTAAGTTATTTTCTTTTTAACTGCAGTATTTATATGTACTGTATTGTGACATTTTAACAGGTGGGTTAAACTGGGGTGTGTACTTATTCTGTACAGAAATCAGTGGTAGTCCTAACTTTGTTAAAACTGGTGCCTATCTTATAGAAAAGAGAGAAACGTAGGTTACAGAGAGAATCTGTGTCCAATTTACTGCCCAGGCGGTAATACTTCTGCCCTCTTGTATTCAGTTACCATTTTTACAATTATTTTTACTTGTAACGTTATTTCACATACATTTCTCACAGATCAGCAGTAACTGGTGATTATTATTAGTCCGTTTTTATTAATAGGCTTTTCTTAATACAATTTTTGTTCACCCCACCTTTGGAATGCATTCTACATATAATATTATTCTGGGCAGCTTTTGAACATTATTGCATAAAAGCATTCCTAAAGCTAGAGGATTTTGCTGTTGAAACAGTTGCTTTATACTGCGCACGTACATTTTCAATGTAATAACAAGGCTGCTTTCAGTGGGAAAAGTGTTTCGCTGTTTGTGGCGTGGTCGTACTGCCCTCGAACGGTGAGATCAGTACATTACAGAATTATACTGTGCGTACGACCAGATAGGTACAGTACAGCGTACCATGGTGCAGGTCCTTGACACAACGTGTCAACAGACACGCTTCAACATGAGTGTTTCGGGAAAAGTATTATATGCAAATCTTAAATTAGCCTTCACAAACAACAATAGTGCCGTAAGTGTATGCACAAGGCACTAATGAATTAGCCTGCTTTAACCGTGCAGCTACAAAGAAAAATAAACGTTTCCTCCCACAGCCCATCGAAGAGTTTCAGGGGAATCTGTGACGCTGAGCTGCCCATATTGTACGTGGTGCTCGTGCCTCGAGTCAATGAGAGCGTTATATTTCGCTGATATGCAGACGGGTCAGTGCCTGCACGGGGTTTAGTGTAGCATCTAGCAGTAAGTCATCGTGAACAAGGACGTCAAAGAAACACTAGTTTTAAATCATTGTACGTCTCGTTGTAGGCAAGCATCTACTAAAATATGCAATCGTAACCCAATGCTCTGACCCTTTCACTTGAAGTCGAAGTTGCTACCGGAAATTATTCTCATTATAGTGCGTTTTTTTTTTTAAACCGGAAGTGAAGTAAGGAGCATTATTTTGTTTCTGGGACACTGGGACTCTCTCCCGGAAGTTGTTCTCAGTCTCGTTATAGTGGTGCCCTGTGTAGCGGCGTTGGAGTCTTGCAACTTGATCAAATCTGTGGCAGTGTGAAGTAAACATCGCCGGCGAAACTATTAATGGCAGACAAAGTAAGAATTATGTACATCTCCCTAACGACTTTTTAATTGTACAGTTCGATGAAGAAAATATATGAGGAGAGTTTGTGTGCAGTGTAAGCCTGACTGCAGGATCCAACTTTATGAGCTAATTACCTAAAAATGGATATTCAGCGAGAGGATATACTGGCGGAGCAAATACTGAACTGGCTGCTGGTACAAATGAAAGAGCTGAGGGGGATGTTCCTGGTTGTAGCATTTAGTTTCAAAGGGTTCAATGACAGATCGTTTTGTAACGTTAGGGTTTTGCTGCAAACCGTGCACCTGACAAGTGATTTCCTTTACTAAAGGTGAGCCGCGCTTGTATATGCTACATTGTTTGCTCTCAGATGGCTACATGAATACGGGGCCGCGCATGCCCGGTGGACAGGTAGGTCGCGTGGCTTCTCGCGCCGCAGCCATGGACACGTGGACGCCGAATCCGCGAGCCAAGCCATTCATCCCGCGCCAGCAGCGGAGCCTCTACCTCACCTGGAAGTACAAGCTGACTAGCAAGAGGGCGCTGCGACGCCTCTGCCAGGTGAGGACAGTGGCAAGCACCGTCCAGCTGGAACAAATTGGTCAGAAGAATCATTCAATCCAGTTACAGCGGTATTGCACATAGGGCAGACTGGGAGGGGGGACAGGGGGTGCTGGAGGCAATTTGCTATACAGTCAGTAAGTGGCAGATAAAACCAAAGTCTCCATTGGAGTGTGGTGAATTGTCCTTTTACTTTGTCTTCCCTCTCCCCAGGCAGGAGCTGTCCTTTTCTTGCTGGTGACGGTCGTAGTGAACATCAAACTAATACTGGACACGAGGAGAGTGGCCGATGAGGACGAAGCCAGCCAGGAATACGGTGAGACTCCTACTCAGCCTGGTGAAAAGCGTAAAGCTTTTTGCACCTCCTTTGTCTGGCAGCATAGCAAATAAAGAACGCTGTTTCGAAGCCAGAAATAACTTGGACATGCGAAGAGAAAATCGCAGCAGTCGACTGTGTCAGATCTGTAATTAGTTTGAAAATTAAGTTTTGGTTCCTGTTCTCCCCTGAGATTTGAAGGGAGAGAGGTTTGTTACATTTCTGTTCGCACCTATTAAAACACACAATTTAGGTCTATATTGCGATGTGTCAAGAACATTGACTTTGTGTGACGTGTTCTACAGATGAAGTCCTGCCCAACATGGAGACCCCCCGCAGACCACAAAACGGGAGGAAAGTGCTAGATGTTGAGGTGTATTCCAGCCGCTCAAAGGTCTATGTGGCAGTTGATGGAACCACTGTGAGTTCTTCACTTTCTCAGACTGTTCTCCCTTAGCTACCACCAAGCTGCAGTGATTATTAATTTCCTAGAATTGCTGAAAATAGACTAAGGATTTACTATCAGGAAAATTGAGTCCAGACATAATGGAAGTTTTTCTCCATGTCGTATTTTTTGACATAGGCAGTACTGAAGATGCAGCTCGTTGTTTTAATATGTCATGTTTTTTCTTATTTGTCCTAGGTCTTGGAGGATGAGATGCGGGAGCAGGGGAGAGGTATTCACGTAATAGTTCTCAATCAGGCCACGGTGAGTCATGATGGAGCAGGGCAGTGCTCAAAAAATCTGGGTCTTTTACGACATTTATGCACTAGGAGTTCTTGAAAAGTTTGCCTTACATTGGCGTAGGTACAGTTTATTTAGCAAGAGCTGAATGCCATATTATGAATGATAGCGGAGTTGTCCTTGATGTCTATATTTGTGTCCTGGAGAAGGTGTGTTTTGTTTTCTTCCATGTGTGGATACATAGAGTAATATATTTGCTTCCAGGGGCATGTGATGGCCAAGCGTGTTTTTGATACTTACTCTCCTCATGAGGATGAGGCAATGATCCTCTTCCTTAATATGGTGACACGTGGGAGAGTGCTCATCTTCACCATCAAGGTAAGCAAAATGCCCCTGTTTGTACTGTTAAATTTGATCCCTTGGAATCTACCTATTGAAACTATACATGTACTTATGTATGTGTTTTCATGAAGTACAGCAAAATGGAAAGGGGCAAACAGGCTGCTCTGTTTTTAATATGCTGGGCATTGATGGTTTATTGTTTTCTGATGTAGGATGAAGGGACATTCCACTTAAAAGATGCTGCTAAAAACTTGTTAAAGGGGCTGGGCAGCCGGGTATCTCTGACACTGAGCTGGAGGGACATGTGGACTATGGTGGTGAAGAAAGGAGGTAACTCAGGAGCTGGATCACCTGATGCATAGTCCTTCACTAAGCCTCATATTAACATTTCCTCGTGGTTTACCTTACAGGTCAAGTATACGGAGAGAAACACTCAAAATCACCAGCCTTGTCGACTTGGGGTGACCCTGTGCTGCTCAAAACTGAGGTGCAGCTCACAGCATCTGAAGGTAACGGTTCTGAGACAACAGATACAGCATATATTAAAGTAGTCTCTGTTTTAGGAATGCTTTTGATTAATGACTGTACTTAATATGGTTCGTGTTTTTTTTTTTTGGGACAGAGGCAGAGTGTCATTGGGCTGACACAGAGATGAATCGCCGGCGGAAGCAGTTCTGCAGTAAAGTGGAAGGGTATGGCAGCATCTGCAGCTGCAAAGACCCAGCCCCCATTGAGTTCAGCCCTGACCCAGTAAGATACCCTGTGTCATGGATGCCTGGGGTGGCAGAATAGTACAGTTCTACATTCCTCTTTGGGACCGAGTAGAATTGCAATGTTTGGCTGGTGATTTGCTGGTGTGCAAGTGACTATGAATGTAACTGTACATTTGGTTACACAGGATGGAGCCTGTTTATTATATGATTATCTGCTTGGTGAACAGCATAGTGATACAGTATTAATACCCAAAATTACATCTTTTAATGATTAATTTAAATATACTGTATATCAATGTCTTTTTTGATTCTATAGTTGCCTGGAAATAATGTCTACGATGTTCCTGTTGCTGTAATTGCAGGGAACAGACCAAACTATCTGTATAGGTGAGTGTTTTTTAAAGATGCAATAATGCCATGTGGTGCAGTCATTCTATATTAATATACAGTTCTCTTCTGATGGTGCACATGATGTTTTTTTTCTATTAGGATGTTGCGCTCTTTACTTTCTGCCCATGGTGTCAACCCTCAAATGATCACAGTCTTTATTGATGGCTACTATGAGGTACTGACTGCCTTGCACCACTGATATTGCCTGATGTGTTCAGTTGCTTTGTTTGTCAGAGTTAATTGAGCTTATCTGTTCAATGTGGATCAGGAGCCGATGGATGTGGTGGAACTTTTTGGGCTGAAAGGTGTGCAGCACACCCCAATAAGTATTAAAAATGCCAGAGTTTCCCAGGTGAGACATTGTCAAAACTTCTCCTTTTGTGTGTCTTATTTCTTAAAAACATTTAAAATAAGGAGGGACTTCATTATGTCTTAATATTATACCAAAAGGAAAATGCAAAAGGAAAAGCAAAGTCTGTCTGTTTTAATACTGTACTGGAATCTTATGTAAGCTTTGTTATTCTTATTTTAGTTTTAATTACTTAATAGCATTTTACTGCTGTGGCGTATATTTATTCTTTCCTCATAAAATGATGAATTCTTCTGTGCCCATTATTTAGCTTTGTTGTTTTTGTTACACAGCATTACAAAGCCAGTTTGACTGCAACATTTAATCTCCATCCAGTAAGTACTCATCTTCGTTACTTTGTTTTGTTTGATAATGGTATAGTTCTTGAACCATAGGAAAAGATAAACTGAACAGTTGAGCAATCCCACTGTTGCTGCTAAATCTCTGTACTCTCTCTTTTATTTATTTATTTATTTATTTATTTAATTAATTAATTAATTAATTAATTAATTGATTGATTGATTGATTGATCAATCAATTAATCAATCAATTGCGCCTTGGCCCCGGAGGAACTCTGTGTCATTTCACTATGTACCGTGTACATGGTTGAAATGACAATAAACTCCTACTTGACTTGACTTATCTTACCCAGATTAGTTTTAAACTGACTTGCTGATCGCTTTGTTTCTAGGATTCAAACTTTGCAATTGTCTTGGAAGAGGACCTGGACATATCAGTTGACTTTTTTAGGTAGGAGATTTCATTTTACATACTGATGTATGTAAAATCCAATCTATAAACAAAACATTTATATGCTCATTGGGGGGGGGGGGGGGGTCATTAATTTCCAATTCATTCAGTTGAACAAAATTTGAACTGTATGATGCAGTTATTTTAGGTCCCAATCAAGGTTGATTGGGCTGCAATGCAAAAAAGAAATGAGAATCGCATGTACGAAGCATCTTTTAAATGGCCAGTAGGTGGCACTGTTTTTTTTGTTTTAAGTAAGCCATACAGAGTTGTTGTGTTTGGTTGTGTTTATGTGCTTGCGAAATGTTAAGGTTGCTGAAAGCTGGTAGTGACATTTTGGAGTTGTAGACTACAGAGTGCCCTGTTCTTACTTTAACTTTTCTGTTACGCTTAAAGCTTCTTGAGTCAGACCATTCATCTGCTGAATGAAGATGAAAGCCTGTATTGCATTTCGGCCTGGAATGATCAGGTGATTGTAGTGGTGCATTGTTGGTTCAATTTTATTCCCTTTGCATTGAGTCTGGCACTGAAGTACATCTACTTAGGCAGTGGCCCCTCTTTAATATGCATCAGTTTACATCAGACAGTCTACATTGAGGCTAAGGCACACCGTGTCTCCTGCAGGGCTACGAGCATACGGCTGAGGACCCATCCCTGCTGTACCGTGTGGAGAGCATGCCGGGTCTCGGCTGGGTCCTGAAGAAGAACCTGTACAAAGACGAGCTGGAGCCCAAGTGGCCAACGCCTGAGAAGGTCAAACCCCCTCTGCCGACCTTCATGCTGAGCAGCTGCTGTAGTTTAGACAGTGTCCTTTAATTATTTGTATGGGTGGTAGTTCTAATCTTCTTGCCTCTTAACTGATTCCATAGATGTTGTTTGAATGGGAATTCACATCCAGTGTGCTTCAGCTATATAGTAGTCCCCATTTCTAAGGTAACTCCAGTGGTGCACCCCACTGACAACCAAACTGCTCACTTTTTAATGCATTATTTTTGTAAATTGTCATTCCATTTACACAGAGTAAATCTGTACCATTAAATATGTAAAAGAACCAAAAAGTTTTGCTCAGCTGTTCCGTCAATATGTTAATTGAATGGCATATAACTGACTTGTGCTCTGAATGAGAAATGTTACTTTTTTATACAGCATCACAGGCCAGCATTTCAAGAGTTGGGAATGCAGTTTGTTTTACATCTAGGTTTTTATAGCAACTTTAATTAAAATAGTATTGATTCAGTTTTCTCTAAATACTATGTTTGTTTTATGGATGGTTTAAAAGTTAATGTGATATACCTTTAAGAACAAAGGTAAGTCTGATCCAAATTATAATTTAAAATCAACTTCCATCAAATCAGTTTGCACTCTGTGCTTTTTAAATAGAATAGCAAAATTAATATTCAGCTTAATTTAATATTAATCATCCTTTCAGCTTCTTAATTGTTCAGAGACTTGGAACAATTAAGTCAGTGCTGACAAATAAATATTTAATTGAACACTTAATATTAATTTCAGTTATTTAAAAAAATAAAGTCAAATGTATTGCTGTGATCATTACAAAACCACGTTGGAAGTTAACAGCTCAACTGGCACAAGAGGCCAGCTGGAAGACACTGCTGCGAATTGTGGAGTCCTGTTATGCACTATAAGTACCACTCGGGTTGCATTTACTTTTGGCCAGATCTACAGAAAGACAACAAATTTTAATGCTGTAATAGGTGATGGTTACTCTCTGAAGTAGTGCTATGGTGTTCTTCTAAGCATTCTTCAGCTACACACTAGTTATGTATTTATCATCTTTATTGCCATTAGTGTAGTAGCAACATGAACTTTGATTACCCTGTAACGGGTTTCATTTGCGAGTTCTGTGGCATTCTGGCATGAAGAAGGTACGGATATGTAGCCCTCCCTTGGCTCTGCATCCTCCTGCAGCTTTGGGACTGGGACATGTGGATGCGTATGCCAGAGCAGAGGAAAGGGCGTGAGTGTATCATCCCAGACGTCTCCCGCTCATACCACTTTGGCATCATTGGCCTCAACATGAACGGCTACTTCCATGTAAGTGTCACATGCGTGATGTCGGAATGAAATGGCCTTAACACAGAAAGTGCTTGGATCCCTCTTCCATTCTGTATCACCTTTTATGTCCTAGTATGAATCTCCTTTGTTAGACAGTGTTTCTACAGACTGATGCTGAAGGAGTTTCACTGACCATCCCTGATACTCTTTCCATTCTGCATTAGTCTGGATTTTTAACTTTTGTTGAGAGTTTGATTGGCTTTGTTATGTTAATTGACAATTAGATGGAGATGAAGACTATTTATTTGAAGAGCCAGTTTGCTATTGGAGTAATTTTGTTAGACCCATGGAAATTACTTGCTCTAGTGACTCAGTTTCTGTTGCAGGTATTTTTTTCTGCTGTCTCCATTGTTTAATTTATATTTTTGCACTTGTCAGAAAAGTGCCTATAGTTCTAATAAAAATTGGCAAAAAGTGTATCATGCGAAACACAAACATGCTGCAACGCATTAGGTTGTCTGTTTTGTTCTTAAAAATATCTTGAAGGTGAGTAATGATGGCTATGGTGTAGTCAGTGATCACCATTAGTTTATATCCCAGGTGTGAATTTAGATTTTTTACGTACTGCTCCATAGTGAAATAAAAGTAGGATTGCGCAGTAATAGCCTTAATTTTGTTGCGATATTAATTGTATTTTACATACGTTTCTCATTTTGCATTGCTTTCAGGAAGTCTACTTCAAAAAGCATAAATTCAACACGGTGCCCAACGTTCAGCTGAAGAATGTGGACAGGTTTGTGCTGTGTAATTGGTCACCTGTGCAGCAAGTGTATGCAAAGTTGAAATAAATATTGTTGGCTTAAAATGAGGAACTGTAAATGAATATTTGTAATAGTGCATTAATGTATCTGCATGTGTTTTCTAGCTTGAAAAAGGATCCCTATGAGTTAGAGATTCAGAAGCTGCTGGGGTGAGTTTTACACCCACACCATACCCATATTGTTAAGCCCCTACAAGTTCCACTCCTACTTGATTTGTACTCCATACTTATGATTCAGATGAAAGGAAAAATTAAATTCTCCTGTCAGCAAATGGTCTGGTTTCCATCTACAGGGAGGCAGAGCTTCTCGACCACACCAAGAACCCATGTCAGGACTCTTTCATTCCAGACACAGAGGGCAAGAGTTACGTTATGTACATCAAGATGGAGCAGGAGACAGATGCCACCACGTGGACTGAACTGGCAAAGGTAGGACCATAGACAGCTCCCTTACTCAGGAGCAGAGATCTGCACTTCAGTGTTTTTCATACTTCCACAGCTTTGTGCAGCACTTACACAACAAGGAGCAGTCTTGTAAAATGAAAACAAACTGTGGGATTATGATTCAGCACAATGGCATTTTTGCCTGATGAGTGACATGAAGAGTTTAAGGGAAGCAAAGCTGTGGAGTTGGAAGTAGGTTCTGGGCAGTTTAGTGAAGGTACAGCATCGGTTGCAAAGAATATCTGTGTTAACCCTAGAAACAGATGCAGAGTTGTAATTAGGGCTGGTGTGCCAATATGCCTTCCAAATGAATGAACACAAAGTCCTGATGACACGGCGTTCCTCCCAAGATAATCTCTCCTGAACTGGATTCCCTGTTGCTATTTCCCCTTTGCCTGCTGTTCTGTCATTCTGGTCTGAAACCCAGAGCAGAATTCTCACAAAAAGTTCTGTGAACTGTGGTGGAGTTCCCACAAGAGACAAAATGTCACAATCAACATGGTGGCAACATAGTCACTGCAGGGAGACCCAGACAACCTTCCTGGATTTGTTTCTCTTTGAAGTTGCTGAGTTGCTTGTCTATAGTGAATGGATGTCTAAGAACTTAATGTGTGTTTTTGTTTGCTTTGCGAATGTGATCTGCTGCAGTGCCTACACGTGTGGGACTTGGATGTACGTGGGAACCACAGGGGACTCTGGCGTCTCTTCAGGAAGAAGAACCACGTCCTGGTTGTAGCCGTCCCTGTCTCTCCTTATGCGTAAGTCACTAAATATTCTATTTTGGTTGGTATTTGTATTTTCTCCGTTCTTCCTCAAATTCATTCACAGGTGTCTGCTGAGATAGATCGGAGTCATAGACACAAAGATGATTATGACTGATGATGTACATTCAAAGAAGATGGATTTTGAGTGCTGAAGGGACTCAGCAGTTCTAGGGGAGAGAGGGAGCTCATTCCACCACATCACAGCCAAGTCTGAGAACAAACAGACTTTCAGTTTTGCAGCCCTCATAAGTGGGACCATCAAGCAGGTCAGAGGGGAAACCCGAAGCTTCTACTGAGGTGTAACGGGATAGTCAATGTGTTGGGTGCTAATCTTTCCACCATGTTGTAGGCTGTTACCAGTGTGAAAGTGGACACAGAGAGCTTCAGGAAGCCCCCTTTCAGATTTAGCTAATTACAGGCAGTCAGATATCTCAAGATTGTATTGCAGTCTTACAGTGTACATAGTACAAGACCTAATTTCACTGCATTTCAGTGTTGCAGTCCTAATTTGGAAAGCTGTGGCTTAAAATGAAAAAAAATGGGAAAATTTAGGTCTCTGCTGCACAGCTGCAGGCATTCTGTGTGTGTGTAAAGTTGTTCTGCTAGTTTTACACTCTTACACATCCGTTACCTGATTTTGTCCTCAGAGTGAAGAAACCTGCTCATGTAACCCCCATCCAGTTGGAGCCCCAGCCCAAAGAGGAGGGAGCCCCTGCAGAACAGACGTAACACTGGGCTGTGTAGCTGCACTAAATGTTAACCACTTGCTGCTGTGTTTCAACCAATAACCTGTGACCTGCCAGGTTCTGGGGGCTGAAGTTACAGTAGGACTCCAGGGGCTATGGGCAGACAAGATGGTCTGATGGCTCCACCACCCAGTACTTCACTTTTATCCCAAACTCACCTTGACAATAACTACAGTACAAATCAGTGAGAGTTTTTGGCTGAGAAGCTGCTCGGCTCGGCTACTGTTGGGCTGCCCAGAGAGTATTATTAAGCCACTTGAGTGCTGGGATTGTTTTCAAGGGCAAAAAATGGCTGGAGCCTGATCCATTCTGTTGACGTCATAAATGCAGCCAGGTCAGCACACAAGGAGGCGTCGTGGCAGTCCTCTGCCACACCGCTTACCTCCTGAAATGATGCAAAACTTCTGTATGACTGAAAGGGAAACTTGAGATTACCACTCCAAAAAGAGGTGTTGCGCGCTTGTGGGAACACGTGGCTTCCAGTGATCTCGTACCAACCCAAATCATACCACTTTCAAACTACTGAATACTTTGTATGTTTTTTCTTTTCTTTTTTTAACATACGTTTTTATTTATTTGACACATATGAATGGTTTTAATTGATGGATGTTTTCAGGAACATTTTTCATCATTCTGGAGGATCTTAATGATTAATCTTTAGTCCCCCCCCCCCCCCCCCTTTAAAGCAGGTTCTGTTAGAGTTTGCTGAGTTTGATATTTTGGTGGTTCTGTGGTTTTAATTTATTCTTTCTGTTTTGGAACTTTTGGTTCAACAGTAGTTTTTACTAACACTTGAACACTGACCACTCATTTCAAGCACAATATACAAATATGTATGGCCTTCATATTTTGTTTTTGTGAAATGTTTGAAGGTACTTCCATACCACCTCTTGTCTGTATTTTTCCTGGACAACCCTGTTTTGTGTTCGGTTATAAGCTGCTGTATGGTTGTGAAGCAGCAACGTGATCGGCTACTCCCATTGCTTACAAGACTGAACTTGCAGTATTAAAATAGCAATGCCAAAATACAGTGAAATAATTTCTCAAATCATTGTTACTTCAACACTGAGGGGCGATGTTTTGACTGATGTTTCAATGCAGCCCGATGGACTGCAGGTGAGCACCAGGTGTCCATTCTGCATCTTCATGTCATTTCTGTGTTAATTTGATGAGGTACTGTACAGAAACATTTCAGTGTCTGCGGTTTAACAAATCTGGTTTTTAATGTTCATATCTGTATTACATGCAAGATTGTGTTTTTTCTTTTTTTTTTTTTTTTTCCCCTGTTGTCATGCTTAATAAAATGAATTTGATTATGTGGTGGTGTAGTTTTGCTCATGGTCTGTGTAACCGCTGTGAAATTGCAATGGTCTGACAGAGTAAACATCAGTGCCTCTGAATATAGTGGAGAATTATGAATAAAAGATGATTGCAGTCATGCTCTGGGCACAACACTACTAAACAAGATATTTGTACATATTTCATAGTCTGCTTAGTTGTTTTAGTTTAAAAATCTGCTGCTTCTGTTATCTGTAGAGGATATGGAGTTTATTTTAAATTTGGACACTACATGAAAAGAAGTATAAGATGTTGCAGTAAATGTGTTCAATATCACATAAAGTTATGTTTTTAATTTTATGTTCCTTGTGTGTCAAATGTTACACATGCATTAAAATATTCATGTGCACACAGCTTTTCTAAGGCACTCTATTTTGCAGATTTGAGCATCTTATCACATTAAATAGGTTTTATATGTTCACTGATGGTGTATTTAATAAATATTTTATCAACAGTGAGTGTATATGACTGATTTGGAACTAGCAGTTGGACTTTACCTGTACACAGGTGGAAACTGCACAGAGTTTAACAAAAGGTCATGTATGCTTTCTGGTCTCTGACCTGTTACTGGTGTACAGAACCTACATTTGCCCATGGAAACAGAAAAGCACATTAGCTTTCTGCCTCCTTTAACATCTTGTTTATACTGTAATATTTCATTCATTCATTTGTTCATTGACAGCACCCGCTCATCCCAATGCAGGATTCTGGAGGTCTTGAGCTTATCCTAGACACACAATGTGTGAGATCTGCCCCACACACACACACCACTTGTAATGTTGACACATTTGACAACTTCCCGAAAGCTTCTTAGAAGGACATGGCATTCTGTTTCGGCCCAGTTTACCTTAAGAGCTTTTAAGATGAGTACAAAAATAATGTGGTTTTGGTGGAAAATGAACACAACAGTAACCTTTATGGCATCTCCCAGTGAGGTGGCAGTTATACTCAGGTGCTCTGATAAAGTTTTGGTGGCATTTAGACATTCGCAAGATGTGCTTGAAACTATGACTGCTATCTTAATAAAAAGGTAGAGTAACTGTAATTTGGAAGTTGCGACCTTCGAGAAGCTACCTGCTGTGCTGCCAGATCAGTCCCCAAGGTGCTTGTTAGACATCACGTTTCCACCAGAATACTGACTGTTTTTGCTGTCTTCTGATCTGAGGAATACCTATCTATTCCTGCTTTAATGTTGCTTGTTATCCAAGTGCGTTGCACTAACTTGTTTTTAAGGACCTGATGAAGACTTTTTTTTTTGTTTTAACTTTAAAATAAACACCACTGGGGAGATCTTGCAGTGTTGTGGTTAAAAGAATTGCTTTTGATTGTCTCATCTTTTCCAGGCACCTACACCTGGCAGCTCTCATGCCTGCATACGCCTGTACACATCTGCTATTCTGCTAATGATCTGCACCTGACCCCAGGCTATGGCTGCAAACCCTATTACAGTCTTGCCACTGCACCTCGTTTTTCATCTCTAACAAAAGAGATCTTTTGTCAATATTTGCTGGTCCTTGCCTAAAGGGAACGCTTAATAAATTTCAAAAGAAACAGCACAAAAGTAGCCAGTTATGTTAGATGCATCTGTTCAACACTTCACGTAACAAGCACTTAATATGAGTATAATTGCATTTAAGCAAGCTGAAGAAATCAGCTTTTATGATTTTTCTACACAGTAATGCCCATAAAGAATCTATTTTCCCTCTACTTTGATATTAAGTAGATTACCGCTAAATATGGTCCACTTTTATTTTTATTTATTCATTGTTATGGTTCAGAAATACCAGATTTTTTTTCAAGATACGCCTGCTGTATATTTATTGTGTGGCACACATTTATTTATTCATGTCATATGACTATCACATATGACATTCATGCGTAGACAAGGCTAGACGTTTCTTTTTCTTTTTTTAAGGGGCTACATTTTTATTGTGTTTATTTGGTGTAGATGAGCAGCAGTTGTATGGCTTGAATTGTCAGGTTGAATTAATAAGGACCATCATACATTGATTCTGGTTTACACTCAGAGTGTTCTAAGGTGAAAGAATTTTTGGCTGTCACATTTTGGTTTTCTTTTGAGAAATGTAAAAAAGTGAAAATGAGTATATACAGCATAATATGGGCAATAAATAATTGTAAACAATTTACATTGAGATACTGCAGTCTGTATTTGGAGCTCATAGCATGCTGGTGTGTTTTTATAGCAAAGAAAGGGATTTATAGAACAGTTTGTGCATTAATTTTTATTAGAACACACCATCAAGCAGAAAATCAATATGAATGGCAGAAATGACAATTACTATAAGAATAAATATTACACTCTTTCTATTATGGAAAGCTCAGACTTGTGCACATGCATCTCTATAATTCATACAGCATATGATATGTATATTTGTTTAGAAATAATGTTGAGATGTTTACAAATATCTGACAATGTGGCACTGTGCATGGAAACTGCAGCTCTGTGCCTGAGTCACTGCTATGTGCTTTCTGTTTTTTGATAATTTTACATTTACTGACATAATTTACTGAATTTTGCTTTGCTTAATGACACAAGCAGTGAAGTGAATATTTACACGGCTTATTAAAACCAAACCACAGGTTGGCAAGCTTGCGCACCACATTGTTGCACCATCTGTTCTCTAAGCGCAACCTTCAGCTGTCCAGCTACTGCCTCTGTTTCTGCTGAACTTCTCTCTTTGAGGTACCACTGACTTCAGCCTCCCACTCATATGCATGGAGTCTCCCCTTGGGCTTCCCTGCGATTGCTTTATGGCCTTTTCCTTTGGAGTCAACCTGATGTGTTCCTGCACATGCTGATGATTTTTGGTGTTTCACTTTGCAGATATTGTTTTGGGGAACCAATAAATCAGTCCCAGTCCCTATTCCTTATGTTCCTTTGGTTTCTTTCGCCGCATCTCGCCAGTCCTGAGAACCAGCAGTACATACTGTGAATGAACTTTGTGAAGTCTCACTCTTGTAATGGGCAGGAATTTACTGAATTTGCTGCAATATTGAAATGTGTGAAATTCCTGGCTGCCCCATTATTATGTCACCTTTTATGAAATTTTTACAGGATCGCCACAGAATGGAAGCTAATCCAGCCACAAGAGGATGCGAATCCAGCCACAAGGGGATGCACAAACTAGTGTATTTCTTTGTGCCGGTCCCAAGCCCGGATAAATGGAGAGGATTGCGTCAGGAAGGGCATCCGGCGTAAAAATTTGCCAAACCAAATATGCGGACAAAAATACAAATTTCCATACCGGATCTGTCGAGCCCCGGGTTAACAATGACCCCCACCAGCTCTGCTAGTCGACAGGGTGCTGGCGGAAATTGGGCAACTGTTAGCCGAAGAAGGAGAAGAGGCCAAAGGAAAAGAGGAGGAAGACATGTCCGGAGGAAGGAGGAGAGGAGGAAGGTTAAGAGAGTGGACGTGAGGGTAGGAACTTTGAATGTTGGTAGTATGACTGGTAAAGGGAGAGAGCTTGCTGATATGATGGAGAGAAGGAAGGTTGATATATTGTGTGTGCAAGAGACCAAATGGAAGGGGAGTAAGGCTAGGTGCATCGGAGGGGGGTTTAAACTGTTTTACCATGGTGTGGATGGGAGGAGAAACAGGGTAAGGGTTATCCTGAAGGAACAGTATGTCAAGAGTGTCTTGCAGGTGAAGAGAGTGTCTGACAGAGTGATGGTTATGAAACTGGAAATTGATGGTGTGATGATGAACGTTGCTAGTGCATATGCCCCGCAAGTTGGGTGTGAGATGGATGAGAAAGTAGAATTCTGGAGTGATATGGATGAAGTGGTGAAGAGTGTGCCTGAGGGAGAGAGAGTGGTGATTGGAGCAGATTTCAGTGGACATGTTGGTGAAGGAAACAGAGGAGATGAGGAGGTGATGGGTAGGTATGGTGTCAAGGAGAGGAACGCAGAAGGTCAGATGATAGTGGATTTTGCAAAAAGGATGGACATGGCTGTGGTAAACACATATTTTAAGAAGAGGGAGGAACACAGGGTGATGTACAGGAATGGAGGAAGATGCAGACAGGTGGACTATATCTTATGCAGGAGGGCCAGACTGAAGGAGATTGTAGACTGCAAAGTGGTGGCAGGGGAAAGCATAGTTAGGCAGCATAGGATGGTGGTTTGTAGGATGACATTGGAGATCAAAAAGAGAAGGAGAGTTAGGGCAGAACCAAGGATCAAATGGTGGAAGTTGAAAAAGGAAAACTATAAGGTGGAGTTCATGGAGGAATTAAGACAGGCATTGGGTGGCAGTGAAAAGTTACCAGTGAGCTGGACATCTACAGCAGAAGTGGTAAGGGAGACAGCTAGAAAGGTGCTTGGTGTGACATCTGGACAGAGGAAGAAGGACAAGGAAACCTGGTGGTGGAATGAGGAAGTACAGGAGAGTATACAGAGGAAGAGGCTGGCGAAGAAGAAGTGGGATAGACAGAGAGATGAAGAATGTAGACAGGAGTACAAGGAGATGAGGTGTAGGGCGAAGAGAGAGGTGGCAAAGGCTGAAGAAAAGGCGTATGGTGAATTGTATAAGAGGTTGGACACTAAGGAGGGAGAAAAGGACCTGTATCGATTAGCTAGGCAGAGGGACCGATAAAGATTAGGGTGATAAAGGATAACGATGGAAACGTACTCACAAGCGAGGAGAGTGTGTTGAGCAGATGGAAAGAGTACTTTGAGGGGCTGATGAATGAAGAGAATGAGAGAGAGAAGAGGTTGGATGAGGAATGAAGGTCAGTAGGACTAAGACAGAATACATGTGCATAAATGAGAGGGAGGACAGAGGAATGGTGAGGATGCAGGTAATAGAGTTGGCGAAGGTGAATGAATTTAAATACTTGGGATCAACAGTTCAGAGTAACGGGGAGTGTGGAAGAGAGGTGAAGAAGAGAGTGCAGGCAGGGTGGAGTGGGTGGAGAAGAGTGTCAGGAGTGATTTGTGATAGAAGGGTACCAGCAAGAGTGAAAGGGAAGGTCTACAAGACGGTAGTGAGACTAGCTATGCTTTATGGGTTGGAGACGGTGGCACTGACCAAAAGACAGGAGGCAGAGCTAGAGGTGGCAGAGTTAAAGATGTTAAGATTTGCAATGGGTGTGACGAGGATGGACAGGATTAGAAATGAGTATATTAATGAGTCAGCCCAGGTTAGACGGTTTGGAGACAAAGTCAGAGAGGCGAGACTGCGTTGGTTTGGACATGTGCAGAGGAGAGATTCTGGATATATCGGGAGAAGGATGCTAGGGATGGAGCTGCCAGGCAAGAGTAAGAGAGGAAGGCCTAAGAGGAGATTTATGGATGTGGTGAAGGAGGACATGCAGGTGGTGGGTGTGATGGAGAAAGATGTAGAGGACAGGAAGAAGTGGAAACAATTGATCCGCTGTGGCGACCCCTAATGGGAGCAGCCGAAAGAAGAAGAAGAAGCCACAGAATGGAAGCTAAATTACAGTGAAATGGAAGACTGGTAACTCTTATAATTGGAATTTGGTGCCACATGCTTCCTTTAAATGGCTTTGGACCTTTTGACCCTTAAAACCCTTTGCTTTGCAGCAATTGGCACCATTCTGCCATGGACTGGCAGGATTAAGTCCTGCAGTGTCTGGGGATGCATCATTATAGCCTGGGTGCTTTTTGTATCACTAAGATGGGGCACATGTTGTATTTCATGACCTTAATAAGTGCCAAAAAGGGCTACCATGTCTATTCACCTGAATGTTTGTGGTTTATATTCTTAATTACAGTCCCCAAATAAAGTGGAAATTACCCCCCCCCAGTGTCAGAGTACACACCAAGAGGTTTTCAGGTTTGCTGGTTTTATATTAATTGAAGCAATTTCAATAAATTTGACACTTTTTCTCCACCTCAATCAATTATTTATTGCAAATATCATGAACAGCTTTACTCTTTCTTGTGATGTTACATTAAAGCATATCCTCATTTTTTGCACGGCACATTGTCCTGTCTATAAATTTAGATTTTATGTGTTTTGCTCATATTTACGGGATGTGGATAAATAGATACAACTCCTTCGAGCCTCTCTTGTGGAGGTTACACGAAATTCTGGATTTGCATACGTGAAAATAACCGACCATGACTAGATGTGCACTAAAACGGTAAACTGTACTACGTACTTTGTACAGCAAATGTATTGATTTTTTTAAAACAAGGAAAAGGTCCATGATGACCCAATTAAAAATGAAAAAAGGCGGTTTCATTGACTTTGAGAACCATCATATGAAGTCCTGTGTAAAACTGCCACAAATGTAATTGAACTCTTACGCAATAAGCGGTTACAGGCTGTGTAACCTCGAGCAAAGCTATTTCAGCAGCTATACCCCCAATAAGGCTTGCGATGTTCTGCAGGGTGGACAGCAGCTGAATAAAACAACCCTGTGGAAGGCAAATTATAGACACAGCATTAAAAAATGTCCTCCTAGAGCAGCATGGACCAAAATTTGAAATGTAAGAGTAAGAACTGTAGCTCAAGTCAATAATTGCTATTTACACTGGAAAGGATGTAATCGAAATGCTGATGTACCAGAGTAAAAGTTACTGATCGTAATATTCCTAGTAACCCAGCAGACCTAAAAAGGACTGCAGGTTTTGTACAGCCCCCCCCTCCACCTTGACGGTGCTGTTCTGTGCAGCACTGAGACTGCAGGCTGTTTTCTTGACACATCAGGTTGAAGGGTAAGGATTACCATAGTGGCTGTAGTACATGGAATCTGGGAAGTCTGTGTAGTTGGTGAAGCCAGAACATTCCAGGTGGAAAACCGCATGAGAACAAATAACGGCATTAGCAGTGCACATCGACACCAAACAGAACCACAGATCATTATTGCGCTCTGCTTATGGGTCAGTCCTGCTTTAATTGATGCGTTTATTCATAAACAGAATTATTAGCCCCCTGCTGAACTTAGATGAAGGAGATGCTTATGTGCCAAACATATTGTTGTACCCCTTTACCTTCTTTTGCGTCATTCTGAAAGACTTTATTCCTTTACAGCTAAAGGGAATCAAATTATATTTATAGTTTTTTATAGCTAATATTTAACTGACCTCCAGTGTATGATTGCTATGCATTTCATAACATTAGTACTTTATTGCAATATTTTATGGTAACAATAAAATCACTGCTCCTGGAAATAGGTGGGTGGATAGATAATGCAAACTGGTGAGAGGAAACAGGAAGATGCAATGCACAAAGGCAGTAAATTAAATAGCTGTATGTAAATGTCTATGTTATATATGTATAAAACTATTAATATGTAGGGATTTAAACCCCCAGCTAGTGGTAACTGCAAAGCAGCCATCAGATCCTGTGTGTTGATTTGTTTTGTTTGGTGTGCAGTAAAATGAGTCAGGTTAGTTACAAAGGGTCCTCCAAGGACAGCAGCTGCAGTCAGTGCTGTCAGGACCAGGTAGCATCCCAAGGGGGTTATACTGAGCAGCACGCACACTGTAACCAGCATCAAGATGGATTCTACACATTACATCCTTTATTGCCAAAGCCACTGCGAGATTACATTAGCTTTCCTCTGCACTGGCAGTGCATCTGAGGCGGCTGAGACAGCTTTCTCTGACTCAAATGAATTCCTTAATTGGAGCAGGTTTCATTTTCTTTATTTTTTCCTCAAGATTTCAAGATTTTTTACTTTCTTTGCATAGCAGATACCAAACTCTGTAATTATTACACATTCCACAAAATGAGAAAACATATATATGTAAATAGCCTGCTTTGCATATAAAATGCTTTAACTCCAATATTCTAATATAATAAATTGCACAAAGTGAAAACGGTCTCATTCAGCCTGAGGCAATCTATGAGCCATTAAGTCCATGAATATACTGAACCAGGAATAAACCTCAGTAATTTAATGATGCCTGGAATATGATAGGAATTTACATGGTGATAAAATTGAAGGGGAATGAAAGGGGGTGAGAGGACAGCATCGTGGAAGAACTTACAAATGAAGAGTGGGCCAGCGCTGCAACTCCAGCCGTAACCTCAGCAATGAAAATGAGCAGGAAGATCACAAAGAACTGTAGCCTGAAACAAAGGAAAAATCTTAACTAAAGAAAGCAACAAACTGCATCTAAGCTGCTACGTATGAACAGGCTATGATGGCGGTTCAGATGTTTTTGCTTTTGTAAAGGCCACCTCAAGGGCGAGTTGTCTGGTCATAATGAGGTTCAGAGCAAACTGTGATCTCTGCATGGTCTCAGCCAACATGGGGCTCCAGTGCAGCCTAAGCAGCTTTGTGGACTTACAGGTCAATATGCAGGGTGGTGAAAGGCGCCTCACCATGAACATGAGGCACTTGCTGTTCCTCTGGGCCCCCAGCAGCCCAGACCCAGCAGCCCAGAAAGCCCAACAAGTCAAGCACCACTGCATGCTGATAGCAATGCAGAAGAAGCCTGTGCTGACAAACTGCATGGCCTTCAGGGAGAAGGGCCTCAGCACCTTCAGGAAGGACCCCTGGTCCACGCTTACCCAGCTCCTCACACCCAGCAGGGCTGCATCAACAAACTGCCATGGAGAGAGCGTGAAAGCCATGGAAGGAGAGTGTACTGTCTGTCACGTGGCTCGAGGAGTTGCACAGGGGAAAGCGGGAGCCCTGAAGCATGAAAGGTGTATTTTTGTAGCTGTTGGTGGCCTTCACTGAAGAACCATGTACACATAAATATTGCAGGAAAAAGAGTCTTGTTTTTTTTTGCTCTTGACAATCTTGACAAATAGGACAAGAAAACCCAAAACAATTATATTGCCCACAAGTATCACTGCACCAACATTTATCCTTGGTAGACACAATTAGTGTTGGCATATTCCTGCTTTAGCTCAGCTTCGCACATCCTTGACAAACTGCCATTTGCAGGGCAACAGGAAACACCTTGGCATATTAAATGGAAATTGGGCTGTGGCTGAGACATGCAAAACAATGCCTTGGACAACAAAGTGAGATTTATAGGATGAACAGTATCATATAGGTGGGGGGGGGGGGGTTCCCAAGAATCTTTGCAGTAGAAATTATACACATTATTTGTTGAACAAATTTGTTAAATTCTCCAAATTTATCTGTCATAAACTGACCATCAGCATGTTTACTTCATTTGGTAATGAAATGGAATTTGCCTTTTAAATAAATCAATATTTCTCAGAACGTGTTTTTATTTTGCACATTTCTTCTAAAGGTAAACAGCAGAGTCTCACCCTGTTGAACAAACTGTCAAGAACTCCTGGTAATGCTGTCTTGTAGTGAAAGCAAGCACAGAAATATTGAAAATTCACTTGCAACATAAATGGAGGCTTAAAAATAAAAAGCTGCATCACTATAATCATCATCGTATTGGTGGACAAAGCAATCCTTGCAGAAACCCCAAGGAGATAGCATTGCACAGGCTGTAACTCATACAGGGCATCAGAGGTGCAGTTCTGGCACAAGGAGAACCGGACTGGCAAAGGGGCTGAAAACGCATGCGGATGCAAACAGATGCAGTTTCACTCATACACTCTTCCATTATTAATCCGCCACTGTGTCTGCCTTTGTCACAATCCAGATGTCAGACATTAAACTGTCGTTCCAATGGGTCTCGTTCAGCGAGCAACCTTGAGCATTTTGAACATCATGTCACACATAGACATTTCTTTTATTGTAAATCAGTATTTATTAGCAAAACCTGTCAGATTTACACAATGCACAATGCTTACCAGTACAAACAAGTTGAAAATGATCATTGTAACTTTGACAAGTGTGAAGGAGCCCATTTTAATCTGCAAAACAAACGCGTGAGCCAGATTCTCTTGCATGCATGAAGCAAACACAAACATGCAAGTCTTAAAATGATGGCTGTAAAAACTAAAGCCATATTTATTTCAGTGCACCATACAATTTGCACAGTGACAGCCATTGCACTTATATGACGTTTAGAAGAATGAGACGATCTTACCTGCTTGCCAGACCACGATGGTGGCTGAAGCTGGTAAGAGACATAGAGGTTTCACAGGACATTCTGGAGAACAAGAGAACCCGTGTCTGTCTGGGCCAGCAGTAGGTGTGGTGAGAGTGGATGACAGGTACACAGCGCAGGACCCATCTCAGGTAACAGTCACCTGCAGTTACACACAGACAAGGAGGAATTAGGAATTTTATAGCATTTTTAATGTGAGCAACACTGAAAAAAAAATTATTAAATGCTGCACCCTAGCAGCTCCTCTACTGAAATTTCAGTTAATAAAAATGCCAGGAAGGCGGTGGGGGAAGGCAGTGAAAAATACAATCGCTCCATTTGCAGGTTGTGCATGTTTTACCTCAGATGACTTTAATCCCCATTTATGCCACCTTTTTCATGGTGTATTTGGGCAGTCTGCTGTATTTTAACTGTGCCTTTGTGTCTTGCATGATGAAAGTCAGCAAATGCTAGCATAATAATGTTCATGTAATGTGTTTGTATTCTATAAGGATTGCATCGCTCCCTTTGTCTGTGTTTTTGCTATCACGGTACAGCACTGTCAAACAAAAGGACCACCAAACAAACATACATCCTAAAGTACTGCATGCAGATGTGATGAAGTTTTCTCAAAATCAGCACTCCCCATGGGCAGCCGGTCAAGCTCATCTGACCAAAATGTCTTGCTGGTCTCCATGATCTGTGGTAAGAAGGTTCTTCATGGCTGTGGTGCTGCCCCTTATTCCAACTCATATTGAAATTCCCAACACACCATAGGGGCCTGCAGGCAGAGAAATCACATTAAAAGTTATATACTATCCAGTGCCACCTATGCTGGAGTTAAAGTACATATCAGATTGAGCCATTCCAGTAATATCACTTTAATGGCCCTATTGTGAATTATGACAGTCACACCAATACCACCATTAACCCCCAAAGTCCTTAATCTCACCGAGAAGAGCACCTGTCAGACGGTGTTAGATATTAAACTAGTTTAATAATCTGCCTGCATGCTCCATCAGTCCAAGAAAGAAATAATTGCCAGGCTGCATTTTATCACTGTACGTACAGCAAATTTCATGATGCCAGCGAAGCCCATAAAACATGGCTGCCTTAATGAAGTGGTTAGACTGAGTGTTGTCCCACACCTTTAGGGCAGGCACCCAGGTAATACATCTCCAGCCGGCTATTCTTGCAGGGATACCATTACAAACGTCTCCTGGGGACCAAGTGCCTATTTGTGTACCTCTACTCTCAGAAACAAGTATGGAACCCGAGAAGTAATGCAGCTTGTGGTGACTGGCCCCAATTGGCATGTGCCAGTCTTTTTCGGTGAGCGTCCCTGCATGCTTCAAACCCGAAGTAACCAAGTCAAAAACCCTGTTACGCTGGTCTGCCAAAAAGCTCCCTGTGAACTGTTAATTGTTCTTGAGTACGGTATTTGTTTAAAGCATTATTTTTCAATCTTCTTTTCCATTTCATGCAGATATCAAAGGAAATAACCTCTGTTGGTGGCTTTCACAAACATTTGGGAACTTAGAGTGACCTTTGTTGTCAGTTTTCCCTCCTTATCACACACATATAAGAAAATGCATATTAATTCCAGACATCAATTTAAGTAATGGCATCCAAAGGCATAAATCAAACTAAAGGGCTCTCTAATTGACTAAAGCAAAAAGACTTGAGGTTTATGAAGAAGAACAAAGTCCTGTAATCACCCCATGATCCTGTTTCCTGACTGATATCATCCTTTATTAGGACTTTGGGGCATTCATTTACCGTGAATGCCCCCCTCACCACCGGAGAAAAACCACTGGGCTGAATTCTTCGCCAACTAATTTGCCGCATATCTCGCTGCCCTGCTTTCCTTCATTTTTATTGCATTTCCTCATAATTAGATAATGGCTGTTTCTCATCCTAATGAGAAGCCTGTTAACCCAAACATACCAAACTCTTTATTTGCCTTGGGTGTGCAGATGTAAACATATTATGACTGTAAATATCTATGTTTGTGAAGGTTTACACCTGCGAATGCTAAGTGATGCCCTGTTTGCTCATTATAATTTCAATTATATTTTTCTTAGATGTCATGATTTCACTGCTTTAACTTTCATTTTAGTCATTTATTTGGATTTTAATTTTACTGTATATGGTCTCCCTTTTAAATGAGGTTAATAACCTGAATGGAACAATTGTCTGAATAAATTAAAGATAATTTATTAATTTTGTCTCAGTTCCACCTGAATAGAATGAATATCAGATTAATTGGTTCACAGAGAAGTGGGCAAAAAAATAAATGGACACGTTCCTGAGTCCTGCAGGGAGTAGACCTCACCTTGGTTTGACAGGAGATGCATTGTGATGTGGGGGCTCTCATGCAATAAATGGGATCTGTGCTCTAAGATTAAAAAAAAAAATTACACATGATTTTCCATAATGATTTGCCCTCTTTCACCCCAGGAAATGCTAAGTACCTGCCCAGGTGCTCTGAAGCGAATCACCCAGCAGTCACTCTTATTACATGGACACAGAAAGATTAAATATGTCAACAGGACATTTAAACAATAGACTAGGACATTGCCCCTCTCCTTCTTTTGTCATGCTTTTGGAGCAAATTATCTGTCTTTTTTGTCTTACATGCAGCGCTTCCTATTAAATGGTTATAGCTGACGCTAGGCAGTCCACTGAAAGGTTAATAGGTTTGATGACTGCAAATTGTTTGGCTATTTCAAAAGCTAAAATGTGTACCTCAGCTGTAAAATTTCATCATATCTGAATTCTTGGATTCATTTTTTTGTTTATTTCAAAGGCAAAATTTATTAAGCATAAACTGTCCATACAGCAGTCCCTGTGTCACACTGCTAAACATACCTATGTCATCGAGCTAACAGTTCCATGGGAGGATGCGGTCGACAAAGATTATGAACGTAAGAAACTGCATTTTTCCAACCTAGCAGCTGAAGCAGAGGACAGAGGATGGAAGGTGAAAGTGTGCCCAGGTGAAGTGGGGTGCAGGGGCTTTGTAGCCAGTTCCAGGTTCCTTGGGGAAATGGGTGTCAGAGGGCAGGCCCACAGGAAAGTAATCAAAGAACTGGCCAACATCGCTGAAAGGAGCAGCCACTGGCTGTGGCTGAAAAGGAAAGATGCCGCTTGGACTGCCAAGGTGACCAACTGACCACGAGACACACATCCAGGTCTGATCAGCCTGTGGTGGGCCTGCCTCAGCAGAAGGTGTCTTGTGATAAAAGGCTGAAATGCTCAATGATGCAGAGGAGCACAACTGATGATGTGTCTTAGTGGTAGTAACGTTGCCTAGTTGCCGTCTCCAACCAACCCCCTAAGAAGACAACTGTAGTGCAGAAATACTAGGGATTGTAATGTGCAGTCCTTTCTTGTGAAATCTGAAGATTTTAATGGCGCAATACCCTTGAAACGGATCACTAAGTTTAGCACTGAGGAGGACATTTCTTGACTTCACTGAAATGTACTGAAACAGTACAGTCCATCGAGGTGTCACCCGATGTGTGGGCCAACGTGTGCTTATCCAATCCTGGCCCACAGGGGGCCAAAGCCTGTGCTGGAAGTATCTGCTTTGCCAGGCAATTAGGCAGAAATTTATGACGGTGCAGCAGGCCAGGCTGGAGCAAAGCAAGGGAAGAAGGTGTCTCAGAGCTACAAAGCACAGAGGCACCGTGCTCCTGCCTTTAATGGCCAAGTTTAAGGCACAGACCACCTTCAAAAGGCTTAAACTTTATTGCAAACCCAGTTATATTTCATTTGTACCCCTGTAATGTATGTATTGACCTATATACTTAATGTGTTGGATCCATAAACGTTAAAAGCACACTAAAAGAAATGTTTTGCTGATGGCTAGCAGACTGGTGTCGCCTTTCTGACCTCCTAGGGCTCCAAGGAGCTGTCCTTGCTGAAATGTCTGTCCCTTTGCCCTTTCACCAATGATAATGCATTTCAACTTCTCTGTTCAACACATGGCATCCTGCCTCATTAACTCTGATGTGTACAACATCAGTTAGAGAGCAGTTCATTGGGATGCTAAAAAGGTGATTGCTGGCTACCGGGCTGCATACAAACAGCATCCCCTTAATAGATGATTCTTGTCAGCACAAAATATGCCACGAGCTGGCTTGGAAAAGAGTGTAAAATATTATCATTCCATAGATTAGACTAGCGATTCACACCGGATCATTTTTTCTGCCACCAAAATTTGGAATGACTGTGTGACCTTGAGTGGTTGCTATAAATGTGAAGAGTGGCACCGTGTCAGCCCTCTTCTCCTGCCAATGAGCAGGGCTGCAGCTCTGCCCCTGTGCCTGCCCCTCTGCTCTGGGCTGACTTCCCCGCTGAGCTTTAACAGTGCACCTCAGCACCAGCTCTTCTTCGCAACAGACTCAGCATGTCTTCCTTTCACTGTTCCCCTCTGCTGTACCTCTGGATCACTTTCACGTGTGCTTCCTGTGTCCTCCACGTGCACTGCGCTCATGTGTAGAGCAGCTATAACCGCTGTCATGGGGCCCAGGTTTGAATTCCTCTGCAGTGCCCATGCAGTGCCCCTGTTCAAAGATCTTACCTTTACCTGCTTACCCTCAACTGCTTACCCTCATTTATTGCAGCATTGGTTACCCAGTTGTACAAGAGGGTAAATGGTTGTGAAAGAAACACATACAGTACCGAGCGCCAGCCAAATAAGATAACAATGTATGCACAGTTCCTGTCAGTTACAGCTGTGAGAAGCTGGCTGATCATTCATTCCTCATCACAAGAAAGCGTTAGAGGGGCCGATGAGCCCAACAAAGGAAAATACCTTTTGCACCTCTGTCTTTCCTTCCATTTTCCCCTTCCGGACCCACATTTACAAGCTGTGTTAACTTTCTATTCCCAGAAGGCTAAAGGGAACATTAGCGAAGATATTGGATGTCTTGCAGTTCTAGTTCTAAATCCTGGGCATCAGCTGTCTTCAGTATGGCTTTTTGTACAGCTTTCTGTAAACATGTCCTCCTATAGACTGTACATCTTCACAGCCCTCTGCCCTAGGGCTTGCTGGAGCATCCATCAGTACAGATATAATGCTTGTTTATTCCAGTGAGAATACCATGGTCCCCTGCCTGCTGTTCCTTCTTTCCACAACTTCAGCTGCACTTCATTGTGGCCAACACTTTGTTTGTCCTGCTAAGCTTTCTATGTGCTTTTTTGACTCTGACATCCTCTCGTGCCTTTTCCCAGGTGATCGTGCACCACAGTGCATGCTGGGAGACATCTACTTGGACAGCACCTCCCAGCTGGCTCATTTCCTCTACAGAGCTGGAAGAGCCCCAGTCCACAGAGCTCAGAGACAGCTGGATTCTGTAATTACCAACATGGCTGAATTGCCTACATGGTGGTCATCCTACTAGTGCGGATGTCCCACTCATTTGTCTACTCCCTCTCCCCAGCTGTCAGCTTGTTTGAGTAGAAGTATTCATCCCTCTGCCTCCAAGTTCTTGTCTCAGCTCATACATGTCGATTGTCTTCTGCATTTTTCTGCAAACTGCACCCTTTTTTCCTTATTTAATTTGAATCTCTTTTCTCTATCTGTCCTGTCCCCATTATGCAATTACCAACTTCCTGCACTGGCCTGTGGCTCTCAAAAGTGCTATGTAGAAATGAAAGGGCTTCATGGGTGTTATTTTATTTTTTCTATTTAATTTCATCTATATAAATTCCCAGAAGAAGCCCCTAACCTTACCTTCCCAGACATGCAGTAGTTCTGCTCTTACTTGCCTGTCTATTTCCATCTCTCTGGAAGGATGAAAAGTTATTTACATTAAATTAGTCTTCAGCACCTGGTCTTCTGCCTCTTTAACAACAGTGCTTTCACCAGCGATTTTCTCTTATCCTCAGAACATCTTGGCTTTTACTGATCTTTTGTGTCTTGCCTGCTAGGTGCATTCTGTTGTCTGTTTTATTCATCCTCCCGGCTGAGTTACCTTGCACTGCCCAGGCCACGAGGTGGAAAAGAAAAAAATAGTAAACATTCTTACCTTATATTGCCACTTTGTGTGTGTGTGTGTGTGTGTGTGTGTGTGTCTACTACTGACTTTGTTTTATTTCATTAATCCATAAATCATTAGCTTAACCTATTTAAATTGTGAGAAAGAAACATAAAGGTATCTTGCTTTTCCAATCAACATTTGGGGCATTTTTGGGGTTGTCCTGTAGTCTGGCAAGATTCAGTTTGAAGGACACTTCTGCTAACAGGCGTTTTGTTTAAGACCAACTAAGAAGCTTTACCTGGTACTCAGATGCCAAGAAAAAACCTTCCTTGAAAATTTTATTGGCAAATAATTGCAAGGCTGCATAAGAGCTGAGAAAACACCCGAAATTCAGATGGAAGATGGAGAAAGAGCTGTCTGGGTTGATCTGAACCTATGAGGCAATTAGAACAATAGGACGAGGCCGTATCTTAACCCGTAACCCCTCAAAACCTCTGCCATCTTCACCCCCCCCCTCCAGGCCCCCAACTATAATGACTCATTTCCAAGAGCATTGTTTTGGAGAGCAGATGCTCATTAAACTGAGGAGGAAGAGCAAAAGTGTGACATATTATACAGAGAATGTGATGCGTCTCAGCAGCGGCTATGGCAAAGCTATTAAAAACGCATTGTTTCCTTTTGGATGAGCACGGCACGCTTAAGCGTGGGGACAGATGAGGACAGATATTCACCACAGTACCCTGCCGCACGGGGATGTCTGTGTGTGCACTCACTATAAAATTAAGGGCTCCCACAGAATCAAGTCTTAATTAAGCAAATCTAATGATATTGCATCTGGATACGACTTTGCATCTTATTGTGCTTACAGTGAAAATGGGACTGGAGGCGTAAGAAAGCTACTTAACACTAAAAAATTATGAATAATACTCTAAATGCATTAAAGATAGACATGCCCCTGTGTCTGTAATCGAATGTTCTGTCAGAAATAAGTGGACTGTAGTTTTGAAACGTAGTGAGAGGTTATCTATTTGAGCATTTTTTTCTGAGCAAATGGTCAAGACTTGAAAAACTGTGGCTGGAAGACTTTGAAAATTGTATGCCTGTATTATAATTTGCCTTACTCTGTTTAGTGTGGATTTTAAACAAAGTCAGGAAATATTAATTGCCACTGTTTAAGTGATGCTGATGCAACTTCTGTCATGGCCGCTGAGAGGCGCTGTTTTACATTTTACCTTCTAAAACAAAGGAATAATCATATGGGGTTCAGCATACAGGAATGTGAATGCTGGACTGCGAGGTGCGGAGTTGATATGAACACACTCAGAGGGCTTTTTATCATGGTTCCCTAGACATTTATTACAAAAATTCAGGTCTGACACTTTATTCCCATGTTCAATACAAGCAGCTCCCTGCAGTTCAGAAAGGGAAGCCAGAACATTCTGGAAGAAATGCAAATTCCATTACCAACACATCACACTGCTGCCCCAGCATCATTACCTGCCCTCAGCTGAATCTGGATCACTTTGTGCTGTCGATCCCAGGTCCAAATGTGACCTCAGTATTTGTGCATAAAGTCAATGCCGATACAGCCACATGCAACATTGCTTAAAATTATGCTGAGATAATGAAGACACTGTTGTGTGCCATCATCCTGAATGACACACACAGTTCTGAAGAGTGTGACCCATTGCAGGAGCTACACTGGTGCTGCCTATTTAGTTCGGGTAACATTGTGCAAGTTATTTCACAGCAAAACTGAGTTTGTGCTTCTCATTTGTGAATAGTTTCATAGAACTTCCATTATAACTATAATGTTAAACCAATCCCTGCAAAAATATTGAAGATTTCTAATGCTGTATCATGATAAGAATACTGTACAACATATTTTCATTTTCCTTGAAAGAGAACAATAGTTCAACACAAACAAATCTCTCCACTGCATTTGCAGAAAATATCCACTCTCTGCCAATATTACTAATGGTTACACGGTGGTTTAGTAGGGTCTAGTAGTGCAGCATTGGTAGCATTAGCTGAGTAAAATAATAAAGCTCAGGAAAAAATATGCAGAATTTTTTCTTTTAAGCCATTGTGCCTTTCAGACGTAATCGTACACCCACTTCACCTAGAGAAGCATCAGTCCACACATCCACTGTCGAACTGGGCTGCTGGTGAAGGTCGTGGCAGACTGAATGCCTAAATATTTCTTCCACACAGATAGAAATCAAATTAAAGCACTGGGTTTGCAAATTTCCTAAACATCTGACTAAATAAGGAGCACTAACAACCTGCACCTGCCTTTCAGAATGAGTGAGGAAACACCAGACTGGGTTTAACTTGCCGTGACCTGGCACTGCTGACTTCTGGGATGCATCTGCTCTCCCCGATGTCATAAATGTGCTCTCATCTCTAAATCTATTTTTAAAGCAGACCTTTTTCCTCCAAAAATAAAAGTGTGCAAAATTTTCACTGCAGATTTATAGAGACAGAGGTGATGTTAGCAGGCAGATGGAACTTGGAGTGGATGCAGGTGAGCCACCCCTGGCCACTCAGCATTCCCAGCTCATTTCTGTCAGATTCCAGCTACTGAACTGTGCTGTCCCTCTGTCAACAGAGTGGCACAGGCAAAATAGGAAACAAAATACAAAATAGGAATTGTTTTCCTTTGTAACGGACATTGTGCAAACGCATTATATCTTATTCATTCTTCTCTTTAGTGCTGATCTGTCCTCAGCCAGTTTGTTTTTGAAGGCTGGCAAATTTTTATGGAGGCTGAAATATCAGTGAGGAGCGCAGCCCTGGCTTGCAGTTATTGTTATGAGACATCATCATTTGAAAAAGAGCAGAACCACGGCTATCCACACTAGCTATAATAAATATTGTTAAGCATCCTGTAGAATGACACATTGACACTTAAAGCCTCTTGACATCTATTTCATGGACGTCTCTGTTCTGGAAGGAGCAGCTGAGCTCTTTGTGAGGGTCCCCAGCAGCAGCGTTCCCTTCCCCAGGGCTGTCCTTTTCCGCAGCCTAAGGATTAATGGACTGCACAATGAGCAGAGGTTGGCTGAATGATGGAACATGGCCCCACTCCAGGCTATAAAATGTCTTGTTAACCATTACTTTCAACCATTATATGCATCAATGAAATAACAAACTTCTTGACCCACAACTTAATTGACACTAGAACCACCACAGATTTAAATGCAAATTATTTCACTTTTTCACTGAGAAAAATTACGTATGAAATGATGAATTCTTTCACATTTACCAAACCTCTTAATTTGACCACTGATTCCCATTCCTGTGGAAGCTTTTCATTAACGTTTCACATTATGGCCTTAACTACTTCTCCTTTATCCATTTATGCCTGCAGCCAGTAGCTTGTCCTTTTTTTTTGTTTGGTTTGGGTGACAGAAGTGTGTAAATGACAACCCAAGACCCTCAAAGAGCTCACCTGTCCATATTTAAACCAATATTCTCATCAAATTAGCGATAACAGTAAAGGAAAGGTTCTGTCCCTTAAGAAGAACATCATTTGCTTTTAATCCTTGTTAATATCTTAAAGGGAAGAGAAGGTAACCTTTTATTTCTGTTAGCTGTATCATGGTTGCAGGGATTGTTCGAGATGGCGGAGGTGCCCATGCATGTTGTTTCTCACAGACTGCCAATTATTAGCTTTATTACATTAAGCAGTTATTTTTACAGGAGCACATTCTTGTCTCCTTGGAAATTTAAGACATATTGTACTGCAAGTCTAAGACCCAGCATGTCATTGTCTTATTCTGTGGAACTGCGACATGCACACATGCACAGCAAAGGAGGGCACGCTATATTATTGCAATATTTTGATAAATCTAATTGGACCTCTCCAGCTCTCAAACAGCGACTCTGGGACAAATTTAGTTGCAAACATAAGCATGAAAGAGGTTGAAAACCAATGTTGTGAGCATTTACTGCAATTGTTGGAACGGTCATGACAGAGACTGGGTTCTACAGCCTGGGTCTTAAGGCCAAGTAGAGACTCTGCTGTATGTTTAATGGGTTAGTAATCCAATCAGTGAACCATACAAGCAGGTGACAGAGAACCGTCTGTTGTGGAAGTGAAGATTTGCCAGGCAGCCCCCTCCTGGCAACCAACAGGAGGGTCCTTATTTCACTCATTTGGGCCAATCCCACCTTTTCCTTACCAGATTGGCTCAGGTCCTGCCAGTAGTCTCAGGTATGACTGCATTGTGGTTGATGTACAAATGCCGTGTGGCTGTCCCCTCTGTTCTTCCCAGATGCATCGTGGTCACTGTGCCTCTAGTGTAATATGTAATAATTTTGTTATTTTTCATTGCTTTTTCCTCCTTTGGCAGACACTGGTATCTTTATAATACCTGAAATCTACTTCAAATGAGAAGTAAATCACAAAACCTAATCACTTCTCAGTGCTTTCTAACAAAGAAGATCTGGCTGTACAAAATATGAGCTTCAGTAATGGAAACACCATAGTAAACAGCATGGAATCCTTTAGGAGGTGAAAACATGGGGTAAGATAACAGAGCCAGGCATTGCACCGATGGTCTCAGTTCATGTTTTGTAGGAACTCCAACTGTTTGGGAATAGACATATGATATGTTTGCGTGTGTGTGCGCGTCTGTGTATGTGGTTACTCATAGCTTTAAGGCCCACTCAAGTTCAAAATGCACCTTTGTGTTTCTGCCTGATCTCTGACCACATAAGACTGATGGTAATATTGTAGATACAGGAAAACAAACAAACAAGGTCTCACATTTGTTGCAGTCACTTTAACATTTTTCAAACATCAGTTTGAGCCCAAATGTTTTATATCTCTGAAAATCTGTCCTGAAATCTGGCCTTGCTTTGTCTACATATTTTTGCAACTCATTATTAGTCTCATGGAATTATTAGCATAAACAGCTTACAAACATATAATTTTATTATCAAGAATGACAGCAGTCAAACAATTTGTGTAGCACAAAGTGTTTCTATCTTTAATTTAGGTTGCACTGCCGTGTTTGAAACAATCTGCATGCTGTATTTCACTTGGCTGCCTTTTCACTTATTTTCACTACCGGCACAAAAGGTTTCTTCCTTATTCAGCACCTCTGTCTCCCATTAAACCTCCTATTTAATCAGCGTAGACTTGCCTGTATTGGCGCTCTGTTTCATTAGGTGGCTGCCTTCCGTCTGTAAGTTTAATTGTGGGATTTAGGGAGGGATATCAGGAACATGCATCCAGAACTGATCTCCAAGCTGCCCGTTGTCAATCCATGCTCATTTTATTGGCTTTTTTAATCTGCCAAGCAAATGTGCTGTAGTGAAGGTGGTGTGAAATATGGGCTCGTTGGTGCTGGCAGCCTGAGTTACAGCTCAATTTCCTCACATCCAGGCTGGAAGTGCCTTCAGCAGACTGTTAGCACTATGGAAGAAGGAGGTCTGGGACAGTAGCAGATGACTGCAGTTAATCCAACACTCAGGACAAAGATGTATTTGTATAAAGGATGGAATTCTACTGGGGAGAATGCTGCATATCATTTACAAGCTGTCAGCTTATGTTTTATAATGGTTTTGGATTTAGTGTTTTGAAAAACGGAATGGTGCTGGGATGGGGGGGGGGTACTGGATACTTTCTGATTTTGGCTCAGTAACATGACTAATATGCAAGTCCACAGAAGTTACAACATCTGCACCTGTAGCTGCACTTCTTTGTTTTGCTCTTTGCAGCACTAGAACTTTTTCTTGCACGCAGGCTTTTCCCTTAAGTTCCAAGAATTTTGCTCTGGGCTCACCAGCAACATCTAGCCCAGTTATATAACCCTAACCCTAAACATCATAACTACATTTCATTACCCTGTCTGCATTAAGTTACACTGCAAATTGACTCACTATTTTCCTATCATGGCTTTAAATTTTTTGTCCCCTTTATTTTCCATCCATCCATCCATCCATCCATATATCCATCCATCCATCCATCCATCCATCCATCAATCTATCCATTATTGTTACTAGCTGTATCCCAGTCAGGTCCAGAGCCTATCTTCTGTTCGCTAGGCTGTGAGACCACACATTGGATGGGACAAACCTACATCTGAGCAGACTGGACACACTGAGACAGCAGCACTACTCGCTGAGGCACCCTTTAATGAAAAAACATGTACTTTAAACCAGGGGACGCAAAATATATAGCAAGCAGAATAATAAAAGTTGCCAGAGGCCCAAACAGCAGCAAGGTGACTGCAAAACTGCTTTTGCTTAGAGCACATTTATACTAAGAAGGCTATCATCAAGTATACAGTACCTATACCCTGGTATTCAAGTTTCTGCATTGTGAATTCCTGATATGGCGAGCAGTGCATATTCATACTTGGGCTGGTATCCAAGCCAAGACATCCCAGCATGACAAGTTGTATCTGAGCAGAGCCAAAGCACATAAGAGAAGGTGGCATGAACATGGGTGCCAAGGCCTGGGGCAGCACTGCACCCAGCAACTGCGTTCCAGTCTTTGCCTCCTGCGGCTGTGTTCATACTCATTTTACTCTTTCGTGATTTTATTCACTTCTATTCAGACAGTAGTTTCTTCAGTAACAGCTCATTATAATGCCAGCAGGAAAATTTTATTGTCTTTTCTATATTGTATTGCTCTCATTTCTTCACATTTTACATAATTTTGACTATTAAATGTTTGTTGCTTACTTTTTACTATTTATTGCTGTACAAGGAACAAGATACAAAATAAAAATCCATATTAATGACTCATTAGTGTTTGGTAACCAGGTACTTGGCTAGAAATGAGTGCAGTGTTGTTCATCTAGCTTCAGATCTGGCTTTTACGGTGCTGTTGATACAATGAGGAGATTGACTGGGGTTTTTCAGGTGAACCTGGAACAAATTGTGATTTTTATTTGTAAGAAATTATAGATACAGTTTCCCGATGTTCTGGTTTGTGGTGTTTAAACAACTTCTGTGGAGCAATTACACTGGGATACTAGAGTAAAGGTATACTGTGTGAAGGAAACACACTTTGCTGTATCAGTAGGACAGATTTCTCTGTCACAGACTGATATACAGCCTATAGAAAGCTGTGGAAAAATGAAACATTCTGCACCAAATGTAATGTGAGAGTAGTGGTAAATGTTAGCTCTCAGCAGAAAAATCCACACTGCAGGATTTTTCACTTTCTTTCACACTATTTGACGACAGCCCTGAAACTCCTGTGGGAAAACGGTCCGTTTCAGATGTGGTGGACACTGTGAAACTGCGAAGGCCAAACCCAGGAGTCATGTATATCTCCAGTGGCCACCAAGATGGATATCTCAATGTTCCCCATAACAGGTCCACCCTGTTGGTATTGGTCCGGGTATTGCTGTTCCGGAAGGGATGGGATTCCATATGGATGTGTCATGTCTGAGCCACCAGAGTGATGTATTCCTCCTTCTTCCTCAGTGTACAAGTGGCGAGACTCACAATATGAGGACAGCTAAGTTGCAAGTGCAGCATCATGCTGTGATTCTGTAAAGCAATTCCCTGTCAGCAGTCTAGTGAGAGTTGGAAGAATAAAGGTCTCAGAATTTCCTGGACTGTTTCCTTTAAAGCACACCTATAAATCCTAAAATCTTAACTTTTTTAGAACTAACACCAAAGCACTGCTTTTGTGCACAGTGCACATGAAACCCTGTAGCACACTGCTTTTCCAGTGTTTTGCTAACATGGCCGAAGTGGCGAAGTGTAGTGAACCCTCTGCTGCTTCTTATTGCGTAAGTTCTGATTCACCAGTGTTTGTTTTATTGTCCTTGTACAGAGGTCTACATGAGTTTGTGGCCACAGCGTCCTAGACTGCATTGTCTTATTTGGAGCCCCTGATGTACAAGAACTTGGGTCTGCTTTAGGTTCCCCAGTGGTCCAGTTCAGTGGCTGGAGCAGACCAGGGCTTACGGTGCTGTGCTGGAGGAGCAAAGTAGTGCATGTGTGTGTCCTGAGACCCAGCCTTCATTTTGTTGGCTACATGCTATGAGGTGGTGAGTGGTGAACACCGGGCGTTGGGAGAAGTTGAACTTGTGGACAGGGCTCCACTGCTGACCTCCGCCCTCTAGCATTTGGCCAGTGAGGACTGATCAGAAGGAGATTTTAGCGGCTGGGTAGATAGGGAGCTGGATGGTTTCTGTGTGGAACATTGTCTCTGTTATGGCTCAGTTCTGAGTGTTGCTGGTGTTTATCCAATTCAGTAACTTCATGCTCTGTCTGTACTGGCCTATCTGTACATTTTATTTGGTTTGTGCTATATGAACAAATGCTCTTTGCTATGAAAATCTGCTTTGCTGTACTGAGCCCTTTTCTTGTCCATGTGGCTGCTTTTAACTGGCCATCGTCCATGTGGGATTTTGTGAGTGGAGAGAGAAGAGTAGAAATACAAATGACAAGGTGGTAACCAAGTAGATTAGGAAGAATAACTGAAACCAAAAGGTTTTTAAAGTTACTTTTTAGTAAAAACCTGCATATGAAAAGATGGGATGCAAACTGTCCTGAAGATTGAAGACTGAAGTTGGATCATTTACGACGACTGATGACGTCGACTGGAACATGCTCAGGACAAGTTCGGATGACGTCAGCGAGTTCACGGAGGTAGTGGTCAGCTTTGTGAGCGTGCTGGAAGACAACATTGTCCCCACGGTTACGATTAAGAGCTTTGCCAACCAAAAACCGTGGGTCGATGGTACGGTCCGCAAAGCAGTAAATGCGCGCACTGCTGCGTACAACGCAGGTCTCGCCACTGGCGACATGAGCACTTACAGAGCGGCTAAATACGGCGTACGGCGTGCAGTGAAGGACACAAAGCGCCGGTACCGGGAGTGGGTGACACGCGCAAATTGTGGCAAGGACTGCGCACCATCACAGATTTTGGAAGGTTCATATTATACACACAGTGCCAAATACCAGGAGCTTGGTTTATAAAGGGGATCCTAATGCCCATCTAACCCATCCTAACCCCCCCCCCCCGCACGCCTACAATCCTCTGCACAACGGCAACCTTATTAAAACTAGCACCAACCAACTATAATGCCAACAGCAATGTGCGCAGCAATGGCGCGGCATCTCATCGGGGTTATCAAGTGGGCACCTTCCTTCGTCTGTGTTTTGTCGAGTTAGGCCCACGACACCTCCAGAAGGCTCAACCGCGGCTCAGGCATCCCGGAGCTGCTCCTCTCCATTACCACGCGCACCACAACGCCACCTCGCCGCTTCTCACATTACCTACCTTAGCGTCCTCCCCCTCACCGCTCTTTCTACCCGCCGTCTCAAAGGAAGAAGCCCCTCGCCACCTACTTTACTTTATCACACTTCTCAACAACTACACCGCCTGCTAACAGCTAACCGCCATCACACCTATGCGCTAACAACTATGCGCTAATACACTAGCCGCCATGACACCTACGTGCTAATGCTCCACAAGGTTGTGTACTTAGCCCTCTGCTCTATGTCCTCTACACTCACGACTGTGTGGCTAAGCACGCTTCCAACTCCATCATCAAATTTGCTGACGACACGATGGTGCTGGGCCTCATCTCCAACAACCATGAGACAGCATACTTAGAGGAGGTGGAAGACTTGGCATCAGGGTGCCAGGAGAATTGCCTCCAATTGAATGTCGGCAAAACTAAAGAGATGGTGGTGGACTTTGGTAGGCGACAGCAGCGGTCCTACACCCCCCTTAAAATCAACGGGACTGCAGTGGAGAGGGTGAGCAGTTACAAATACCTGGGCGTTCATGTCACTGAGGACTTGACATGGACCGTACACATCCGAGCTCAGGCCAGTAGAGCAAAGCAGCGGCTCTACCACCTCAGGCAGCTGAGGAAGCTACAGGTCTCTCCGCCGATCCTTAAAACGTTCTACTCTGGTGCTGTACAAACTGTTCTGGCTCAGAACATCATCTCCTGGTTTGGGAACAGCTGTGCTCGAGACATCAAGACACTGCAGAGAGTGATCCGGGCGGCGGAACGCTGCACCAGATCTGATCTGCCATCCCTACAAGACATCTATACGAGGAGATGCAGGACCAGAGCGACTAGGATCGTCGGTGACCTGTCTCATCCCAGCAACCACCTATTCATCTTGCTGAAATCAGGCAAACACTTCAGAAGCATTATGGCCAGAACAGAGAGGCTCAGGAGGAGCTTCTACCCACAGGCCATAAGACTTCTGAACCCGAACATGCTATCACAACCCTCACAGACCAGGGTCTTCAATAATCTCTGAGCACTCCACCCCCCCCACTGTCACTGTCCTTCCAGGCCACCTTAGGGTTTCTTTACCGTTTTACCTATTTATTTATTTATTTATTTATTTACTTACTTACTTACTTATCTATTTGCTGTTTGTTTCTATTCTTCTTGGTGTTTGGATGTTTGTTTGTTTTATTTTCCATTATAGATTTTTTGCACAGTCTTCCTGGATCAGATCAGAGCACATTTCAACACATGGTATACAACCATGTACTTGACAAATAAACTCTTTTGACTTTTGACTTTTTTTTTTTAAGATGACTGCATCAGCTAAACCATTATGTATTAATGTAGTGAAGCTATGGTTGTATACACAGTGGTACAAAATTAACTTCACACTCGTACTGCCCCACATGCATACCATTGGCTTTAAATGTGGGCACCTCTGTATGGGAGTGCTCTGAGTTATGGTTTCAGCTGTTCACCACCTTGCCCACCTTAGGTGGCCAGAATGTGCAGAAAAGCAAGATGGTGAACATGGAGTGTGGGAATATTAAGCCCGATTCTCCTCCACAACAATTCCCCATAGACATTTGACTCCTTGCAGAGTTCACAGCATGAAGAAGGTCTTTTCTTGGGAAACTGGCTGTAGGTGTCAGGGAACTTTGTTAGAGAAGCAGGTTCAGAAGCTCAGGGAAGTCCCAGTGGGCTTTTTAAACAATCCTCTGAAATGAAACACAATTGCTAAGGAGCGCAATGAGCACTCCCTGCTGAAGCCCAAGCACTTCAATCCATTTACCATTTTTCTGTAATAGCAGCAATGGGAATCTTTTCTTTCTGACACTGGGTGGCTCCATTAAGCACAGTGGGCAGCCCAAGCTAGCCAAGCGATGACATAAACCTGTGCAGACTGAACTTTCACTGCATGTATCCCATTATCGTGCTGAGCCATCTGAGATTGGCATTTTCCACTCTGCTGTGCTTTACGGCATCTAGACAAAGACAGCCCCTATCTGATTGCTGTGAATTAACAGAAGTAATCGCGTGCGCTAATGTGAGCTTACTGGCATCCGAGAGTGAAATCATAAACAGATAAATTGATTTTAATTGATTTTAATGGCCATCTGAGAAAGCGTTTCTCTCCCCGACATAAAGGACCCAGATGGATAAATGTGTTAAGAGAACTGCAGAAATGCAGAGCAGTGAGGCTCATGCTCCTTTGTTCCTGTGCTGCTGTTGGTCATTATTAATGTCTATGTCACTCATACATTCCAGCTGGGACATTTTATCTGTGTTTTACCAAAACACAGTGCAATGCTCTTCTCAATTGACAGAGATGAGACTATATTGCAGGAGATCACGTCTGCCATCATTTTTGGGGGGATTGTGGCCAAAATGAATCTCCAGTCCCAGTTCAGCTTGGTGTTAATGCAAATCGTGTTACCATCTTTCTGCTGCAGGTACTAAAACGCACGTGTGTGTGTGTGTGTGTGTGTGTGTGTGTGTGTGTGTGTGTGTGTGTGTGTGTGTGTGTGTGTGTGTGTGTGTGTGAGAGAGATTCCTTTTTGTTCATCTTATCCAATGGAGTCAGGGATGGATCACATTCAGTGTTGTATCTACTCATAGAACTACAGTTAAAACTGTTTTTTTTTTATACCCTGACAGCAATGTATTAAATATTTGTTTGAGTTTTTTCAAATAGCATTCAGAATTTCACTTGTTTCTGTAACACCTGTTCACATCCAAGTCGGTCTAAACAGTGTTTAACCTCATTCAAAAATGAATATTTCCTACTGTTGTGCCCCTCCACTTGGGGGTGCTATTGGTGTGAATGCACAGTTGGCACAAAAGGGCAAGTAATGTCCTAAAGGACGGTGCTGTGTTGGACAGGGACATGAAAGAGTGTGGAGTCCATGAACATTTCACAGGCACACATGGTGCAATGCTTTTATTACACTGATTGCTTTGTTGCGGGAGTAAGTTTATGACTTTGTTTACCTTGTTTAAAAACATTTATATTTTGTAAACTATAGTATATTTCATTTACATTGTTTACAGCTATTTTAGCGATCTCAAATCTCCATCTCCCATAGAAGTGCTCTAAACCAGCAGTATTTTGTGTATCTTTGTAAATAGAAAAATAAATGTTCTCCAGTGCATCTTTTACTCCTGATGTGGCCTCTGTGCATCAACATACACACAGCCTCCAATACAACACACCGTTGTGCTAGCCTGAGAGCAGCGGGCTGGCTTTTGTGCCCATAAATGGTGTCAGTTGCTATCTCTAGGGTGTCTCTTGTGGTGACCAAGCAGACACGATGGCTTACCGGAGGCTCCTTGGAAAAATCCCTTTTTCATGCATGAGGCAGAGGGTCCTCTTGAAGTGCTGGGGAGTATCTGTTGGATCATCCATAAAAACGCTTGTAAAATCTATCTTACCATCATATAATAAATAAATTCACAGTACAATGCTGCTTAAACAGGGATGTCAAAGAATTAAATTTCATCTGTGCATGTNGCATGTGGCTATAATTTGTAGTCATTGGCGGTCAAGCTGTGGCCAAAAGCTGATTAACTGTGCATTATCTCCTGTGAGGACGATGCTAATGTAGAGTAAATTGTGAGCACTGAGTACTTTGGCACAGTATTTAGAGGGCTTTGGCGGCAGATCCCTTGGTAATATGCTGAGCAGACTTTCCCTCCATACTAAGCTTTCCCCTAAATCTGATTCCTATGCCGGTCAGCACAGCTTTTTCCTGTGAAAGAACAAACATCTAATTTATTAATTTATTCAATCGAACTGAAGAGCGTAATCCCATGTTCCCTCCTATCCTCTTACCTCTGACGCTGTCTCACCTGCTGGCACTGGTGAGCGCGTAGGCATGAATGCATTTCTATGAAAAGCTCTGCTCTGTAAGCACGTCAAGTCACATTAAGGCACTCCAACTTGGGTTTAAGCAGTATGCCACTCTTCTGGTCTGCAGGTCTTCAGCCTGACTAATGGTGTTATCCTCTCTCATCTCATAAAATGAGATACTCATCTGGCTGGCTGGTTTCTGACATACCACTTCCAGGAGGGCTTTTGGACCATGACAGCTGGACTGGCCAAATTCCAGAGTGCCCTGCTGGTTGGGGTCATCTCTTATCAATACCAACTAGGACAGGGCAAGGGGGAGGGGTCCCTGGGATATTGGTTACAGACTGCCAGACTAAGGTCATAGCCTTGCTGAACCCTGGCCTGTCCAGCACCTTATCAACCATCCATCAATCGGCAGCACTGTCCCTGACTGCTTATGACCTCTGACCCCATGACACCCATCTTATATGGTCTTTTTAATAAAAGCCAGCCTTGTTTTAATGCCATGAGTCACAGCTGCATTTTATCCTGCATCTACAGATGACAGTAGTATGATACTTAGCACATCCACATGTGTAGGCCTTTATACAATGCAAGCAGCATGACAGTTGTCCAGGTTTGGATTGTTTCACCTGCTGTCTTCTGCTGCCTGCTTAAATGCTCATTGCTTTTGTGTGTTTCTTCAATATCTTTATACACATATCTCAGTGTAGCAGGGGAAGTTTGCTCAAATCTTAAACCTCTCATTTTGCATGCTCTGAACATGTGGCAGGAGCTTTGCGCCAAAGCAACCAGATAAAAAAACAGTTTCCTTCTCCAAGCTAATTTGTTTGTAAGTCTGTGCAGTTATTGCCTCCTTCCTTATTTATTCCCTCCCTTATTTTTTTATTATTTTATCTTTTCCAGCACTGTCATCCATTTTGCACATGTTGAGTGTATGTACGTTTGTATGTGTGTACATGTATGTATGTTCTGTCTAATGAAAACTGAGCCAAATTCCCTGAGTGTGTACATACTGTACTTGGCCAAATAAATCTGATTCTGATTCTGAAAAGCCGCTGCTGGCATGTATGTTAACCTTCTGACACATAAACTGTCACATATCAGCTTCTAGGCACAGTTGAGGATGTGGAAAATTTGGAAGAAGCCCAGATGCTTGCAAAAGTCTAACAGTTTCATACTGGTGTGTTTTGTTAGTAAGGCTGGCAGGCCAGACCCAAGTGGGCTGCATGCCACTGCCTGCTGTGCGCCGTTTCCGGGAGTCAGCCAGACGGTGGTCACCCACTGCTGCATTATGGATTGTGGACGCTCCAGCATACCAGTCCTGAGGAATAATTACAACCTGAAGAGCAGTAAAAATAATGACTGCTGCCACTGTGGCCTGAGATAGGAATGCTAGATAGGCACAATTTTGTTGAACTTTTTAGCTAGATTGCAAGCATTCAGTAATGATTTAAAATGTTTTCTATGCAGACCTTTTTAAGAGAACCATGCCTGGTCCATGAAGTTGGAGAGATCATGAGAGCCCTTCTATACTCCATCCTAGTCATGAAGAGATTGGCACCACTACAATCCTTTGCTTGTTTTGCTGTCAAAGTCAAAAGAGTTTATTTGTTACATACATGGTTGTATACCATGTAGTGAAATGTGCTCTGATCCAGGATAGACTGTGCATGAAAATTTACAATGAAAAATAAAACAAACAAACAACCGAACACCAAGAAGAAAAGAAACAAACAGCAAATAGATAAATAAGTAAAAATAAATAAATAAATAAATAAATAAAACAGTAAAGAAACCTTAAGGTGCACTGGAAGGACAGTGACAGTGACAGTGAGGGGAGTGGTCACAGAATATTGAAGACCCTAGTCTGTGAGGATTGTGATAGCATGTCTGGGTTCAGAAGTCTTATGGTCTGTGGATAGAAGCTCCTCCTGAGCCTCTCTGTTCTGGTCATAATCCTTCTGAAGCATTTGCCTGATTTCAGCAAGATGAATAGATGGTTGCTGGGATGAAACAGGTCACCGATGATCCTAGTCGCTCTGGTCCTGCATCTCCTGGTGTAGATGTCTTGTAGGGATGGCAGATCAGATCTGGTGCAGCGTTCCACCGCCCGGATCACTCTCTGCAGTGCCTTGATGTCCCGAGCACAGCTATTCCCAAACCAGGAGATGATGTTCTGAGTCAGAACAGTTTGTACAGCACCAGAGTAGAACGTTTTAAGGATCGCCAGAGAGACCTGTAGCTTCCTCAGCTGCCTGAGGTGGTAGAGCCGCTGCTTTGCTCTACTGGCCTGAGCTCGGATGTGTACGGTCCATGTCAAGTCCTCAGTGACATGGACGTCCAGGTATTTGTAACTGCCCACCCTCTCCACTGCAGTCCCATTGATTTTAAGGGGGGTGTAGGACCGCTGCTGTCGCCTACCAAAGTCCACCACCATCTCTTTAGTTTTGCCGACATTCAATTGGAGGCAATTCTCCTGGCACCCTGATGCCAAGTTTTCCACCTCCTCTAAGTATGCTGTCTCATCGTTGTTGGAGATGAGGCCCAGCACCACCGTGTCGTCAGCAAATTTGATGATGGAGTTGGAAGCGTGTGTGGCCACACAGTCGTGAGTGTAGAGGACATAGAGCAGAGGGCTAAGTACACAACCTTGTGGAGCTCCTGTGTTGAGTATGATGATGCCGGAGGTGCAACTACCGATTCTCACCACCTGTGATCTGCCTGTGAGGAAACTGAGAACCCAGGCACACAGGTGGCGGTTCAAACCCAAGTCACTCAGTTTAGTGAACAATTTGTGGGGGACAATGGTGTTGGAAGCTGAACTATAATCAATGAACAGCAGTCTCACATAGTTCCCCTGTTTCCTGTCCACATGACTGAGGGTGGTGTGCAGGATGTGGGATAAGGCATCATCTGTGGATCTATTGGGGCGGTAGACAAACTGAAGTGGGTCTACAAGACTGGAGATGGATGCTGTGATGATGGCTTTGATGAGTCTCTCAAAGATCTTCATGACTACCGAGGTTAGTGCAACGGGCCGGTAGTCATGAGGGCTTATTGTTCTTTGGTACCGGGACAATGGTGGATGTTTTAAAGCACCTAGGGACTGTGGACTGAGCCAGAGACTCGTTGAAGATGGTTGTGAGAACTCTAGCCAGCTGGTTGGCGCAGCAGGCGCCCGGAGATGCTGTCCGGCCCGGCTTTCCTGATGTTGACGCACTTCAGCTCCCTCCGCATATCAGACTCTGCAACGGTGATGACGTCACCACATTCCGCTGACCGGCTGCGGGCCTCGCTGCTGTCGTGGGTGACTTTAGCGCAATCGGGCTCGAAGCGGACATAGAACGTGTTGAGTTCATTAGCTAACCTAGAATCGGCACTCATAGCCACGGAGTACTTTTGGAACATTAGGATGTGTTTTACCACGGCAGATTACACAACAGCCTGGCAGAGGCTGGGAATGGGGATTATGGCAGGCTGCACCATTTCCCCTCTAGCATTCACTATGGCATTGGAGTTGGTAATTAGGGCATCCGGTTGGGTGATGGGTGGAGAAAGACGGCCAGATGGGCTTCGTCTTCCCCCAGTTAGGGCATATATGGATGACATGACGCTGGTGACCACAACAGTGGCCTGTGTGAGGCGGCTGTTGAGAAAGCTGGACGAGAACCTGAAGTGGGCTGGTTTGAGGATTAAACCAGCAAAGTCCCGGAGCATCTCACTAGTTAAAGGGAAGATAGAGAAAGTTAGTTTTCTGGTGGATGGTGAGGAGATCCCATCAGTATTAGAGAAGCCGGTAAAGAGTTTAGGGAGGTGGTACACTAGGGAGTTGACTGATGTGGATCAGGTGGAGCAGCTTAAGGAAAGTGTAGTAGATGGGTTACAGAGAATAGAGAACTCAGGGCTGCCGGGTAAACTGAAGCTCTGGTGCTTGCAGTTTGGCCTATTCCCAAGAGTAATGTGGCCACTAACTATGTATGAGGTATCAGTCACAAAGGTGGAGAAGCTGGAGAGGCTGATTAGCTCCTATATTAGAAAGTGGCTGGGGGTTCCTTGATGTCTAAGCAATGTGGCTCTGTATGGGCAAGGAGTCCTGCAGCTGCCGCTCTCAAGCTTAACAAAGGAATATAAGTGTGCGAAGGTGCAATTAGAATTGCAGCTGTCAGGTAGTAGGGATGAGGTTGTAAGAGGCTTGGTTCCTAGGGTAGCAACAAGTAGGAAATGGGATGCGAGACAGGCAGTAAAGGAAGCGAAAGCAGACTTGAGGCAGCTGGAAATGGTCGGTACAGCAGGGACGGGAAGGTCTCGGTTACCGGATAGGAGACCCTTTGTGGAGTAAGGCAGGCCCGATAGAGAGAAGGAGGTTGGTGCTAGAGCAGGTGTGTCGGCAGGAAGAAAGAAAGAGGTGTGTCAGGGCAGTCTCACAGGGACAGTGGGTAAATTGGGATGGGGTGGAGAGGAGGAGGCTGAGCTGGAGGGAACTGTGGAAGATGGATGCATATCAAATAAGGTTCCTACTAGGAGCAGTTTACGATGTGCTGCCATCACCTCAGAACCTGAAGCAGTGGGGGGGGGTGAGGACTCCGCTTGTACTCTGTGCTCGGAGGTTGGGACGCTGAAACACATTTTAGTGGGTTGTAAGGTTAGTTTGGCGCTGGGTAGGTTTACATGGAGGCATAACCAGGTGCTAAGGTGCCTGGCTGCAGCCATTGAACATTGGAGGAGGCAGGTATGCTCAGGACAGGAGGTTGAAGGTACAGTGGTACAGTTTGTTAGGGAAGGGGGGGGGGGTAGATGCAGACGTAGGAAGGAGTTAGGTGTAGCAAGGGGGGCTAGAGACTGGGAGATGCAGGTTGACCTGGGAGGAAGATTAGTGGTGCCCCAGGAAATAGTAAGTACAAGCTTGAGACCAGATATGGTGCTGTGGTCAGCAAGCCAACGGGTGGTGTATTTTATAGAACTCACGGTTCCGTGGGAAGGATCGGTGGACGACGCTCATGAGAGGAAGAAGCTTAGATATAGCGAGTTAGCGGCGGAAGTATAGGGGCGGGGCTGGAACGCGAAGGTGAGGCCAATTGAGATTGGATGCCCTGGGTTTATGGCATTGTTTCGCAAACTCGGTATTCGGGGGCAGAAGTTGCAACGGGTGGTGAAGGAATTGTCACAGGCTGCGGAGCAAGGAAGTCTCTGGGTTTGGAGTAAGAGGACCAGCGCAGATGGTAGCGTGGCAGCGAAGCGATGAGCAGGTGGGTGCCGGCGAAGCATTAGCACGTAGGTGTCATGGCGGCTAGTGTATTAGCGCATAGTTGTTAGAGCATAGGTGTGATGGCGGTTAGCTGTTAGCAGGCGGTGTAGTTGTTGAGAAGTGTGATAAAGTAAAGTAGGTGGCGAGGGGCTTCTTCCTTTGAGACGGCGGGTAGAAAGAGCGGTGAGGGGGAGGACGCTAAGGTAGGTAATGTGAGAAGCGGTGAGGTGGCGTTGTGGTGCGCGTGGTAATGGAGAGGAGCAGCTCCGGGATGCCTGAGCCGCGGTTGAGCCTTCTGGAGGTGTCGTGGGCCTAACTCGACAAAACACCGACGAAGGAAGGTGCCCACTTGATAACCCCGATGAGATGCCGCGCCATTGCTGCGCACATTGCTGTTGGCATTATAGTTGGTTGGTGCTAGTTTTAATAAGGTTGCCGTTGTGTAGAGGATTGTAGGCGTGCGGGGGGGGGGGGGGGGGGGTTAGGATGGGTTAGATGGGCGTTAGGATCCCCTTTATAAACCAAGCTCCTGGTATTTGGCACTGTGTGTATAATATGAACCTTCCAAAATCTGTGATGGTGCGCAGTCCTTGCCACAATTTGCGCGTGTCACCCTGGTGGAACAGCGACTCGACCCGCTCCCGGTACCGGCGCTTCGCGTCCTTCACTGCACGCTGAACGCCGTATTTAGCCGCTCCGTAAGCGCTCATGTCGCCAGTGGCGAGACCTGCGTTGTACGCAGCAGTGCGCGCATTCACTGCTTTGCGGACCGTACCATCGACCCACGGTTTTTGGTTGGCAAAGCTCTTAATCGTAACCGTGGGGACAATGTTGTCTTCCAGCACGCTCACAAAGCTGACCACTACCTCCGTGAACTCGCTGACATCATTCGAACTTGTCCTGAACATGTCCCAGTCGACGTCATCGAGCGTGTCCTGTAGCGCGGCTTCCGATTGGGCAGACCAGCGCTTTACCTCCCTCGTAGCCGGAGCCTCAAGACGAGACTTCTGTTTGTAAGCCGGCACGAGGAAAACAGCGTTGTGGTCCGACTTCCCAAACGCCAGCTGTGGAACAGCTTTGTAGCCCTGCTTGTACGGCGTGTAGCAGTGGTCCAGCGTGTTGTCCCCTCTAGTCATGCACGTCACATGTTGGTATAATTCCGGCATGACTCGTTTGAGGTTCACTTTATTAAAGTCCCCCACCCCTATGGTTGCTGCATCCGGGTGCTTTTGTTGAGTTGCGCTGAGTGCCTCGTGTAGTTCAGACAGGGCTGTGCCAACGTCCGCATGAGGCGGAATATAAACCACCGTGGCGATAACCGAGCTGAACTCCTGAGGCAGGTAAAAAGGACGGCACTTGATGGTCAGATGCTCCAGATGAGGTGAGCAGGACCGAGGGAGAACAGAAATGCTCTTCACCTCGCACCACTTAGTGTTCACCATGAAACAGACTCCCCCACCTTTGGATTTGTTGGCCTCCACCGTTCTGTCCATGCAAAACACAGAGAATGAGTCCGACGGAGTCACTGCCTGGTCCGGCACAAAGGGGGTCAGCCATGTCTCGGTGAAACACAGGATGTTACAGTCCCTCGCGTCCCGTTGGAAAGTCACTCTTGCTCTCAAATCATCCAGCTTATTTTCCAATGACTGAACGTTCGTGAGCAGAATGCTGGGCAGTGGAGGGAGATGAGCTCATTTCCGCAGTCTGTTCCGAACTCCGGCGCGGGTCCCCCGATGTTTCTTTGTGCGTCACCGCGGGGGGTCTTGGTCGCGTCCTTTATCGCTATCCACCGTCCGGAGTATCTCAGCCGGCCACGACAAATCGGGTTTTAAGAGTTCAGAAACCACGTAAGGAATCTGATTCCCAATTTCCCGAAGTGTCACGCTGTCATACAGTACCAGTCCCATTGATGTGTGAGGGAATGGTAATAATAGGTAGTAAATTAAAGAAAAAACGCACAGTCTTCCTGGAGCGATCAGGTAGGCGTCTGGACATGGCTGCGCCATTTTTGTTTGTCATTGCAAGCTCTGCTATTTTGCCACATTTCTGTACCTGTAAATTGCTTTGTATGTCATTCCTTAAAATTGCTTATGTGTGTTTGTTTCAGAGGCTCTGATCATTGAAGAATGTGGCCAGCAGCTGAAGAGGATCTTAGAGTCCCCTAGCATTCCCCAGACCAATCACCAGCTTCTGGTGCACCTCACCAGGCACCTTTGCAGAGCAGTACAAGCTGGGGCAACTCCCCAGCTACTGAGCCAGGCCTTCAGTGATGTTCTCTTCAAACATTCCTTCTCCAGGTAACACACTTTTACGTCAGATGACACAACAAACACCCAGTAGATGTGTGGCTGCTGTCAGCTTTCTGAGGCTGGGCTCTGCACATTTAGTCCAAAGGTCCTTTATAAATAACTGGGTTCTATAAATACAGTCACTGAACTTCAGATAAGTGCAGCGCTGTTAGAAGCTTGACAGGCTGTTTAGTGCTGTTGAACTGTATAAGAGCAAGAATGAAATATAATGATTGAAAATAATAAAGAAGAATGAGGAGCATGCTTACTGCCTGGGTCCAGGGCATTACTAATATTGGATTTGTATAAAACAAAGTCACCTCAGTGACCCTTGAGCTTTTGCTTGCATGCCAGCTATGACAGAACCAGAAGGGTTTATTTGCTGTAGATGTGTTGTTTTTTTGCCCTTAAAAAAAGCAGATAGCAAGCGCCTTTACTGTGGGCCTGGCTGCTATTCCGGGGAGAATGTATGATCTGATCATAGGGGATCCGTTGTCTTTCACATACGTACACCCGAGTAAGGGATGTACTTTTCCTGAGTATTTTTGCTTGCATTGTCAATGAAATGAAAGGGTTTTTCAGAGAGTTTTCAGGGTTCCGTGCTTCAATTTCGTATGGGTGAGATGGAAAAAGAAAAGAGAATTATGTGGCTGAAAACAGTAATTGCTTGCTGCATATTCTCGAGGGTTGTTGTCATAGTGTAAGAGTTACAGAAAATCAGCTTAAAACATGCCAATCGGGGCATTTCCTGTCCAAATGAAATAAGTATTAATTTGTAGTCTTAATTGTTCAGGCAATAATAAAGTATAAAGATAAAATTAGGTTCTTTCAAAATCTGAATGAAATAAAAACATCACAGTGCAACAAAAATACCCCAAGTCTCTTTGAAAAGAAGTATTTTAAGGAACATTTGCGTGCATGGGCACTGTGAGACTGCTGGAGCCAAGCCCGGTATGAGTTTTATTGATTTACATTTGCACAAAATGCAGTTTGATTAACCTCAATGAATTTAGAATTTGTCTTGCCCTTGGGGCCAAACTTATACCTTTCATAGCTCCTCTATATCTGCCGTGGCCTCTGGCTGCCCTTTTGTTTCCTGTCCTTCTCAGCTCCTTTGCTTAGCTGACATTCTTATAACCTGGACTTACTGTTATCCATTTGCCCAGCCGGATATCTTTTTCTGCAGCCATTCAGGTCCAGCGCCTGACTCTAGGGTGCTATAGCCAGCGCCAAACATATAAAGGCTATAGGTTTTCATCCTGAGTACGATGTTAGCTGCCTCTATTGTGACCTCTTCCCTCTCTCTGTGCTCTGTCATACATTTTGCCTTTTCAGGAACGATGTGAACCCTGAGTATCATATCAAGATCGTTGAGAGCCTGGTGGTGACTGGAGGCCTTGTGGAGGTGTTGGCAGCCCCAGGTAGGACAGGTCTACAACCTCACTGCAAAATCCTTCCCTGACCACGGTGACCTCCTCTTCTTAAGTCACTGCTTTCCAAAATCGTTTTGTCTCTTGCCATTAATGCTTTGCCTGCCGCCACTTTCCATGACTGCTGTGTTTTTATTTGCTGGTGTTATGGATAAAGAGATGGTTTGTTTTATCTTCTTTTGGTGTTGCTTAGGCATTACTGGATGCATTATCTGAAGTACAACTTGGAATAGACTCTTGGCAAGTGGTGATATTGGCTAAATGAGCAAATGAGGTGACATCAACTGTCAGCAAATACAGCTGACTGCAACCACAGGACATATTCACAGTGTTTTATCTCTGGGTCCATTTCCATGAATAACCATGAAAGCAGAGATGTTTTCCATTGGCATGTAAAGGAAAACAGACTGGTAGACACCAGGCTTCTAGTTTGGTTAAAGGGGATCAGGAACTTACAGCTATGGGACAACAGAGTGGGACGACCACCTCAGCAGAGGAAAACCATCCATTATAAAAATCCTCTAGGTTTTCTCCATCACAGATGACAAATTTTTGCTTTCCTGTACAGATCTGAGAACAAGGGCTTGGTACATTTCTGTTTTGTGGTTTAATAGAGTTGGACCAAAGGCAAAGCTGTGAGAACTTGTAGGCATTCTCTGAAGTATATTTTATATCTTGCAACAACAGTTTTGAGTGAAAACAGAGAAATCACTCTATGGGATTGTGTAAATAGTATCTGAGCATGGTGTGCTATAGCAAATACAATCTGCTTTCGTTTTTTGCAACGACACAGCAAAGCATGCAGTGTCTGCAGCTGAAGGTGTTGAAAGGAATCTTTCCATAGCGAGAGGGAAATATATCCTAATACTCATTCATCACAAATGGCATCAGCTAGACAGCATCTGATTTTAATCTATCTGCATTCTATTGGTGTGTAGAATGTAAACTTCCAAATGGTGAAGAGGAGGAGGGCACAAAGACAGTGGGGTTATGGCAGTGGGAGGGCAGTAAATCTGAGTGTGTGGTCCTGCTGAAGTAGAGAGCATTATGACAGAAGTGATGAATGGCTGACTCACAAGTTAGAACAGCAGCTTTGGCACCCCAGGAGGACTCCCCATAAGTTTGGACAAGCTGAGTGCTATGCATGCTTTGTGCCCTGTGGACAGACAGATTTGCAGGGCTGCTTTTGGCAAACAGGGGTCCTGGAAAGGGGCATGTGGGGGGGGCTACAGGGTTGAATAGAAGGAAAGCAGCAGAGGCAGAAATAGAAGCTCATAGTGCTTTCAGTCAAGAGAGTTTCTATACTTTGTGGATGAACTTGGAAGTAAAATATATCTTCAAGGCTTGTGTGTGCCATATGCAACGATGGTCCATAGTTTGAAGGATTGAATGCTGTAAGAAGCTGCCAGTATACCTTGTATAGGCATGCTGTTTGCATCCGGAAGGGTTCATGACTTGCATCTGTAAAGAACGTATAAAGCATTAGTTTTCTGCAGGGACATCTCTGTGAAGCCTCAGCATTAGACTGAATACTCATTTACTGTGTTAAGCGTCAGTACTGTACCAGAAAGCTGCCGTTCTTGCTGCATTTGGGTGTCTTGTCCATTTGTTTGCGGCTACAGCAGAGGAATGGCTTCAGGCCAGGTGACTAATCCTGAGCACATTGCTAAATAAATGCGTCAATAAATGTGCAAGCCTTTATTTCTGGCCTCTTTAGGTGGTGTGCTGGCACAGACACAGGTAGACACAGAGCACGCAGCAGTTTTGTTCCCAGAATGGTACTCCCACGCGGGCTTTGGCCTCATGTGTCACCTGGCCCCATCCATTTATACACCCACATGCATCTCAGCTTTTGAAAGTTGGGTGAGGAGGGCTGGAGACACCAAGCAACTACTTTTTCAAATAATGTTCCCAGCCAGGAGCTGAAGAGAATAAGCATCCTACATTCAATCCATCATTCATCCAGTCGACTTAGTCACAGGCAGTGAACTAAAAATGCTCCTTCCTCACATGCGAATATTTGTGCATGCACACACAGAAGGCAGCTCCCTTTCGGGGGCAATCAAACATTGTATGTTTATCCTGATGCCTCTGGCCATTTATTTCCCATTAATATGCTCCAGTTTGCGAGTCTTTTGGAAAAACATTCCATTTAAAGAGAGATCTTTGAGGAAGTGTCAGACCACTCTCTTCTCAGGTGAATGCACCTGTCATGATCCTGATGAATTTATTGCAGCGGTTCACTGTTGAACAGGAAGAGGGCAGTGAATGAGAGGAAAGGCCATCCAGCTGTTCCCTCTGTGCCTCATGCAGACGCAGTGACTCCACCAGTTTTCCTCCACTGCTCTCTGGCCACACTTTTACTTCCATTCAAGTGTGGGTGTTGGATTCCATACTAACCCTGACCTTTCATTAATCCAGACCAAGAGGCAGCAAGAAGTGGTGCAGTTGCAGTGCATTCATATGCAAAATGCTGAATTTAAAAATTATGAATAGAAAAGCATTTTTTTCTATAACCTTTCTTTCATTTGAAATGTCAGTATTGTTGATGAAGGGTTCTCAGCTTCATCAGCATGAGTCCCCGCTTCCATCTTAGCAGCTTTTGCCTGCTAAACTGCCTCTATTCAGTCAGGCTGCCTCTTCTCTCCATGGATGGTGGTGATGTCACGACAGCTCACTGGTTATATCTGGCTGTTACTCATGTTGTTGCAAAGTGTGTTGAGGGCTGGATTATTTCATTTTGCACTGTGGACAATGGATGTGATTGTACAGGGCATTTAAGACAAACATCATAAATGACATTAATTTCATTGTGAAGGACTCATTTTAAAACACATTGTTCAATCAGTCATCTTCCAGAAGGGCAAATTATACAAGATTAGAGGCACATTGGTGCAACCACATGTCAGTGACTGACACTGCTATGTTGGATGCCTGGTCTGTGCAGATAGCTATGTTACTGGGTACCAGTACTTGCACTGCGCACCTCAGCTGGAAAAGCTGTTCAGTGACACGTGCTGAACTCTGTCCTCAGCCACACTGGGTAATAGGGCCCCCCAGTCCTACACTCAGCCTGTGGAGGCCTGTGCATGCTAAAGCGCAGAAGTATGCTTTGGATGGTTATTGCAGGAAGCAGGCCATGCAGTGTGAATTCCCTTCACTGGTAGCACCCCATGGGCTCAGCAGTGGTTGGGAGAGCAGTATGCAAGAGGCGCCAGACAGAACTGAGACCCTGGAGCTGCCCCATAGACTGAAGCCAATCCTGTCTGGAATTCCCCATCTGCGTTGTGTCCTGTGTGCGCTACTGACCAGGATTGAGTACTCAGCACGGCCTGCGGTACCTCCTCCTCTGCAACCCTGTATTTCCATTTACCGCAAGAGAAAGAACTTCAGTCATTTGGTTTGCACAAAACCAGGCTCATGCAGTTATGCCCGTGACCTAGGCTTGGGATTGTGTACGGTGTATAATAGCATATTAATGGCAAATGTCTTTGTTTTGACCTGAAAGCATAGGATACCCCTGTAACTGTGGACAGACCTTGCTGAAGTTCAGAGGAGTCAAAGTAGGGGTAGTTAAACAGATGAAGTGTCAAGCTTAGAGGATCACAGAGTACGATGATGGATGGGTGAGAGCTACTCACTGATCTTTATGTGGGTTTTTTTATATATATATATATATATATATATATATATATATATAGTTTCCACATAAATGGTTTCCTGAAATTGTCTTTTTATAAAAATGTTTCTTGTTGTACAAAAGTACTATTTAACCTTTGTAAGCACCCACATATAAACTTCAGGAGGACATTTGAATAATTTAAATTGTTAAGCTATTTAGATCAACTGCAGTCTTAATGTTAAAAAACAGAAATACTAATAAAATCACAATGACAGTGTCAGTCATATAGGGTCATACTGTGGGCAGAATAGAAGGCAGCCTGCCTGTTAAGTAGCTGAATATCCGTGGGAGCCTTCCTGCATCTCTCCTGTATTTCTTCGTGACCTTTCTAGCAACTTGGGTAAGGAAAGGGGACAAACCTCAGCCTTGTGCACCCAGTCAACCAAGGAGTTTTGCTCCTTTTAGGGCTCACATTCCAAATCCCACGTGGATTGTGGAGAAGCCATGGTACAGGGATGGGTCTGCCTCATTGCTGGGTGCCCTGACTGCCACTGCATGGGGCCCAGCTCAGTTCTCCCTAACATTCGTACCTGTAGTTGAAAGCAGATGCTAATCTTTTTAATCAGTTATTAAAGAGGAGTTGGATTTCCTTGGCAAATTGCAAACAAATTCCTAATTAATGAGACCTTCTTAATCTTAAGTTTACAAGGTTTTCTAGATTGATTAGACTATCTGGGATGGACTTGGCTCTGTGGTAAAGTTAAGGTAACCGTTAGGGTTATGATACCAATGCAAGGGTTCCCACGGTTTAAAAAAAAAAAAAAAGGTCAGATTCTGTGTTTGTCCTCAAGAGTGCTGAGAACTGCTCAGGGTATTGAAAACGTCTGTTTTTGGTCCAGTGTGGTTCTCACACGTTTTAAAGTGGCAGGACTAACATATTCTGATTGTTTGTTAAATGACTGTGAACCAGTTTTCTGTGTAAATTGTATAGTTTTTAGGTAATTGTAAAAGCCAGGTTTACCCAAATTCAGAGCCACATCCTCTCTCTGCCACTGAGGAAGAAAAGCACATTTTGGTGTATTTCCAGGGCAGCCTATGAAGCAAAATCTGCTTGTGTTCCACTCCACGGTGTCTCTTGGCTGTGCTCCATCTCTGCATAATCTTAGTCAAATATTTGAATCAGTCAGTGTTGGGGCATGGGTCCAGCCTGCTGTCATTGCCCCACGGAGACCTGGGCAATTAAGAGTTAGTGACAAAGGGAGGCTGTCATGCAGCACAGTCTCACAGCATCACTGGCACTTTACTGCATCCGGAGTTACAGCTGAGGATTACGGGACACCGGAGTACAGTGTGCATGAAGTCGATAAAAACAGCCCCATTAGATGCGTATGTGCAGTTTGTTTGGAGATTGCACTGCTGAATGCCTTAGCGAATATGAAGAGCAACTGAACTGCAGTGTACCTGAGCTGAGCAGAGTGGGTCAAGCTATTTGTGTCCATCCATCAGGAGACACAGGCAGTATTATGTCCAAGTCACATATTAACACAGAGGAGCAACACAGTGAAAAGTGCAGGGTCAGCACCGTTAGGTATCGCTCTGTCTGTCCAGTAAGCGATCTCGGTTTTGTTGTGGGGTTTGTCCTGTGTGTGAAATTCCATTGCTCCGTAATTGCTGTAGTTGTTTAGCCTTGACTCTCACTTCTGGTCTTCCATCTGCAACCAGGCCACTGATGGCCCTCACAATCCAACACCCCACAACAGAGAAGAAATCATGGTCAGGTCTTATCTGAAGTTATCTGGACAGCTGTTGACCAAAGCATTGCTGCTGAGCTCAGAGGGGTCTCCCCAGGACCACATGATGTCATCAGTCGGTTATGACCAGAAGCCCCAGTGGAAGCAGAAAGGATTTGTATGCCTCTGAAGAGGAATTGATCTGCCTTGAGCATTTACACCGGCTGTGGTACAAAGCGGCCGCTTGACCCATCAAACACCTGTGGGCCGCAACCGGCAGTGGGTGTTGCGTTACTTTTCATGAGAAGATTGTGGAAACAAACAGAGATGGAAAATTGCGGGAGCAGAGTGGAGGGAGGAAGAACACCTCTGAATGAGACACTTGCAAAATAGGGATGTTTTTCTTCCAGCTTGCAATAAGCACAAAAGAGTGCATTGTTATTTCTGAACCGATCTCAGGGTGATTTCACAGCTTCTTGAGAAGTCAGTACTTTCTTCATGTGCATGAGTAGTTGACAAAGTTTATCAGTTGTATGAAGTTAAATGTAATTATTTCCTATCAAATCAATAACAGTTCACAGCAATTAGAGAAACATTACTTTTTCATTTGCTTTAGTTGTACATAAAGACACCATTTTCCAAAGTGCATTTCCTGCACAGAATCCACAAGTGAACAAGGAGGGCATCAACTCACATTTCATCATGAGTTCTAACTGTTGGCCACAGTTTAAAGCTACACACTTGCTCTGCAGACCGTTCTTCTGTCTTAAACACATAGACTAACAGAAATATGCATGTTATTAATAAGTCTATATTATTAATTCATTATTGGTTTTCTGTTTAACTCATTAATCTGTTCATACAGCTGAGCTGTTTTTACTGTAGCAACTGAGCACAGGTACCTTTCTCCAGGGTGCTGCTTTGACCACAAGTCGTTATTTCTGTCACTGTACTACCTGAGTGCACACACACATGCCCATTTCTGGCTCTGCACAGAGGTCCAGGTGCTGCTGGGTCTCAAGTGCTGCCACATAGGGTTAAGGTAACCCTGTCTGACTTGAAGGGGTCTACTGTGAACAGGCTGCCGCCTACCACTGTCATTTTCAGCTAAACTTTCTCCCAACATCAAGAGGGGATGCTAATTCTCTGAAAGACCTCTGCCATCACCTGGCTGTGGCTCGGAGGTTTGTAACAATGGGACTTTAAATGGACAATTTTCTCTATTTAGTGGAGGACTTGGGTTGGTCAGGGTCTTTGCTGATCATTTTAACATGGTCCCATATTGATGAATTGGGTTCAACTAAATCTCTATTGCAAGTTTTCCTACCTTTTTTCCTTGGACATTTGTGTTCATGCACATAGTGACCCACAATATGCATGCCTTGCAGTGTGACAAATGTCAAATACGAAGTTAGGGCAAAGGACACAGTCTTGTCTGTGATCCTGATAAAACTGTGGTGGAGAGGATACAAGACAGAAATGCGTGGACAAACATGCAAAGAAAAATCCTCTCAGACTTTGAAGAGAATATTTTTTGTGATTCTGAGAAGATTTTTTGCGATTACAAGCCATGTTGTTGAAACAATTTCAAAATAAAAAGAAGTGTGTCTGGCTCAGTAGAGTTGATGTTAAATGTTGTAGCCACAAAATATTTACCACTTACCAATCGGGCCATGTGCTTCTTTGTCCCAGCAGCAGGAACAGGTGATATCCCATGCTGAATGAAGGCAGCCATAGCTACTGGGATGCATCCATTATGAAGACAGTGGTAGACAAACGCAGTTTTGTGGCCTTAATGTAATCTAACTAACAAGCTGCTGCATCCCCTTCATCATCAGGGCTCCGGCCATCATATTTTTGCTTTTACCCAAATAATTCCTGGAAATGTGGATCGTTTTTCATGAGCAATGTGTGAAAAAGTATTTAACGCCATGGATTAAAATATCTGCTCAGCGGTTGAGGTGATGATAATAACACGGTCACCTCCTCTGCCCAGCAAATGTGATGATATCCAGTGGGTTCACCCTTGCAAGAGAGACTTGACAGTACAGGTGGAGCAGGGACCGTTTTAATGATTTTAAATCCTCTGGCCTGTTGCCCGTGTTCCCCTGTACCTACTTGGAGACCAGCACCTGTCAGAGTAGAACTGAGCTTTCTGCTGTGGACAGAGCAAAGCCAAGCCTCCTGTTCCCCTGGGCTCCTTTCATCCCCTCCCACACCATCACTCCTCTGTTGCTACTCTCCCTTAGCGCTTCCTCTGTGGGTCTCCCTTGAAGGGCCCAGTTCAAACAGACTTGAAAAGGTTCCCGGGAGGGGGAGTGGGCTTTGAAGGTCCAGCAGTGCTGATCTTCCATAATCCTTGCTATATTTAAAGTACCCGTCAGAGGACCCCTCTCTCTATGACGGCGCACAAGAAGGCATGTGTTCTCGTTGTCCTGAAGAGTGTGTGTGTGTGTGTGTGTGTGTGTGTGTGTGTGTGTGTGTTATGTCGAGCTATGCTGGTTACACTGCCTCTCACAGTAGTCTGGCACCATCAGCGGCACCTTTTTGGGGGGCTTCATTGTACAAATATTTACATTTATAAATTGCATGAGCCCTGTTTGTTGCAGTGACTGCAGCATATTTTATACTTTGCATGTGATGTGTTGCATCAATATTTGGCCTATTGTCAACTGGAAATCAAGGACGAAAATGACTTTGACTTTACAAATTGTGTTGCAGATTTCCAGGCCTGGATGTGCTCATAAGTTGAGGCACCACTGTAACTGTAAGGAACTTTCCATTCAAACCTATTCCTAAAAGTTGCTTTAGGTATAAGTTAACCAAATAAATTATATTAATTAAAAACTTGAGATGAACTAACCTAGGTCTGTACTGTTGTCATGTTGTTCCATTTCCTCAATTTTTCCATATTCTGCATTATTAATAATTATTTTTATAGATTAATTTGTTTTTCGCAGATGGGTAGTCTGAGCATGTCAATTCAAATCATGCACCACAGCATCATCCAGTCCGGTGACAGATAGCAATCGCAAGTAGCCAGCACTGCCGGAGGTTTTTCAACACCCTTCTCTAGCTGTCACCAGGGCTGTTGATAGTGCTCTCTTCTTTTTTTCCACAAAGTGTCATAAAAACCCCTACCAGGCATGTGCACAAGGCATTCCAGGTAAGCAGGGGGAGGGACTATCTACTAGCCTGGCCTCTGCAAGCTGCTCGGAGGGAGAGAGAGATAGAGACAGAGAGACAGGTAGTGCTGCCCTATTTGAAAAACACCTTCGCTGCCCCACCATCTATGGATTTGTCATGTTGTTGACGTTTACATTACATTTATTCGGCGATTTATCCAAAATGGCGTGCAACTCTGAGTGAACAAAAGTGCATTTCACCAACTGACACACAGATGCTCTCCTTTAGTCCAGCACCACCATTTTGCTGATGTACATTACAGAGCAGCTGTCATAGAAGTGATGAGCAGGCCCAGGCCTATTTCATGTTAAGTAAGATTAACTTTTTTTTTTTTTTGAGTAATGAACCAATTCTCAGTTCCAGTTATGTTCATGCAGGGGACCCACTGGATGATGGTGCTTGCTGCTGACCTCTCCCCTGGAAGCTAATGGCTTGACTGAAGCCACGCAAAGCCAGAAATATCTCAAATACTCCAAATACACGTCTTATCATGTGTTAGTCTAGGGTTAAATATTATCAAGCTGTTCATAAGAGAGCTGCACTTCCAAATTAATAGTGAGTGGATCGTGTTAAAGTGATTTCTTCGAAGCTGGACAAAGACTGCAGAAAGCAGGACATAGGCCTTTAAGCCCTACCAATAAAACTCAGACATAACAAAGGGGAACCCTTTTTTTGCAGTTTGATAAATGAATATAAAAGTTTGGCTAGGAAGGGGTTTTCAGTCCTGTGTTTATGGGCCTTATCTCCAAGTCCAACTCATTGTTTGCACTCGGAGGGTCGGTCTGTGCCAGCCACCCATCCAGACAAAAACAGACAAGGGAGGCCAATGGAGCAGCAGTTTGCACTATTAAGCATGTTGAGGTGGCGTGAAGCTCTGTCAACGGCACTCAGGGTTTCAGGCCTGGCCTCCTTTTACCTCTGCAGCCATTGTCACAACTTGCAAGGTCAAAGAGGAGCTTCAGGACTGTGCAATGAAGTTATTTCCATACAAACAGAATCTGCATAAGGTTAGCTGCAGTGACAGAGCTCCAATACTTATGCAAAACTCATGTTAACTTCTAAAAATTCAAGTATTGTTTTGTATTTTGTCAAGGGTCTGAATACTTTTGTGAGACACTGTCACCAAAAAAGGGCAGGACTACATCAGATCCATGTTCTGGGAGTAGGTGAAGGAAGTAGATGGAGAAACATGAAGGTTCTTCATGAAAAGGGCCATCCATTGGACTAAACCTAAGCAGCTCACTTCACACCCACAGCTAAAACATGCCAATCACAGGCTTGATGGTCGAAGAGCAATTTGCAAAGTCTTTTTATGATGTGGGGGCAAACGGCAGCTGGCGTGACCCATGTCTTAAAGCCTTTTGTGGTGGGTTAGAGACTGGCACCCATATGTGTTTTATATGTTACACAGTTTATAGGGTGGTGTGGTTTACCACAAAACCTCTGCCATCTGGTTGAAGTAAATGGAAAGTTAGTTATCTAGTGAGTTAATCTGAGGGTCAAGGCTGAGATTTATGCACAAATTAATCTAATCCGCCTCTATGAAGACGGGAGCATATAAAGATGATTTCTCCCTGCTTCGCATGCCTATTACTGTTTACAAGCAGGAGGACCCACACCCAGCGATGTCTGTTCAGATGTCTTGACATGATGGTGGAGGCTGCATTATTGATTCTCATTTGAGGTGGAAGGCTTCACCACGCACATACACTCAGCTGCTATTGAAGCATTCCATTGCAAACAGCCACAAGGCCACAGTTGGATACTTGTGTGTTTTTTATTTTATGTTGAAACTTTATATGTTTAGTGCTGTTGTCCACGCTGACTCGTAAACATTCTAATGCAAGGCAAAAAAGGGCTTAATAACATGGTTTCCTAGCGATTTACCCATACTGTGGGCTGGATCCAGTTTCAAGTTGACCACTGTGTGTTATGCTAACCTGGTAGTCCCAAGTCAAGAATCAAACCTGTTATCCTCTGGATAATAAACACAGTTTGATGTTTGGTTTCCAACCTGATTGGATTTTATCCTGCTTTTACACATAAAGACCAGAGCACAGAGACAAACTAATATGCTTTGTGGCTATAATAAGAGCTTTAATGAGAGCTGTTTAATTCTTCCACAAAATGAAACAAAAAAAAGTGCATTAAAAAAATAAATCTGGGAGAATGAGAAAGCTGCTTAAAATGCATTTGTATACTCACATGAGCAAAACTGCTAACAGCTTTTCAGGGGATGGATACCCAGCACACAATCATGCATTCAACGACTGTGGGCACTTCAGATGCCCCAGTTCTGCGGAAACTCATCTGTTTTGACTGTGGGAGGAAACCAGAGCAACAGGCAGTGTCCCACACAAACATCTCAGACTAATTCCTAAACAGCAGGCTGTGCCACCACACAGCTGTGTATATGTAGCTGTAACATTAAGTATCTGGAAAAACAAGCAAGAAATGAGACCTCTTTGCAGAATCTAGACTTCTTTTACACCGACATGTGGTACACGATGCATAGTTGTGGATTTAAACTTTAAAGTCAACAAACTGCATTGTCCTGAAACTCAGAATAGCCTGAGAGAACCAGAGGCTCGAACCCCATACCAGGTAGCAAACGGCAGCATTCGCACAACTTTCTTCTCATAGTATTCTGAGTTACAGAACATGGCTTCAGCAGAGTAGTGTAATGTGGTAAAACTTTTTTGGAGCTCATATCTGCACAGAGTCCTGCTGTGAAGTTGACCTCACTCAGCCAGGCTCCCTACGTTGGCGAGTTCAGCTACAGAGAGATGGTGCAGCTGAGCCTGTCTGACCACTTGAATGAAGCAGTTAGGCATGCCGCTCCCCCATGTACAGCTTTACCTTCTTTCTCTGGGATAGAAGGGCCTTTAGGGAAGCAGCGCACCCCCCCATCCACTGCATCGTCCTCTCCTGCATTGTTACTGCTGGCCCTGTGTGCCAAGTGGTATCTGTGTGGCCATTTGGGATAATTCTATGCATTATGTACAGTACATTTAAGTATATGGCTCCTGCCCTTCAGGTCCTGCTTACTGACTGCCTTCTTCTTTCCAAGCCCTTGTCAAGTTAACGCAGAGTGGTGGCAGCAAAAATTCTCTGGATGAAAAAGTCTTATTAATCCTTAACTTTTAGTCAGAGATGAAAAATTATATTGTTCAAGTTTCTAACGGTATGGTAGTATGTATGTACTGTATCTACTGTATCTACTGTATCTACTGTAAATGTATATTCAGGTCCTAATAATTGCTGCTATTCTTCCTGTTTATGTGACCTCTATAAATTTTGGTTAAGAATAGTCTGTCAGTGTGTAAGCCATTTTAGGTGTAGTAATATTTTCCGATCATGTGATGTTGGTGCCCAATTTTCCTGAATACCATGGAAATGAATAAAAATTCTGCTTATGGATTTTGGTAGGAATACAATGAACTGTGAATGAATGAATGAATGTGAATCAATGAATGCTGTGCAGATGGTTTTGGTGAAAATGACTTCTAGATGTGACCTCTGTTGTGTTGGTCTGATCCATTCAGAACCAGAACCACCTTTTTGCAAATATGTTTTAAAGATTAAAAACTAAAGACCAGCATCAGGACACAGAAAAATGTTCCCAGAAACAGAACAGGTGATGATCATTTGTTAAACTTTTTGCATCCTGACATCCTTTTCAGTTATTTATTTACAAATTAGAGTCTATTATTAACCCATTCCTTGCATTATGTTACAGGGGAATATGGCACAGCACAGAGAAGGTTCCTATTCCTCTTCTGGGTTCTGGGTCCTCCACATTTTGTGGGACCTGCTGCCAAGTGTCTTAACCCTGGGCTTCCACATGCATGGGGAATCGGGAAACATCTCTCTTCTACAGAACACTCAGCTCAACCTTAACCATCGTGCTTAAGCACCTGTTCGTCTCACGGCTGTGCCGTGTTAGCAATGATGGACTGGACTGAGAATGATCAGGTCACAGCTCTCTATTAACCTGGCCTGTGCACTGGGGGTGGGTGTGTGCGCAAGTGCAAGGTGCGTCGCTCCATGTGGGAGCCCGCAGTGGTGCAGGCCAACCGTCAGCGTGGCTCTGGAAGCCATATCCAAATACGCGAGTTTTGTGTACAGAGCAGATCATGAACAGTTGTAGGTCTTAAAATTGTGCAGCATTTTCCTGGGGTTGGGTTTTCATTTAGGTAAATAAGAAATGTTTTATTTTGCTTGTGTGTGGCTTTCATTGTTTGGAAGTGAAGAATGGATCCAAAAAACACACCACTGGTAGGGGCTTTGATGACCACTCAGAATGTATATTTTTACATGTGACAAGATTATTATTATTATTATTATTATTATTATTATTATTATTATTATTATTGTGTTGTTGTTGTTGTGCCAGTTACACAGACAGTCCAATCTGGGTGTTTTTTTTTTGCAGGTGCAGGGGACTGCATCATTTCTGATCATCTTCATTCCAGCTTCATGCAGTATCATAAATAATTTCATAATAATGCATACAATTATGCATTTACTCCAAAACTGAGTAAAAGAATCTCACTAAAGCTGAACTGTTCTGTCAGTAAAGGTGGTTTTTATGCATGTTAGCTTTGCGGAAGGCGAGTACCTGTTTGCTGTTGCTTGATAACCCCATCCAGTGAATTCCACATCATTATGCAATCTCACAATGGATCAAGTGTAAAAGCTTACCCCTGAGATAAGGCAAACAAAGGGCAAGACCGTGTGATTTAATTAGAAGATGATGGCAAGACCAGTTTAATTCTCTGCTTCATTTCTAATTGTCTTTTGTTTCCAGGGCATAGCACATAATTTGTTAAAGGGATTCCCTGACCAATGTGTTTTTATTACATTATATTGGAGAGGGACCCTTATCCAGCTGCTGCTGCCAACCACTGCAAGTTCTGCTCCTTTTCAGAAATATTCAGGGGCATTAAAGATCAACCCAGCAATTTAGTGTGGATGCACATTTTTCCTTGTGGTGGACAGGCGAATGCGGTCACCCAGGGTGATGTTACACAAATACACAGACCGTGCCATCGCTGATGTGGTTTAGCAGTGTGCAAAGCCCTTAATTCTATGTGAATTTGATAAAATATAAGTTACAGCTGTGTTTGTGACACCCTCTTGTCATTTACGCTTCACTGGTTTTAGAATCCAGGTTTGTGTGCCAATGTGACTGAGCGGTTTCCTTTGTTTCGTTATGCACAGTCCTGCATGCTACCCTTTTTGGCTCCCTTTTCCAGCAAACTGTGCTTATTCATGCTGTGTTCCTCATGTTCTGCACCTATACAAAGGAACCCAGTGAGGGAAGCTGACATGCAGTTGGCATGCATTAAATGCAAGAAGCATAGTTAAGTCCCCCCGCCCTTCTAACCTCACTAAATGGCTCTCAGCTTCGGTGGCTGTTTAATCCAATTTGCTGCCGCTGAGCCTCTAGATTTACTTTACTATTTGTGAAATATGCCACAGCCTCCCCCAGGAATGAATGGCTGAAACCAAACAGCCGAAAGTGTAGTCTTCCTGCACAAGCCCATGTATGACACGAAGAAGGGAGGCTTATGGCAGGCATTTTGAATCCTTGTTGATGGATCATCATGGACTCAAAAAAGACACCACCGGCCGTCATATAATGAACGCAGCCTGCTGGGTCAGCCTTGTTACTTTGTGATGTGAGATGTTGAACAACTTTATTAAAGCCCTGCAGTCCTGGAGCTTCTGTTTAATGCAATTAAAAACACACTCTTCCTTTTTGTCATGGTAATGCCAGAAACTTGTTTATTATTTGGCAGCGGAAGCAGGGAAACATTCCAGATCTTTCCCCAGTAGTGGGATTAAGGAAATATTCAAATGTGGTGGACAGTGGGACACACTATCGCTTACAGTGTTACAGTACAACCTGTAAGGTACTGGGAAATCCTCATTGACTGTAGTAAAAGGCATCAACACCTTCTTCACCTGGGAAAGTTATCCGAATTTTTATGACTTTACTTCGAGACACTGTCTCTGGATATACGGAATATTTGGTCTGTAAGAGTTTCCCAACTTACATCTACAAAGTGGGGAACTCTGAAGAGACCCCAGTGAAAGCCAAATTGATGCAGCAGCGCCATGACTGTGTGATTTGCTTGTAAGTGTTTGATGGCAGGAAATGGCATGAAAGAGGAAGGGAGGCATTTGCATTGCTATGTTTTAGTCAAGGTCGGATGTGCAGACTGAACATTCTAACAGCAGACATGGGTAACGGTGCGTTGCATGGACTCCTGCTTTTTCTTCATTTCCAGAGAAGAAATGAAGAAAAAGCAGGAGTTTTAACAGCACTTGTATTTTGTTCACAACTTCACATTTTAGGATACATTTCTGTTATAGTTTAAAGCTTTACATTTCTCTTCTTAAGTCTAGTATGTAGTGTTTAAAAATAACCGTAAAAATGGTTACAAGTTAAAACAATAACTCATTTTATTTAAATACAGAAAAACTGTCAGGCTTACTGCAGTCTTGTAGATTTTAGTGTAGTTGTAACTTCTCCTTAGGAGCTTGCAGTAAAAAGCTGTAGAACTAAGTTGTTGAAAGTTTGGAAATACTACATGCTAATTTATGTGAATTAATGCACAGTTTAATATGCTAAATGCTTATGCCTCATAAACTAATGTCATGGTCAGCAGTAGCGCTACGACACTGTTTTCTCAAGATGAATTTTGTCTCAGTTTTGTGAATTATCCATTTGTCGTTACTTGGAATGTATAAACCGCATCTTATGGTCATGTTAAGGTGAACACCCCCCTATGATAAGGTTTTAGCAAATACCTGAGTGCTCACTTATTTGTTATTTAATGCTGAGTGTAAGTTCAGAATCCTGTGAATACATCTTCCTAATTTTATAGCAATGCTGGTTAGTCTTGGCACATGGACACACACACACAGATGACATTTCATTGTTGGATAACTCTTAAAAGAAATTAAATGAAAACATTTTATGCACATGCAAAACGTGGCAGCAAGAGTACTGAAACAACACAACGCTAAACAGGTATTGCTCCATATGCATTTCTAATTTGTACAGGTTTTCAGGACATAACTGGAGTTGAGGAATAAATTCAGTGTATAAAATGGAGCTTACCTGTACACTGGCTGCTTACCTGTCCTAAAGCTGCAGAGCATTGCTGGCTGCATATCCAGGGCTGTACCTGTCCTACACCTAACAATGTAACTACTTTTGTCTATAAAAGGAATGTCAGTCTGAGTGTTAATGAACCCCATATCCAGTCTGAAACATTTATTTGTTGCTTTTCTGCTGTTTTACAACTAGCTTAGCTGTTTGCTTTCTAACCATAACTGGAAAGCTGCTATTAGCATAACAGCTTAAATGAAACGTGAAGTTTTTCAGTTCAAACACCATTCCTGCTTCCACTGTGTTGCCTTTGAGCAAAAGCATTTACTTGGTAAAGCTCCAGTTTAAAATTCCTCATGTGTAAACAAGTAAACAGTTTTGCATTTCTTTGGAAAATGTTAGCTATGTCGCAAAAAAGAACGTGAGTGCTGGGGTGGGCGCAGCCTTTGCTAGGTCAGTGCGCATTCCTGCTGGGGCTGCATGCCCCATACACACCAGAAAAATAACACCACTACATATTGGTAAATAACTGTTAGCAGCTTAGTTTACAAACAACTTTTTAAGCTGTTTTGGACAAAGACTTCTGCTAAATAATGGCTGATTCTAAAACTCACAAGAGGATGAGGCTGTTTTTCTCTGTATTAAGTCACATCAGCGAGGTTGAATTTTATTAGTAAAACTGATTTAATTCTCTGAATTAAATAATGAAAAAGTTTATATTTTAAATTGTCATATATTTCACAACAAAGTACACAGTCTTTCGCTGCCTAATGAAAGTAATGCACTCCTAATGTAAACATGCTGGAGTAAAATCTCTAATCTGTTAGGTCCATAAAATCCAAACTTGGTCCTTGTAAACGCAAAGAAAAAGCGTATCTCAGGGACTGTACAGGTTGATGTTAAAAAAGTTTGATGTTCAAAGTTTGAGGAATCGATTACTCCATGTGAGGAAGCAACTTTTCAAACCCTGGGCCAGGGATTCGAGTTGTGAATCTGCTGTTACTGTACATCTGGGATGATCTGATATTTTGTTGTCATGCAGACAACAGCAGCAGCAATTGCTGCCCTAGAGCCACTTTAGTTTTTCTATTGAGCTGTTTTCAGCAAAAGTGTCACGGTGCTCCTGCAAAGGTTTTCTTAACATTCGCATGACACGGCAGCAGTAGGCTAACATGAAAGTAAGCAGTGAAAAGCCTAGTGTGTATGGCCAAACCACTGCCTGTAAATACCAGCACTTCTGTCTGTCCTGCTTATCGGAAATTTAGTGCACTTCTTGGGTCCGCTGTAAACACGTTTTGTAGTTTGATGATCACCTTGGGGAGCTCAATCTAAGTTTGCCAGCGATGGACTTCAGAGTCGGCCTGAGGAAAACTTGAAACAGGAAATGTTGGTCATTTTCAGAGGCAGAAAGACATTCCCATAGAGAAGAATAGAGCTGTATTTCAGGTATCCCTTCAAGGACTGCTGATCAAGTGCCTTTTAATTTTAGCAAATGGGTATTTTAAGTGTTTTAACACAAAGAGATGCAGTAAATTGTGATTATTACCTTGTAATTATGAAATGGCCTTGGGAGGGCTGTTGTGTTAGGATCAGGACACTGAAATTCTCTCTAATTGCCATGTTTGCAGCCTCTTCCACCCCCACCTTGAGCCCTCCTCATGGCTGACTCAGTACCTGAGAGAGGTACTGATGCTTGCACTCATCTCAGTGGATCGGCTCTTACACAATTCTTTAATCAGCAGCACTGTGTTGTCAAAAAACAGCTCCTTGTAAACTGTGCTTTGGTCCATGTTTTGTCTCTGACAAATGTTTACCCAGTAGTCTTGACTCCAATATTTAACTACAATACACGTTGGTTGGTAGGGAACTGTTGAGTAAGGTACGCTGAAATATTTTTCTAGGACAAGCAGTTCTTCAACAGCTTGAGTGTTTAGGGCAGATGGAAAGCGAAGCTCAGTGCAGAAATAAAGAGAAGTTGTGCCATTGTGCTGGACCTTTGCTTTGTGTGATAAGAGCAGACATTCCTGAGCTGCACAGCGACTCGAAAAAGGCCGAAAGCTATAGGCTGACATGTTATATTGTACGTTTGAATAGTAATGGGATTCCAGAAGTACCCTCAGGCCATAAATCTGTTTCTTAATAACCATTAGATTACTTGCAAATAATTACAAACGTACGGCTGCTATGGCAACAAGAACTGAATTAGAAGGCGACGTCTTTGGAGTGGCCTCCTGATGCAGGATGGAAGCTGACTATTTTGAAACCTCTGCTGCTCGGAGCTGTGATTTAATAATGTTAAAGATGAAAGGGAGATGACTTTGTTAATATTCTGAATAAAATACTAAGAGTTTTGGCATGATGATAGCCAAAGCCCATTTGTGGAGTGGAAAGTGATTGTTAGAAGCTGTGCTGTTGACATGCACTGAGGCCCTGGTCACTCAGGCTTACAGGGCAGTGTCTCCTGGCTGTCACCATACAGTTCCTTCCGTATTTAAACCAACCAAGGAAGCATGCTGGGCTGTCCATCATGGGCACAACCCCAAAAGTTGGTGACTCAAAACTTTCCTTAAATGGGCTTCTCTCTCAGCATTTTGGCCTCAAGTTAGTTGGCAGTTTGCAGACATTCGTTCAGCGCTGCAGGGAACTTTCCGGGCTTACACATAAACCCCGCTGACCTTACACACCTACAGAGCACGCTGGGCACAGATGAGAAAATAGTGTAAAGACTGTCCAGACTGTGAGGTTTGAGAGAAAAATGCATTACATTTGAATACTTACAGAGCTTTTTCACGTTGGCATCTGATGGGGGGTTTGTTAGAATTTTAGCTCCACTTGGCTAGGTTTTTTTGTCAGATGCGTCCGTAGTAAATATTTTTAATGTTTGTCATTACTTGTGCACAAACAATGTTTTTGTGTGAAATACAACTATGTTTAGGCCACTTAGGATGGAGAGGCAAATGCAAACAACACTGGCTTCTATGAAGAGAACTCATTGCTTGAGAAAATAGCATAAGAACATAGAAAAGTGATGCATGATTTAATTCTGACTTAGAAATATGAGCTTTGAGGCAAAAAGGTGTTTCTTTCCATTGTTAAAATGAATGCTGAGACACACTAGTGCATAACTGTTTGGGAACTCTAACAGACCTTTCACATTGTAGTTCTTCTGAGCTGGATAATAATTTCATAGATGGTAAATGCTCTGTAACATTTGCCACAGTCCTCCACAGATGTCACCACGGATTCACTTTGTTCAGGTAGTCAGTTGCTTTCTCCCTAGTGAGAACTGAAGCGCTGTCACAACAAAATCACTGTTTTATGACTTGATCCTAGATGTGCAGGAAGTCTTCAGGTTTGTCTAATGGATGGAACTTCCAGGGTGCCCAGGCTCTGGTCCTGAACATTTGCTTGAATCAGAAGAGGAAAAAAGCCAAGTTCCAAGAGATGCTCCCTGGCAGTCCCCCTAGAGTGCTGTGCTGAGTCTCCGAGCAGAAGTGGTGTGGACAGATATGTCTTCCAAAATGAGGCAGACCTCAGAGAGTGGGGAACTACTGGGCTGTGCTCCAGTAACCACCAGCACCCACACGGCAGCCCCAGGCTGCATTTGGCAGGTTGCTGTATGTTTGCTTTATTGATGGAAACCATCCTTCCTTTGGTTTTGCTTACTTAATGATGCTGTTAGAAAGGAATGTGATCCCAAAAGGCATTTGGCTTCTGCTCATATAGCCCAGGTTGTGAGGCATTTCACATGACAGTCTTTGCCACTGCAAACATGGGTTTCTGACAGGCAGCTTTTGGGGGAAATTATTTTTCAAATTCCTTTACGTAATGTTTATCTTTGTTTTATAGGTAGGCTCAGCAGATGGTTGTGATCCTGAGTCTCATACTGCTTGCAGCTTTTTTGAGAAAAAATAGAAAAGTACATTTAAAAAGTAGTGCTTGAAATAATGCTGTTTTTTAAAATCTCTTTTTAGTTGCTTGGAAGTATCATCTAGATCGCGATTCTTGCGAAACTCTCTTAATCCCTTCCTAAAGTCAGCCCATATTCTCCTGTGTGCAGGGTCTGCAGACGCATGTAGGAAGTTTCCACTTTAGAAACCACAGTGTGGTCTAAAGTTCCTCAGAGGCTATGTCTGCTGGATAAACCTCAGATCCCCTTTGTCCACTGTCCTTTCCCCTTTACCCTTTCTGTATTTCCCGAGTCCTAAGCCCAGCACATCACTGGCTGTTATACTGAAGCAATTCAGCTTAAGCACTTTAGGGGGGTAACATGTAGGCTGCAAATCCTCTGCCTCCTGCCCTTAACCTTATCAATTAAGTAACTGCCAGGTATACAACAAAACAGACCTTCTACTTGCAAGCTCTAACTGTCTAATAAACAGAATTTGGGCAAATAATTTGCAAGTGCCCTTATTTGCATGAGCCGCCTTCTGACACCAAGTTTGACATTTAGGTGCCCCTCTACTGCATAAACGTTTCTGTAAGCAGCGACCCTAAAGGGACCCTGTTAAGCAAGTGCACCTGTGCCAAGGTACAAATAACATAATCCATATGAGCCTAACGAAACAGGATTAACCTGTTTCAGAATAAATCCCTCAGCAGCACAATACAGTATGTGGAATGACCCTGGAGGACAACTAAGCACTTAAGCTTGTTCAGTTATAATGAGTCATAATATTAATCCAGCAAGATCTCATTTCAAATGAGACAGCGACCAGGGATCATCAACTTCTTGTAGGACTCAAAAACACAGTGCCAGCGGTGCAGTGACCATTTTCAGCCCAGCAGCTGAACTTAACACACTCACATGTAGTGATCTTAGCTAAGTTTGCAGCGGTTTCAAGTTTTTCAGCCCGTTGGGCTTCTTACAAGTCTGTCCTCTTGACCGCGTATAAGAGTGTTAAAGTAGTGCTCATCTGTGTAGAGGCAGTGGTGAAGAAAGGTCAAAAGAAGAATGGCGCTACGGAGGCCTGAAGCAGTCAGCACATCTAGCTCATGCTGTTGTCTCTGCTAAATGCTGGACGGTTCAGTTGGCTGTTGTGTGCAGCTCTGTTGAGCAGCTGACAGGCAATGGGTGTGAATGCCATGTCAGCAGCCTTTAAAAGTGTCCAGATGAGCAAAATTGCCATTAAGAGTAGTAAATTGTTTATCTAAACCCAGACAGAGCCAAGGTCTTATATTCTGTTATGTTCTGCAAGATTTCTGCGGTCCCTGGTTATGCTGGAGGGGTGTTTTTGCTGTATTCTGAGAACCTGTGTTTTCCGCAAAGTTACAAACAATGTCTTCCACTTCATATGATGCAGAAATGTCAGTATATAGCAGAAACCTCTTACAGTCGGTCACGCCATACTCAGGATGCGCAGTGGGTTCTTCCTTACGACCTTACGAAGGAAATTTTTAACATCATTCTACCTCCCTCCCTCATCTTCCATGACATTGTGCTGTAAAGAAAGTAGCCATTATGAAGTTGAACAAATTTCTCTTTAGATAAGAGCATCTTGATGGGTTTTTATGTACTACAAAGCCTACTGACATAATTTCCTGGAAGAGCAACACAGCAGCAGCTTTTTTGATGCATTAAGGTCAGTAACGGAAGTACTGGTAGGAAACTTTAAATGGTGACCTTGCTGAAATAGTTTATTTAGAATAAGATTCTTTAAAATCTTTCAATTAAAGTTTTGTATGTTTTTTTTCCATCTTCGTAATAAACATTGGCATATAGGGATGTCAGTAAAGGTCAGATCACCAACTGCCACATTTGCACACTTTGCAGGATCTGCTTACTGTCCTGTTAATCCAGGCAAACTCAGCTTCAGGTGTCAACGTGGAGCTCTTGACTCCTAAATGGGCTGCAGTTAAAATCTTGACAAGTACAGTGCTTTTATTGAAGCTGTTTAATAAAAATGTTCAAGACATATTAGGTGACTGTCTCATGGGTTTCAATTGTCAGCTCCTCTAGCAAGTTTTCTCTCCCACAAAATGGGCCAAAGAGACATTGCAGACTTTCGATGCAAAGCTGTATCTTTGGTCTCTCATAAACTGCAAGTTAAACTGCTAATTGTCAGTCTTCCATTATTCCATTATTCTCCTGCTTGTACTCTATGTATACGCTACTGTGTATATATATATATATATATATATATATATATATATATATATATATATATATATATAAAATACTAAACACCTACTATATATATAATACCTATAAACTATAAAAGGAAATGGCAGCAAAAGGACCCGATATGAGTAAGTCCATTAAAAAGCTTGTATATAGTCCTTTATTTATGTAAAATATGTTTTGGTGTATATACCAGCTGAGTTAGCCGGTGCTGCCTCAGTCAGAAAGGTATGGCAGTGGAAAGGTAAAAGTAGTAACATGTTATATAATCACCAAAGTGTTTTTACCATTGAAGTGGTGTATTTAAAACCCAAGTACTATTAATTGATTAACATCCAGGCGGGCAGAGCGTTGCAGAGATTGACACATACCAATCATACTGAAGTAAAAAATATATATACATATATATCACTGCACTTCATTACCTAAAGTCAAAGATCAAAAGACAAATAAATTCTTTTGATCTTTGTTTTTTGATCTTTGAAAGTGTGTGTGTGTGTGTGTGTGTGTGTGTGTGTGTGAGAGTGTTGTGTCGTCTTGTGTGTGTGAGTGAGTGAGAGATGTATAATTTCTTTATTCATTTTTTACATTTAATTTTCACCTATAACAGCTACTGGTTCCTGTGGGCAAACACATGGATGGCACTGACAATTTGTCCGATTAAGAAAATCTATCAGCATCTTGTACGTCAGTGTGTGTGACCATCTTTACCTATACTCTGTGTGTATTGCCAGTGCTCCTGTATCTTCAACCCTAGTCAAAGACTATATTTTTCATTTTCAAAGTAGTTTGTTGGCTTTTTGGAGCTTCAATATGCAAAATCCTTACTTAGGGGAGAAAAAAAAACACCTGTGTGCAAATTTCGAGTCTATGGCTTCAAAAACAAAGCTGTGCATATAAAGATCAAACAAACAATTCAAGAGTGATCCATACAAACACAGAGATGTTGTATTTGCCCTTTCGACCATAGGGCAATTTATAAATGTAATGAAAAAAGTTGTGTTTGTTCCAGTGATTGTGGTAGAAAATAGAAAATAGAGCACAATATGGTAAGCACTGACAATACAGAGACTTCCATCTGTATGAAATGTATACAGCACTTACAGCCGTTACATGGATTTATGGTTGAAAATGAAATAAAAACAACCCCAAAAACATAATTTGAATACAAATTGGAAAAAAAGTAGAAAAAATACCAAATATATTTATAAACTAATGGATGACACAATAAAACATTTCCTGTAATATGAAAAGTTTTCCTTTTATAGATGTAGCAATAAAACCTGTTCTGACATTTTCAGCTCATTATATTATATCAATAAATTAAATTTACTGCATCTGCAAGATTAATGTTTGAATAAGCATTTTCATTTATGTATTGTCTGCATTAAAAAGTGTATATATAAAAAGTTTTGATTCACTTATTAGAGAGTTTTTTAGATATTTTTAAGAACTTTGATGCTAATTTTTCAGCATATGTATGTGAATATTACCACATGTAAAAGTGCCATAAGGTTTGGGTTAAATATAATAGTTTTCTTTAACTAGGTAATCCTTACATGCCAGAGGCTCTGCAGTTTACCACACTATCAAGCGCTCTGAACAGTGTCGCTGAACACAACTATGACACCAGGTATTGAAACAAATAGCTGTATAAAACAAAGCAATACAATCTATGCGGGTATTGGTGATAATGCAGCACGTTATCATCATCGTGGGTCTGTCTGAATGCTTTTTCCTGTGCTTCTGGAAGGATAACGGCCTCAGCAAGGGGGCAAGACACCTCTGGGGCTTTAAGGTTAGTGAGGCGGCATAGTGAAACCCCAGTACCTTATTTAGAGAAGCTCACACACAGACTCCATTCATTGGTTCTCAGTTGCTTTCTTTGGCCATCTGACATGATGCATGGTTGCATGGTCACCTTGGGGAAGCCTTAGTTAATATTCCTTCTTCAGAAGATGACCCTATAGGGTCTGCAAGATGTGACCTTAGGAGATGTGTACAAAGATGCTTGGTGGGGAGTCTGGCATCTGACCCAGTGGGTAATAATATTCTGACAGTAGTGTCTTCTTAGTGGTGATAACAAATTAGTGTGCCACAAATCTCCTTTGCATCCTCCAAGAAGAGCCATCGAAACGCTTTTATGAATCTTGTATGGTTTTTATAACCTAAATGTTTTGTGTTGGAAGTTGATAGTTGAGAATTAAGGCTGGAGAGAAGATGACTGTGTGACACTTACAGATTAATTATAGTAGCAGCTTGAAACAGTAAGTATGACTTTGGCTGAAAGATGGAACTACCTGATACTGGCCAGTGTAGCCATAAGCGACTACAGTGTTCTCTCTTTGTGTATCAGATATGAATGTTTTATCACATTTATAGCAAAAGTATAAAAATGTCTGAACCAAATCCTAATCTCACAAGATTTATATTTTTTACTGTATAAAAATATTCAAATCCTTTCCATGCGTGGTGGCTGAAAGCAAGGCATTGTGATTTTAAAGTATGACTACTGGATAATGTAAGGTGTACAGGCTACCATGGTCTATGTAATGAAATTGCATCCTTCTCAGGTCTACTCAGCACACCTTCTCCCTGCTCTACTCTGGCTATTATTGGCAGGATATTATGTGTGGGGGGTGTTTGTGGTTTAATGACTGGAATATCTGTTAGTTAACCCCCATATGTGGAAAATTATATGTTGAATCAAGTTATGCCATCTGTCCTCTGCAGAGGTGGCTTTCTGATGAAGAATGCATTGCAAATACTGAAGCACTGTCTGCTTACAGCAAGCACAGTCTGCTGCAGTAGGTGCTGGCCCAGTTAGATGCAAAGCTCAGAATGAGTCGTCCACCACGGGGTTCTTGCCCTGGCTTCCTTCGCCCAAAAGGAATAGCAGTCGGCAGGCCATTCATTTTATAATCCGCCCCCACAGCACCTCCCGCCGGATTTCATACATAGAGCTGATACCAGTGAGGTCATGGGGTGAAACCAGACGAAAAGTTAGACAGCATGTTGTCACAGAAGCAAACAATATGGTGTTAGACTCAAGAAGTCACCCAGGGTTTTCTCAGCAATGAGAGGCAGACTTTGTACCTCCCATCCTACGTCTGTCAAGTCCAAGTTTGCTTTATGTCATGCAGAGGTGGGGAAAATTAGCTAAACTCAATACTCGAGTAACGTACTCATACAAAAAAATATGGCACACCAGCATCATCATCATCAAGGCAGCAACACAACACCTTCTTCCTCCGTCGACTGAGGAGGTTTGGCATGGACAACAGGATACTTAACTTCTACAGACCTTGCCATTGAAAAGTATCTGACTGGCTGTTCACTGCCTGGTATGGCAGCTGCAGTGTGTCAGACCATAAAGCTCTACAAAGAGTGCTCAAGACAGCACAGAGCATTACCAGGACTGATCTGCCAGCCCTGCAGGACCTCTACAGCCAGTGGTGTAGGAAGAAGGCCTATAACATCTTGAAGGACCACAATCACCCCAGCCACAAACTATTTTTCTCCTTCCTCCCATCCAGAAAACACTTTAGAAGCATTCGGACAAGAACAAGCAGGTTCAGGACAGTTTTTCCCCTACAATGAGACTGTTGTTAGACCACTGACCCCCTCCTTGCACAGCGGGGACTCTATCAATCAGTCTGTCTGTATGCCCTTACTCGGTTTGTGTGTTTTGTTGATTTTGGATTCATTGTTCGTTTGCTATTCTTGTTTACTAACTTTTAACTTCTATGTATATTTATTTAATTTGTATGTATATTTAGTGCATCTCATTCCATATTTATTTTTCTTAATTTCAATATTAATTATTTAATTTTCTTATATCTTATTTATATATTTTATTTGCTGAGAATGTCTGGAAGCAACACATTTCATAGTCACAACACTACTATGCTGCTTACCCTCTTTTAAGAAAGGGATGTTTATGCCAAAAAGAGCTTCAGGATAAACACTTCTCTCAGAGGCAATACAGCACTCGAAGAATTGGGATTGTAAAGAGACAACCGCTAGGTTACAATTTATTACCCCATAGTGACTGTCACATAATAAAAACCCATACACAATTACCCTGTCCAAATGCCTAGCAAATGAAACAGGGCAGCACATCCTGATGCTCAGAATCAAACAATCCTGTGTGTTTATTCACATCCTCTGAACTTAACCTACTCGCTCAGTCTGAAAAGTTTAGGTGCAGTTAGTTAGGCAACAGGTCATTTTAGGACAGTCAGGCAGACAGTAGCAAACATGGGCGGAAAGCCCTGCGACTGCTGAGCTGCATATGCAATCGCAGTGCTTGTGATGTTGTTGATATTTTTGGCTAGCAGGCACACAGTTTGTTTGGCGAAGGTGTGAAACTGGTGCACAACAAGAACGACACCTTACTGCTGCGCCATTTACCGTACTTGTAGAGTTTGTGTATGACATTGGGAGACAAAGATGGCAACCACATGAAGTCTGTGCATACATAGTTAAAGTAGCTCCTTGGTGATGCAGACTTTTGCTGTAAAATTAAGAAAACGTTAAACGTTAAATGTTAAATTTAGCATTTATAGTGAATAAAAAGGCATCATTGCAAAATGGAAATAATGTTTCAATGGCACAGTGGGGTAGCAAGTGCCTCCCACAGCTCTGGGCTGCTTGCCTGTTATGGGGTTCAAGTCCATTGTGTGTGTGTGTGTGTGTGTGTGTGTGTGTGTATTTTGCATCTTCTCCTCTATGTTTGCACCCTTAAGTGGAAAAAGGAAAAATATGGGAACCGCCTATATTGTGTAAAACCATTTGTAGCCTGGTTCTGGTTCTTTTGTTTTGTTGTATATAATTCCATCACTCCCACTGATACAGCAGCCACCTCAGCGTCCAAATTGTCTATATCCAAATTTTCACAGCTCTTATTAATTAAAAATTAATACCTAAATATCAATACAGCTTTTGCTGTAGGGAATTTTTTTATGAATCCTATCTATAATTAAAGAAACAAAACATGAATAAAAATTAAAATAAATTAAAAAACAAGTAACCACCATATAGTACTATAGCCAGTAGTTCATGTGCTGGTGTTTTATCAGCTATTTCCACTGGTTTTGCTTTGTCTGGATGCATTTGAGAACTACATTTCACATATTCATTTCATATAAACCCTATTTAGTTAAATGCCAGTTGTGTCAGACAAAAGATATGGAAGCAGTGGGTTACTTTCGCTTCGTCTTCCTTTTATTCACCATGTCGCTTACTTTAAACCCCCGCTCCAATGCTACTAATGCTGATGTAGGAGAGCATTTCAGTTGGCCATGTTTCCTCAGTAGTTGGATTGCTTCTCCTGCTCCTTGAGTGGGGCAGACTCATGTGGAGCCACTGGCATGAAGTGGTCCATCTGCAGCCAGCATTATGGGGCTGTGGGGTTGACGTTTGAAGTTTGCAGTCAGCTGGTTTGGCAGCTAGAATCCTCCCAGAGGGCAGCTTCATCTTCTCCCAGATGGGCAGGGAGTGACTAAGCATGCTGGCACCTCCTCTCTGTGGTCCTGTAGGATGGAATGACTCATTGAAATGGAGGGAGATGGGGCTTAGAGATTGGGGGAGGTATGCTGTAAGTCAGATCCCCCTGCCCTCTACACACAAAAACTGAATACTCTGCTGTCTGTGCCTCCCTCCCTTGTATGTAGAAAATCACATAATGAGGCAATGATGATGGTGGCTGCTCCACTCCTCGGCACCTTTTAGAAAATCACTCCTGCTTCTTGTCATCATGGCCTGACACTTTCTCTGCATTTCTCACAGTCTTTTTGTGCTTTAAGCTGGCATAAGCATCAATTTTTTGAAATGTGACCACTTTTTTTTATTTGCTATCAAAACTGCATCCTTCTAATAGTAATTATAAAAGAAAAACCTTTGCAACTAAAGCCTAATACTTATCTTACTATTCATTATATTTTTTCTCTCATGTGTATTTCTTTGCTTGATCCTACAATAAACTGTAAACTTTACATGAACAATTTCAATCCACAAAGCTTACAATTGTTGTCACTTCAGACAATTTTGTGCAACCAAAAAAATCAAGCTCTGGAGCATCATTTTGGCTTCTCTTTTTACAGTCTGCATTTCCGCCATAATTTTTTCTGCAGCATTTACATTGCCAACTGCTGCCTGTGTCAGATAATAAGAGAATGAGGATCTCAATACAGCAGGTGAATTCTAACCTAGGCAAAGTCAATAGCAGCCAATAGTGCTCCAGTGCATACTCAAGTGTGAGCTTCCATTTCCTCCTCAGGGTTGTTTATGTGAAGACGCTGTGGAATCTCAGAACAAGAGTTAAAATGACGCAAGGAATAGAGTGCAGGGGGGCTGTAAAAATACTGCATCTTAGCGCAAACCCCATGCTTTAGTGTAGCACATCATTAACTGGACTTACAGACATATGCCTGGACTTGTAGTGCTCATGGGGGGGTTAAAAGGGTCATTGTTAGCCAGCTGGGTCGGCAGCCTCTGACAAACATCCTTAGTGCCCCACAAGTCTGGGACCATTAACACTGATCAGCTTAGTCCTTCTAAGAAAGACCTACAACCACAGGCAGTGGTGAGCCATCTGAGGATCCCAGCAAGACATTAGTATGAAAAAGCAGGGCCTTGCGTGCCCTTTGGCACAACCTTTCCTAACGGACCCACATTGCTGCGGGGAGACACAAGACCGCGAGCAGTCCCCAGCATTATCCAGCAAATGAGGATGCAGACATCAATTCTGGATCTTGGGGGTTCTGGAAGGTCACTTTACGCAGCTCTTTGCCAGCAAAGCATAAAATCCTTGCTCATTAACAATGGGGCCCCTCAGAGTGGGTGTAAATAATGGCACCATTGTTGAGGAAACCATGCCCTGTGTCCAAGCGATAAGCCAAATATAGTTATAGCTGTGGTGTGCAAGCCATGCTTGGGGCTGCATTATCCTTTATCCTTGTCATGACTACAGATCCTTTTTAATTATTAACAGGCGTGGTCTTGCTTTGTTCCTGTCACTGTTGTTTTGCTTTCATCTTTTTCACTGTCATTCATTTATTTTTTATTCATAATGCATAACATTTCATTTCATATAAATCCATTGGTTCTGCTTCGCTCAGAAATAGCAGTTTGGACAACAAACAGTTCTGACAGGTAGATGGACTGAATTCATGTACATTTAAGGATTCACATATAAATTGCAAACATGCAGTGCTAACAATTTTTGATTTTTTTCTTTTTTCAGTTTATTAGTCAGCCCAAACTATTTTATGTAATTAAAAAAAAAACAATAAAATTCCCAAATATATTAGGTCTCAGGATTTAATTTGGTAAATGTGTTGGTGGCCCTTTGTGTTTATAATAATGTTCAGTTGCATGTGGCTTGCTGGTTGCATGTGGCTTGCTGTTCCAAAATATATGCGGTCTGTAATAGCAGTTTAGCACTGATGCACCGAACTGTGTGGTGAGACTCTGATTGAAACTGGTCATTCTTTTCTTTCGATGGTGCTATTAAGAGAGGGCAAGCCCAGAAGCCCAAAGGCCACAGAAGGGATAAATTTGCTGACAACATTTGTCTTTTGTCCTGAAAAACCGCGGCCTTCAGACATAGTAAACTGGCAAATGTCACTGCGGAAGATGTCACTTACATCACGAATGTCATTTGTATTTGAAGATGTTCTTAGTGGAGTTAAATGAGGGGGAGAATGGGAGGGAGAGAAATGTATGTGAAACATGCTGTCGGGAGCAGTGGCCTTTGAGGGATGCCCCTGGGCTCCTTCCTGGGTCCTGTGTGGTGAAGACTGAACATCCTATCAGTGAGTATCCTAAAGTGAGTTTCACTAAATGGCCTTCCCTTTACGATCCTATCAGGAGCAGTGGACTGAATTAATGCCACATGACCTTGTGTAGTTGATCTAAGGTTAGGATTTACCTGAGCTGCCTCATTCATTCAGGCCTCTTTGTGTATGAAAGTATGAATGGAAACCCAGCCACATGCAGGAAGAAACACATGAAGCAGCATAAAGGAGGTCACACGACAAAAGAGGCATCACCAGGAGAGTTCACACTGTTATGCAGGATAAAAGGCTTATTGGGCCACAGATAGATGGGGCCAAGCAGAAAAGTCCATCAGCTGAACCTGTTTACCAAACTAGCATTGCACAAAAAGTGTGAGTTGGGCGCAGGGCAACAGACCGAGGCTGTGCTGTAGAGAGCGTCCCCCGCTCACTAATTGTGTGGATATGGAGGCAGCGTCACTCCTGCAGCACAGTAGGAGTTTTCACCTGTCAAGAGGAACAGGGCACAATTCACCCAAGTTTATTCCTGCAAAGCTGGTGATGTGGCCACGTACTGATAGTTAACACAGTAAACAGCCAAGTTGGAAATATAATTACATACAACTAGGTAAGCCCTCTCAAATGGGGTGCCACCTCTCCTGGCCCTATGGACACTGTAAATATGCCGGTCTTGATAGTTTAACCAGGCATATGGTCTGAAGGGGTGCAGGGAGGCATTGTGTGGAGGGGAAGGGGCCAGGTTGTGGGGAACCTCCTGGGAACACTGATTTTTTGGGTTCCTTTTTTCCTTATCAGACCTCAAGATCTACAGCATTTTGGCAAAACAGTGTTCATGAATTATAAATCAAACTCTATTTGACCCCCATGTTTTTGCTGCCAGGTGTTTTTCTGTGCTTCTTAGTTCTGACATGAAGAAATAATCTGAGCGCACATGGATGAGAATATAAATATGCGCAGAGGAAACAAATATTTTTACTGAAGTGCATTTTTCCACCTGACATGAGATATATATATATATATATATATATATATATATCTCATGCAATATATATATATATCTCATATATACGTTTTTATATATATATATATATATATATATATATATATATATATATATATATATATATATATATATAAAAAAAACTTATTACATTGCATCACTACATTTTTGCACATACAGTCTGCAAAAACAAAGGTAGAATGAGGTAGTAAGTGGTGTTCCAGGTAGCTGCATTGCTTTTTGTTGTCAGCAGTTAGTTTTAGTCCACCTGTGAGTGTCACACCTGTGAAACTGCTGGCAGTGCCACACTTTACCATACAGTCTCTACAGCTCATTAATTAAATTAAAAGGTTTTTTTATTATAACTCTTACCTAAATTAGGAAATTAGTCTCCCAGATGAGTAATGGCCACCCTTACACCCCTACAGAATCAGCCTTGCACACACATCTATAAGATGCTCACATTTGTGATCATTTGACCAAAGTCAAAATCATTCCGTGTTATACTAACAATATGTGGTTATTTAATAAGTTGCATAGCTAAAATGGGAGTTCAGTAATTCAAGACTGCATTTGTCACCAATTCTGACCATGTTTTGTTCCTTCTCAGAAAAAAATTGAGTTCCATTTTAGCCACTAGAGTGCTGCTTTGGTGTGTGCAGTGGACACAGTGCTCGATGTGGTTCTCAGCAATACCCCCCCCCAGTCATCCAACTGTCCACATCCAGCATCACAATCTACTGTGTTACAGCTGCGTTAGGGTCCTACACATTTTATTTGAATTTAATTTAATTTAACTCTTCCTCAGAGACTTTTAGCTCTTGAACACTGTTGCTTTCTCAAATGTATTTGTATTTGCCCTTTGGAAAATCAGATCAATAGTGTAAATAGTAGTGCTGGACAAGCTAGACTTCTTTTCTTATTTTCTACACAGAAAAGCCCAGCGTTAGATTAGTATCTTCTGGAATCAATGTTGACTACTCCTGCATTGAGTAAAAAAGCAGCTTTAGGTTCACCTGCCAGAAGTCCAGAACTGTGCAGTTGATGTGGTGAAGTTCTTCAAACCTCTTCTAGTAGGAATTTTACCAACTGCAAGCAGTTTGCTACTGGGACAAATACAAGCACCTGGTTTGTTTGTTTGTCTTCTGTCCAGTTTGCCATAAGCCAGGTGAAATCTTGACCTGGCACCATTTTGTGTCCCACTCAGTACTGTTGTTCACCTCAGCTTGCTTGGTAATGTAGATCTGCTTAGGGCTGTTTTGTTAGTCAGTTGCTTTTTCTTATCAAGATGAGCTTAATAACCATGCTTGTTTGTCAAGTCTGCTTTTTACAAAGCATCAAATGAAGTGCTGTTTCTTTCTTATTTTCTGCTGTCATTACTGTGTCACCTCCTTCCAGTGAACTCCCTTTGCAGTAGAGCTGTACCCTTTTCATTTTCTTCCACCGGTCTTGTGTATAGTTTGCAAACAAGAACAGAAGCGGTCCAACCCTGACAAAGTGGTCCAGTCCCCATGTTTTTACCACACTCCCAGCTTTCACAGCATCAAACCATCTAATTAATTATGTACCCTGTTTCATACCTGTAGTGCCAAATAAATAGCTGCAAATGGCAATGCTTCATGGCTTCCATTCTTGTTCCACACTGAAAGCTGAGCAAAATGAAGTCAGGAGATGTTTGTGACACCCCTTCCCACACATGTATATATGCAGTCTCACTTCTATGATAATGGTAATGGGAGTTGCCAGTCTGCCCATATGTGATAACCTAATGACCACAGCGCTTAGCTGGGCAGTCTTAACCCCGGCACCATTTTCACCTCAGCACCCAAGTGATTCATGGTAAAGACATGTAATAGGCGCTTTGTAGCCTCTTCTTCTGCACTTTTTTTTTATGCCAAACAGCAATGACACATTAATCAGACCTGATAGAAGGTTCTCTAGGGACATTCCTCTGCGCTGTTATACAGTAGATTCAAATGCTTCTAAACAGAGTTTTAAGACTCCTTTTCCAACTTGTCTCTTGAATGTTTAAAATATCTATAAAACATTTTTTTAAATTCCTGGAGACGAGGGAAATGCCTGTTTTTCTAGCAAACTTGTCACACATACTGAATAGCGATATAGCTGGTACATAAATGATTTGGGAATCTGACTGTTGGTGTTTCTAGCTGCTTCCATTTTGATGACATTGCGGTTACGAGTGTGCTATTCTGAGCTTTTTTTACAGGATGAATTGCACAGCACTGGCAGCCCTCATATGAGTAGAACTGTGTGCGAAGCAACACCACTTTGGCTTTCAGCACTGAAACATTTACACAGGCTGTGTCTGGAAGACCCTTCATCCTGTAGGCCTCAGTTGTGCTAATGTAAACAGCAACAGTTTGCCAGTGATCCCACAATGCACAGGACCCCATCGGGCATAAATTGCAGCATTTGAATCTGTCTGTTTGTCCCCAATGTTTGGCCATAATCTGTTATGTCTCCAAGGATGTGCCTCAGGTTAGAAGGTCAGCAGATGGGATGTTTCTCTTCAAAATCCTTACACATTTGTCCCAAGTACAAATTGCCGCCAATAAGGCACCCACATTGCGTGTTTCATTCAGTGTACATTGCACATCTCAGAAAATAAAAACATGTCTCTTTGATTAATTTATTAATACAAGTTATCCTCTCACAGTTATCTCATTTATTTTCTGCCAGAATGTGCCTAAACAAAATTGGTCAGCATCATTTTACTTCTCTAAAAACAACATGACCCTCCCCCCACCAACACATTACGGACACCAGCTATGTTCCTTGTGTGTATTTATATATATGCATGTATGTATATGTGTGTGTGTGTACATGTACGCCCTACCACCCAGCAGGAATAGTGAACTGGCCACAGGAGGAAATAGATGCCATTGATCTCAAGACACGAAAACTCCTCACGATGCATGGAGGGTGCCACCAGCAGCCTGAGACTCTATGAAGAACAGATAGAAGGAGGGCAAGGATTAGTGAGTGTCAGAGCCGCTATCCAGAATGAAACAAGGAACATCCGTGAGTACATCAAGAAGCTGGCCCCCCCAGGACGAACTGATGAATGAGTGCCTCAGGCAGCAGAAAACAGTGGACGGTGAGGAGGAAGAGAAGGCATCGTGGAAGACCAAGCCCCTCCACGGAATGTATCACTGGAAGATAGAGCAGGTGGCTAACATCAAGAAATCCTACCAGTGGTTAGATAAAGCAGGTCTGAAGGATAGTACAAAGGCTCTGATCATGGCAGCACAAGAACAGGCCCTAAACACCAGATCTGTAGAGGCTGACATCTACCACACTAGACAGGACTCAAAGTGCAGGCTGTGCAAAGACACCCCTGAGACTCTCCAACACATAGTAGCTGGGCGCAAAATACAAGCTGGGACAGCATACACTGAAAGGCATAACCAGGACAGTATACAGAAACATCTGTGCCAAGTATGAGCTAGAAGTCCCCAAGTCCCGATGGGAGGCACCTCTGAAAATGGTTGAGAACAACGGTCAACAAGACAACAAGATTCTGTGGGACTTAAAGTTCCAGACAGGCAGGCAGCTGCTGGCCAGTCAACCAGACATAGTGATGGTTGATAAGGATATATCCTGCCTTGCATCAACGGTTCAGGCTGGTGTTTTTGGTATAATGGTGTGGGGGATATTTTCTTGACACACTTTGGGCTCCTTAGTACCAATTGAGCATTGTTTAAATGACACAGCCTACCTGAGTATTGTTGCTGACCATGTCCATCCCTTTTTGACTGCAGTGTACCAATCTTCTGATGGCTACTTCCAGCAGGATAACGTGCCATGTCACAAAGTTCAAATCATCTCAGACTTGTTTCTTGAACATGATAATGAGTTCACTGTACTCAAATGGCTTCCACAGTCACTAGATCTCAATCCAATAGAGCACCTTTGGAATATGGTGGAATGGGAGATTCGCATCATGGATGTGCAGCCGACAAATCTGCAGCAGCTGATGCTTTCATGTTAATATGGGCCAAAATCTCTGAGGAATGTTTCCAGAACCTTGTTGAATTTATGCCATGAAGATTTATGGCAGTTCTGAAGGCAAAAGGGGGTTCAACCCAGTACTAGCAAGGTGTACCTAATAAAGTGGCCGGTGTCTGTGTGTGTGTGTGTGTGTGTGTGTGTGTGTGTGTGTGTGTGTGTGTGTGTGTGTGTTTGTGTGTGTGTGTAATGCAAAATAAACAATCTAACACGTATGTATTTGTCACAATGAAAACAAAATATAACAATATATAAATAAAAAAGCAGGTACTGTACAATAAAAGGTACTTCAGGTGTTGCTTTGTGCCACGGAGCACTAATTCACAAATCGTCGGCGTTTCGTTGAGTTAGGCCCACGACACCTCCAGAAGGCTCAATCGCGGCTCAGGGGTCCCGGAACTGCTCCCCTCCATTACCACGGCTGCGAAGCGATGAGCAGGTGGGTGCCGGCGAAGCATTAGCACGTAGGTGTGATGGTGGCTAGTGTATTAGCGCATAGTTGTTAGCGCATAGGTGTGATGGCGGTTAGCTGTTAGCAGGCGGTGTAGTTGTTGAGAAGTGTGATAAAGTAAAGTAGGTGGCGAGGGGCTTCTTCCTTTGAGACGGCGGGTAGAAAGAGCGGTGAGGGTGAGGACGCTGAGGTAAAGGGTCGGTAATGTGAGAAGCGACGAGGTGGCGTTGTGGTGCGCGCGGTAATGGAAGGGAGCAGCTCCGGGACGCCTGAGCCGTGGTTGAGCCTTCTGGAGGTGTCGTGGGCCTAACTCGACGAAACGCCAACGAAGGAAGGTGCCCACTTGATAACCCCGATGAGATGCTGCGCCACACCATAGTTGGTGTTATAGTTAGTTGGCGCTAGTTTTGATAAGTTAGCCATAGTGTAGCGGTTTTGTAGGCGTGCGGGGGGGGTTAGGACGGGTTAGATGGGCGTTAGGATCCCCTTTATAAACCAAGCTCCTGGTATTTGGCACTGTGTGTGTAACATGAACCTGGTTAATAGATAATAAATAAATGGGATAGATGATAAATAAATGGGTAAAACAGATATGGTAAAATAAGAGGATCAGTGCAAACAGCTAGCAGTACCAGCAAGAGTGAAAGGGAAGGTCTACAAGATGGTAGTGAGACCAGCTATGCTATATGGGTTGGAGACGGTGGCACTGACCAAAGACAGGAGGCAGAGCTGGAGGTGGCAGAGTTAAAGATGTTAAGATTTGCATTGGGTGTAACGAGGATGGACAGGATTAGGAATGAGTATATTAGAGGGTCAGCCCAGGTTAGACGGTTTGGAGACAAAGTCAGAGAGGCGAGACTGCGTTGGTTTGGACATGTGCAGAGGAGAGATTCTGGATATATTGGGAGAAGGATGCTAAGGATGGAGTTGGTGGAAAAGAGGAAGGCCTAAGAGGAGATGCAGGTGGTTGGTGTGACAGAAAAAAATGCAGAGGACAGGAAGAAATGGAAACAGTTGATCTGCTGTGATGACCCCTAATGGGAACAGCCGAAAGACAAAGAAATGCAAACAGCTAGTAGTGATGGTACAATGCAAGGGCTGTGGTGATGATGGTAATGCTGTCTGGAATTCAGTAGTCTGAATGTTTGTAGGAAACTGCTGTTCCTCAGCCTGGTGGTGTTGGCCCACAAGCAGCCTCTTCCAGACAGCAGTAATGAAATCAGACTTTTGAGGTGATGATAGGAGTCCACATTAATGATATAAGCTTTCCTGACACACCATTTATTGTAGGTGGCCTGGGTGATGGGCAGTGAAGTACTGATGATGGATTCAGAGCCCTCAGATCAGAGGCAGTGCAGTTTCCATACCAGGCTCTGAAATGTGAGCTTGGGATGCTCTCTATGGCACATCTGTAGAAGCTAGTGAGGATGGGGGATGAAAGTCCAGCATTTTTCAGAAGTGGAGATGCTGTTGGCCAGGTTAGGCTCTAGCAGAGGTCCTCAGTGATGTGCACCGACAAACTTGAAACTGTGCATCAGCTCAGCTGCTAAATCACTAGTCTACACAACAGTGTGAGCAGCTCAAATCCTTCTGAAGTCAGCTATCATCATGTTAAGATAATTCTGTGGTAACATTGAGTCTCAGGGAGGGAGTATGACTTCCAGGTCTTCCAATCAGTCTATTCTGGTCTGTGGCATTCTTTCATGTATACAAATCACTCAAGGCAAACAAGGTGGATGGATGTCTGCAACCTATCTCTTCCAAATCACTACAAAAAATACACCTCTATTTGCTACTAACCTCTTTGTGTGTCTAAAATCCCTGCTGCATATTAGTCATCTCTTTATACAGCAGGTAGGAAAGGCTTCGCCAAGTTGCCTGAAAACTTTATTAAGCAGCACTGTGTTAATAAGCTGTTCAGGTGATTGGAAAAGGTACACCTATGACTATGAACTGCTGCCTTGAAGTTATATCATATTTATTTGCCTTCAACATTTATTAGCTTCTCTATGGAATATTCTGTATGCCCTCCCTCATGCAATCTCATATGTCATCAAGTGCTTGGTAATGGTTATGCCTGTGAACGCATTGAAATGAATGGGTTTTGTGTGTGCATTTTTTCCCTTAGTCATACAAGGTCTTTCACTGAGGTGAGAAAGGCGTTAAACGCACCTTTGTCTCCGCTTGATCACTGTTAATGTCATGAGTGCTGGGCCTTAGTGGCCACAAGCAATGACAAACAGAGATGGATTTTCAAAAGAGATGGAGGCTAGGGAAATTTCAAGAACAACCCTTGCAGGAGAAACATTAAATGGCAAAAGAGCAGACTGAAGCCTTGAGGTTTAAGGCTTAAGCAGAGAGACAGTTCCTTACAGAGAGGAAAGGGATGCTGCCAGCTCATTACAGAGTGTCACTAGAGTATTGCATCATTCCAAAAGGGACGCTCACATTGCAGGATGACATCACCCTGCTGATGCTGGTGGTGTGGATGTTGGTGCTGAGGACCCGCGAGCCCCCACCGGTTACTGTGTGCCCTTCCTCAGCTTTCCTTCTGCCACCCTCATTGACTGGTCGATTTGACAGAAACAGGGAAAGAGCCAATAGCATAAAGTGGGTGTGTCACTCAGTCACATTGAGTGAGCTATGAACACTTTGAGCATCATTCACTCGGTCTCTCCCTGTAACAGTGCATGTAGAGGATATCCAGTGTGGTGGGATGCAGACATTCAGCATGGACACCTGTACCAGATGATCATGTCAGATGTTACCACTGCCCTGATGAATGGTTTGAAGCACAGGGATTTGCAGCTGCAGTCTGACAGGATTATTTCTCTCAGCTTTAGGTTGCTTGAAGTAATTGTGTGGACAGTAATTGCATTTAATTCATGTTTCAGGATATACATTCTTAAAAATATCAGTGTGTCACTGCAAGGCTGGAGAAGTTTACCCGTTGTCTGCCTAAATCCAGAGCAGGACCATTTCCCAATCCCCTTGAATTTACACTTTCCCGGTGTTAATGGGCCTCTTGCTAATATGAAGTTGTACTGAGATGCTTGAATGCATCTGCGTAGAGGTGTTGGAAAAGTGCAGAAACTATATAAAATGTATAATGTTTCTCATGTCTAGCATGACAGCGAAGTGTGGAATGAAGCATTAATTAGTATTTAGGTTCCCTGCCACTGGACTTCGACCTACTACTGGATCTTACAGTGTCTTTACAGGTTAAGAATACCTTTTGTGCTCATATTCTTCCTCTCGGGCATCTGTTAGTTTTGCCTTGTAACTGGGCAGACTAGAGTCTCTATCAGTTACTCAGGTCTGCCCCTTAGGCACAAGTGCAAGGAAAGTGGTGTATTGTACACAGTGATCATGGTGTTTGCGACTGTTTGTGTGCATTGGGGAGCATCATGGGCCAGGCAGGCTGCCCTTGGTGCTGTGGATTGCTCAGAATCAGGGCCATGTTCCTGCTGTCACCTGGGGAGAGGGCTGTGGATCCTGCAAAACAAAGGCTCCAAAATCTGCTAAGTCATGCCGATGAAACAAGCATGATATGAAAATTATTGTATTACTTCAATCAACCTGGTTTGATAAGCAACGAGAAGGTGGCTTTTATATCATGTTAAGTTTAAAAAGGCAGCTTTTACATCATGTTAAGTTTAAAAAGGGAACTGGGATACTACTGGCCCAGCAGTGGAATCTGAATGTTTCTGTTCATGCTCTGCCAAAATGTGTGGCCTAAGTTGTGTCTATGCAGTGTATATTTGTCTTCACACCTTTTCAAAACACGTTAATATCAACTGTGAGTTGTGCCTTAAAAAATAATTGATATGATCATAAAAAACACTAGTTTAACTAACCACCCCATGATGTAGCTGCAGTGCCATGCCACAGTATAAGTAACACTTTTAAAATGGAGCCTACATTACTACATGTTTAAACAATTTAAGACAATAGCATGATTTTGTTATACTTGTCTGTAAAAACAGGGAGACAAAGAGCGAATTCGGCCTTTGGCAACAGAGTTAAAGTAGCGCCGCTGTTCTCATTGGCTCTCGGGCGACGAGATCGCATATCAGCGGCACCAAGCCATGACAGACAGACGTACCATTGCGACCACTGCCAAGGTATGAACTTGAGTGATGAACTTAAGGGACTAGTAAAGTGTAGACAGATCTAAAAAAACTTTTTACTTGAAAAGTCTCAAACATCTGAGAGGCAGAATAACTGTATAATGTCTACTGTATAGGAGTGCACGTGTACAGTATGTTCAGTTGTCTGTGGAATGTAAATGAACTTTTTATGCCATGGTATTGTTTAATAGTGTTCATGTCTGAGACCAGTTCTTGGTCCCTGATGTGGACCCATCTGTACCCCACAGAGGTGAGGGCCTTGATTATCTGGGACCACCTGATTCTCCTTCTTTAGGTTAATATGTGCACTGATGGAAAATTGTGGCCCACACAAGACACCCAGAGGGGACAGCTTCTGTTTTGGCTGACAAATTCGATGGGCCAAAATAGCAAAGGCAGTTGGGGTGATAAAGTCTAAAGAGAGCAGTGTGAAGACTGTAAATGTTTCTGTGCTTACAGTGAATAATTCACAGCTAGAGTATTGGCCATTTACTAGTTAACGTCATCATTAACCGGTCTGTAGAGTATAGTTTTAATAACAGGCATCAGTCTTTCATTTGAAACTGCTTGGATGAAACGTCCCGATTAGTTTTAATGTAGCTCAAACTTAACCTCAGAATATAAAAATGTCTGTAGTAGCGGCCTTGTTTAAAATAAAGCATTAAAAAGGCTCGTTTCCCTTTATACAGTTTATACGCGCCGGAACCTTGCAGGGCCCAGTACTGAGTACGATATATACACGTTATGGTCAATCTTCAGTATTTTACAAAAGGTTCATAAGTCTAATTTAAAAATTAATAATTGATTCAATAATTTATCGTGCGTAGGTAAGTGTGACTTTACAAAGGGTGGCGTTACATAACTGAGACGTGTGTCGTGAAGTGGTCTGAACTTCTTAGAGAGAAAGAAGTTAAGTAAACGCCGTGTCATTTTTGCTTCGTTTTCCTCGTTCTGTCGCGCACATCTGTCGCCGTGTCCTGAATTCCTCAGAGGCGGCTCCGCGATCTTCTCCCTGCGAGCCTTCATCCTTTTGTCCCTCATAGTAACCATCTCCGCCAATAAAGCATTGCCGCACGATTTTTTGCCATGCTCATTGGCCAGAGAGAAGCACGCGGCTGAAGTAGGTTCTATCGCTCACCCCTCCTTCCCCGCCTCCCTTTCTCAACAAAAAACAGGGAGACAAAGAGCGAATTCGGCCTTTGGCAACAGAGTTAAAGTAGCGCCGCTGTTCTCATTGGCTCTCGGGCGAGGAGCTCGCGTATCGGCGGCACCAAGCCGTGGCAGACAGAGACGTACCATTGCGACCACTGCCAAGGTATGAATTTGAGTGATGTCACTTATTTGGAGATGCAAATGAGAAGAAATAGCTTAACGTAATAGCCTACGTTGATAATCTGTATTTCTTCAAAACGTATTGTTTTCGCCAAAGCTGTAATTATTTATATTTTACTACTATGACGTTGAGTTATTTGATTTTGATATTTGAGTTTGGAAGACCACCCCCGTGAGCTCCACACTGTAGTTCCGCTTAGATGATGTGAAAGGTTGTTCGTGAGCGCCCGGAGCCTTAAAAATGAAGACTAAAGAGATCCTGCTAAAGCAGAGCGGATAGTAGAGCTGGTTTCTACTTTCTCTTCTTCAGGCCTGCTCAGTTTTCCTACATGTCCAGACACGTAAAGCAGTGAAACCCGATGTTTTTTTTTTTCCCTTTTCCTCAACATATTTCAGTTATTTATTCTAAAGCAGGTATTCAGATTAAGACTGCTGAAGTTAGGGTACCTGCTTGCTAGCCGTACAGCTAGCTGCCTACATAAAGTACATAGTCTTTTGTATTCTTAATTTGTTTCTCTTTTGTGTTTTTGATTTTTGAGAGAAGTCAGACTTTTTTTAATTAGTGGTGAGTGGGAGGCAATGTATAACACGGTGTGGAATACAGAGAAAGAAGGGGATGACTGGAGGGACGTGATGATGCCCTATTCCACGGAGTTGATCTTCTACATCGAAATGGACCAGCCGCCAGGTACCGTAGCGCCTGACTACACGGGCATCATTTTCAGTGGCTTTCTGTCTGTTGTGAGGTGACAATTCACCTAGTGTCTGCAGTGGTTTCATTTCCACAGGACTCTATGGTGGCCCGGCACAGCCGTCCTTTAATGCTTTATTGAATTGAGTGCGTCTATTCGTTCCCCTGGTTCATCTGGAGCTCCTGCGTCCTCCACCTGCGCCACAGCACACGGCTTCCTTTGTGCCTGATGTGCCCCTCTTACACCCCACAGATGTAAGGGGGGGGTCACACTTAATACAGATGCAGGGATTCTGTGCCCTAATTTAACTTTTTTTTTAATCCCTTTTTCTTAAAGTCACAACTTCTGCTCTTTTTTCTTTAATTTTGTCCCTTTCGCTTTTGGCCCTGTCCAGTCTGGGGCTGTGCTGTGGGGGAGGGACTCCAGCAGAATGCATTTCAACTCCTCCAGCAGCATCTGCTGCTCATGACCATCACAATAGTTTGTACATATGAGCAAATATTGAAAAATGACATTCAGCAGTATGCAGGCTTTCATCTTCTATAGCAAATGCCCCTTGTGTCTTCCCCTTGACTTGAACGAGTGTCGCAGAGGCACCATTGCGCATGGATGGAGGAGGTGACGCTTGGTTGTATGCAGAGTGCCTGGCGCAGCCGGCAGCATTTTTCTCATGAGCCATCGACAGTGATATCTGATACATGGGCTTCTTATTTGGTCTTTATGAGTGAATTGCTTAAATGAATCCACACCTCTGGTGTATAGTAGCAACTGCTCTGAGATCTTCGATCGGCTCATGCAAGTGCTAAACAAATGAACCGCATGTTGCAGAATTCTATGTGTGTGCATATCGGTAACTAACATGCTGTGCACCTTACATGGCATTATCTTTCGAGAAAAGACCTGGTACATCATCTCTTGCAGCAAAGCTGAAATATGCAAATGCTTTGCAGTTTGGATAGTCATGTTTCACAGACTTTAAACACCAGAAATCTTTTTCTTAATCACCAACACTTGAGAGGCATTTCAGCCATTCAGCCATAGCAGAAATCTGAAGCCCCAAAATGTGAAGCACATATTCCACACTGCTAAAGGACTTTGTGCTGTTAAAAGGGGTTACAGAAATAAATCCGAGCATTAAATATCTGAATAATTCTGTTAAAGTGTTCTGGGATGTCTGTCCAGATTGAGATTAATGTTTATATGAAAGGGTGTGTAGGGGACTGTGTATTTTTATTTACAAAATGGTTTAATAAGAACTGTTTGAGATTATTGATTAGTTTGGCTACATGAGCCTCTTAGTAAGTAACGGACACTTGGGTTCTGCAAAGCTGTGGCAGTTCTTCGAGGAGACAGCCCTGTTCCAGTGCGACAGGTTTTGTGTACTTGTGTCAGCGCAGGGTTTGCATGTCTGTCAGACTCTTCATCCCAGAGACAGAACAGAGCTGTCCTGCACAAATTTATTAGAATACTTATCACCAAGGGGCCCTTACACTCTCTGGATGGATTGAGTACAGGCCTGTTCAGAAGCTGCCTTCAGGTCAAAGCAGCAACTTGCACCTTTGCTGGAAATTACATTCTTAATGGGACTTTTTTATTTATGTGTTGGATAACAAATACCAAAATGGGTGTTGTGGTACTAGTTTGATTTCCAGTCTAAATTTTAGAGGAGACTGGCTGTCAATATGGCTGTGGTCAGAAAGCACTGTTAGCGTTTTAAGTACTGTATGCAAAAGATTTATGTAAAAGTGCTTAAACAGAGAAAATCCTGGAGATCAGGAACAGTCCTGTCATCTTAGCTGTTTTTGAGGGTAGCTGCTGTCTTGCAGTTGGCACGTAATGCACCCCGTTTCCTGTCTGGGCTTTTTCATTTTGGACATTGCAGGATACATGGGATGTCCCTGACCAACAGATGCATAAATGCATTTAATATACAAGGTGTTTAGTGACTCTGGTCTCTGGCCTTTATCTTATTGATGACAGAAAGTAGACCTTCTCCAAGCCATTCGCTTGGGCTCCAGCTTTATTCAGAGATCAGCTAAAATGGCCATCTCTAGATTTTTCTTTTTTCTGGGATTTTGGATTTTTATTCTTGGCCATGGTCAGAGAAGGTCTTCCTGTAGATATTAGGGGAAAGGAGGTGAGTGACTCGGTGAGCAAGTAGGTGAAATGCTGTTAGGGTTCACAGCTGGCCAGCACTACCTTCTTAGCAGGACTTAAGAGCTCTCTCACCACAGGCACTGCGGTACCTGGCGGCTGGTCCATTTCATTGTAGAAGATCAACTCCATGGAATAAGGCATCATCATGTCTCTTCAGTCATCCCCTTCTTTGTCCGTATTCCAAACAGTATTATACATTGTCTCCTCACCTCACTGCTCTACCACATGCCAAGGGACAATGGGAAGGGTGGCATCTTCTTCCTTAGTTCTCCCCATGGAAACCTTTGGCTCCTGTCACCATTGTGCTTTCAGCACACCGACACAAACATGTCCAGCTGTAATTTCTGGCTGTAGGGTTTCGCTAGGATGATGTTGGGGTGGATGCCTGTTCTCAGGAGTGGAGTGGAAAGTAGAAGTCCCTGTTGTGGATTGTCGTGTGGACAGGAGTCACTATAGTCATGCCTGGGCCTTTGGCTGGTTACTAAAGAAATCTCTATTTTGGACTTTACACAGGGAAGGAAGCTGCCAGACCAGAAGAACATTAGTCCTATTTAAATTATTTGTTGTGTTTGCAGCTTTGTGTATGTATTCTGTGCATGCTTTGAGGTAAGCGAACTGGCAAGTACATGTGAAATGAGCTTTACTGTCGATGTGTAGTGGTGGTCTTCCTGCATCTGGCTGCTGCTGTAGGACTTGTGTGATGCAGTCTAATGTTCACTCATTCAGACTTCTCTCCAACCTCTGGCATATCTCCTCAGTGGGAGCCATTCGTTTTCCAGAAATAAAGAGAAATGTCCAAAGAGCACAGTGTGTGCCACTCTCTCTGCCATGATCTGGCCCAACCTCAGAGTGCTGTGTGCTGGGAGGTGCTTTTGAAGTACCTCTCTCTATGCATGCTTTTTCAGATACTGTAAGTTTAGTTTAATGTAGTTCGGTCTGTATTAGTAAAAGGCCTTTTTTTTTTATTTTAATTTTCACTTGGGATAAAACAAAAATTGATGTATACAATTATGCTTTGTTGTATAACTGTATATGAGATTGATGTCTAGTCCTAAATGTGGATTCTTTTTAGTGTTGTACATAGCCTGGCTTGGGTGCCTCACCTTACTGTCCTGTTGGTTTCCCATGGTCCATGATCTCCGTGTCAGTGACAGGACCAGGAACAATATCATCTCCTCTGTAGCCTTTCTTCCTCATTCTCTTGTTTAGGCCTGGGCTTATACTGGATCACTGTCATTTGACTGCATTGGCATTTTTGGTGTAGGACTGTCAGGGCAATTTGAAAAGTAGACTTTGGCACATGTCAAGAAGTTAAAATGTCTAGGAAAAGGTTTCTGAATCCAGTCACTTCCAGAATTACTTGTTTCTTTGAAATTTTCACCTATGATAAAACATTTTAGTAAATATTTTGCCGTGTGCTGACTGGCATTAGTTTTGTAATTGTTAGTTGCATGAGGCAGGCTGTCTTTAACAAATAATTCTTGCATTATTTATTTTATACTTCCATTATACTGTAACCAGGAGTTAGGGAGCAAATGGTTTTGGCTTTTTTTTTTTTTTTAAGGTGTTATTCCTTTAAAATAGCCGTATATATCCCTCATATGGTCAAATCTTCCTTCTATGCAGTGCTCTGTGCTTTTATAATGCAGCGCTGCTCTGGGCGATCCCCAGAATGAGGAACAGCAATTTTGCTGTTGGAGCGACATGTTCTGTCTCAGATGTCTACCTGCCTCCCGTTTTTTGGTTAAGTTTTGCAGTTACATAGCTTGCTACTTTTCAGCAGGAAAAAGAAGTGTTAAGCTGGAATTGAAGTCTGCTGTTGAGCTGCTGCACTTACTTTTGGGTGCTTCAGAATGGAAGGTGAGGAATAACTGAGGCATTTCCCTCTCAGCAGGTATTGCATCTGGTCCAAGTCCCTCAATGGTGCTTTGTCGCAAAGTGAAATCCAGAAGGCTTCCCCTCAGTGCTAGCGCTTTCGCTCTCTCGCTCTCAACACAAGCCAACTCTGGCCACAAAAGTATTACATTTGTGCGTTGAATCAGGTGACATATACTTAACCCAATATTTATCGTACCCGAACATGGGAACGCAAAATTTGACTGCATTATAAAAGCCAGTTTCTTTCTTTATTTCTTTGACAAAGTATACAGGGGCAGTCAGATTTTTTTTTAAATTTTTTTTATTGCAACTTTTTGCCACCTTGCTGTCTATCCCTTTACTCCCTGAAAAAGTGACATGAGGTTGTTCTGGATATCTAGGTGAAAGTATTGTTTGTTCCTGTCAGCTGCTGGGTCCATGATCTGGTTTAAATGAAGGGCTCATGTTTCCCACCCGTCAGCAGCTGCTGTGACATGTCCTAGCTGGTCTTCTACTGTATGGGGTGGGTGGGTGATTCCTGGGAAAGTCCACCACTGGGGTGGGCAGGGAGCAGGGGTTCATTCTAAATGTAGGCTGGTGAAGCTTCTATGTAAATTATTTCAACACCCCCAGATGTCAGTTTAACAAGGCCAGTGCAGACCAACCCGCCAGCAATGTCATTTGGCCCAAAATAACCCTCAGCTGCTTGGTGGCTTCAAGGAAGAATGTACTTTGTGGTCCACTTTGTCAAGGGAGGTGGTCGGGAGGGGTTCAGGGAGCGATATAAAGCAAGAGCTTGGTATGGCCATTTGAGGCATTGTCATACCACAGCATGTTAACTTGGGTTAAAAGAGTAGACTTCGTAAGTGAAACTGTAAATCCATTTGTGATTGTTTGAGGTGAGGGTTCAGTTTTGGGCTGGTGCAGTATACTGGTGTTTGTTTTTATTACATCGCATACATTTAGTGTGAAAATAATTTACTAACTTGATTTTAAAACCTGTTCTAATTCTCTGTGTAGGTGCTCTAGTTGTGTGGTCCTCCATAATGTGAATAGAGAAAGGCATTCCAAAGTCCCATACTGTATATCCTTTAAAAAGGGCTCTGTGAAGTACATAATTACTTAGTCTGGCAGGAAGATGTGCCCAAGGTTTGTTAGGTTGTGAGGAGCTTCAGCTTGAGAAGTATGAGTAGTGGGCTCCTGGTCTAATTGAAGCAGGAGACTCTTTGCAGAAAGCAGAGGTGAAAAAACTTGGTGAGAGCATGCTGGGTGTTTTGGGTCATGGACAGGTTAGTTTAGATTGTTATGGAATGAATACAGAAGCAGTTGTCTCATTCCCCCTACGTCTTATGTTGAAACCCAGTGAACTTCCTCTTCAAAACAGCCAGTTACATTTTAGACCTGGGGGGGGGATAAAAAAAATTAAAATGTCATCCCTCTCCATCTTGGACTGCCAGTCTGCTTGGTGTTAACTCTTTCTTCAGCCCCCACCCTGATTCATTTAGTGGTACACTGAATAGATTATTGTGAGCCTCGAGAGGTTATACAGGCTTAATCCCTCTCAGTGTGGGAGCTGGTATAGAGAAGTCCCGCAGGGTCGTGCTGGAGTCAGCCCTCTTCCAGTACTGCTGCGGATCGATGGCTATTAATGCACAGGCACGCTGCAACCCTCAGGCCAACCCTCACAACACCAGCCTTCTTGGCATGGTTGAGTCAGCTGCCTAATTGTGTTTATATGGAAACGGTAGCTGTGACTATGCAAGACATGTCCACAGTTAGGGTTTATCAAGAGTACAGGACTTTAATACAAAATCCGGCCTCCCCCCTCCTGCCATAAATGCATACACAGACACAAGAGCATACATTGTCAATCAAATGTGGTTGTAAATGGTGTTTTCTTGAGACCACATGTGTGCAGGTAAAATACTCCTGGACAGTGTCTGGGTTTTATGAGGAATGTGTATTGAGAGCTTAGAAATGTTTCATATGAATTTAAGATGTGGGAGTGAAAATGCACTTCATTTTGTCCTCTATTTTAAAAATAATGTAATTTGGATTTGACTGCTAAATTGTTTTATGTGTACAACTATTGTCCAGTGTGATAACCCTACAACAAGTTGACTTGCTAACATTATTGTTACTGACAGTTATTTCAGTAGCAGTTCTTATCTTCTTCATTTGCTATGGTTCCATTTCTTTATTTGTAAATCCATTTGTGATTGTTTGAGGTGAGGGTTCAGTTTTGGGCTGGTGCAGTATACTGGTGTTTGTTTTTATTACATTGCATACATTTAGTGTGAAAATAATTTACTAACTTGATTTTAAAACCTGTTCTAATTCTCTGTGTAGGTGCTCCAGTTGTGTGGTCCTCCTATTAAACACTTACTGTCTCTCTTTGTCCCACAGCTCTTCCACCAAAGCCAGCCAAACCCATGACTCCCATCAACAGCAGTGGCATCAAGGAGACTCCCAGCAGCTCTCTGCAGGAGGCTGAGTGGTACTGGGGTGATATATCAAGGTGAGAGGCTATTGTTCTTTTCCAGAGGTGGAAAAGTGGAATCTTCTGGGTGTGTTGAGGTCTCCTAAATGTTCCTTGTTCATGTGCAGTGGGCTCAGAAAAGCCATTCTTTCCTTCTTTTCATTCTTTCATATCACAAGTAAGTATGCCGACTATATCAGGCCCTGGTTGAGGTCTTTGAGTTGTGTTTTCGTGAAGTAAAGGTAGATGTACAGGCTTGAGAGGTATGAAGTACTAGAAGAGGGCTGACTCCAGCACGACCCTATGGGACTTCTCTATACCAGCTCCCACACTGAGAGGGATTAAGCCTGCATAACCATAATACACATACTTATTCTTGGCTTTGGAAGTGTAACCCCAAAAGTGTTGTTCTGGTCCAAGTAGTGCATGATGTCTTTTGTCCTATTTTGATGTCCACCAGAAAGTACAATTAAAGCCTGCTGATTGGGAGATAACTTGGGGCAAAAAAAACCACACCCGATAAACCTCAGAACCTAGAAAAAGTAGCAGAAGTCACTATGGTTGCTGGATTGGTGGAACTTTTTAAGGATATTTATCATGTTCAAGACAAATGTAGCTTTTATACCACTTCTTCTTTGGACTGAATGTGACCTTTCATCTGAGCCAAGCCAGCAGCATTGCAGTGCACGTTGCAGACTGTTATCCAAGGTGCTGAATACTGAGCAATGTATAACGTTTTCTGTCAGAGTAAAGAGCAGCGTATATAGTTAAGGAAATTAATGCATGGATATTTCTTGAACTTTAAACCACACTGCTGCCTACCTAGTCTGGTGGCTTTAGTATACAGTAGTGCTGTGCTTAGTCAGTGCAACTTAGGCATGAAACAATGAATGGTTGGACACAGAGAAAAGGTCTTTCTGTCTGCATTCTACGTAGAGGCGTCAAAGTGAATTTGGTTCTGTATGATTACAGTGAAAGTGAGATCCAGGTAGAGCTTAGATCTTTATAAGTTCCAGCTTTACTGCGGGATCCTGTTTGTTGCACACCTTGTCAAATGCTTGATTTGCAGTCTGTGTCCTTGTGTAATTTTTCTGCTCTGAAATCTCATGCCTCATGCAGGTGGTTACAGTGTGTATTGCATAATGAGAGATGCTGTTCTTTCGCTGAGCTGTAGAGATGTAGTCGTGGGTGTAGTTATAACTGTCAGGGTTAACACTGCATTACAGTTGACTAACCTGCCCTGGCCTAGCACAACACTAGCAGCTGCTCTTACCCCCAACAACATGCTTTTGAGAACTTTCTGTGCTCTTTCATGCTCTATTTGTTGAAATGACTCAATGGCTGTATGTTTTGTCCTGTAGAAAGGACAATCAGTGAGTTGCTTATTTAGAAGTCTTCCAGAATATGAAATGTTTAAACAGCCTTTGTTTCACTGCTCCCTCCCAAGGGTGCAACAGCCTGTTGTGCTGCAGCATGTCATATACCTCCTGGGAAGATGCCTGTAGCTCAGCTGCTAAATTTAATTCCTGCTATTAAAGTGGCCTGTAATGGGGGGTCAGCTGACCAGGGACTTCTACTCCAACATGAACAGACTTGCCAAGTTTATTCCAACAGACTAGAACTGAGGAGAGGGAGGGACATGGAAGTTCTTTGCTACATGCAAAGAAACCTCTCCCCTTGCAGTCCAGTGATTACTATAATACATGGCTGGTAAACGAGAGGGAACTTTTTTTTTTTTTATTATTTTTTAATTTTTTTTAACAGCTGTCTACAGTTGAATATTTCTTCATATGTCTCCAGCATGATTTCTCTTGCCTCCTGTTCCCTCTACAGCAAAGATGATGTGCTTAGTGCTGATGGTTATGAGTCATACTTGCTATCCATGCACTTACCTAACTCTTACTATGTAATCAAATGTGCAGGGAGGAGGTGAACGATAAACTTCGTGACATGCCAGATGGAACTTTCCTTGTCCGGGATGCATCCACCAAGATGCAGGGAGACTATACGTTAACTCTAAGGTAAATGAGAAATATCTTTAAAATTGCTTTCATTCATTGCTTTTAAGTTATTTGACTGGTTATATTTACATTTTTTTTCCCCCAACTTGCAGGAAAGGTGGCAATAATAAACTTATCAAGATATACCACTGGGATGGGAAATATGGTTTCTCAGACCCACTTACCTTTAACTCTGTTGTGGAGCTGATCAGTCATTATCGGCATGAGTCATTAGCCCAGTACAACACAAAGTTGGATGTGAAGCTCATGTACCCAGTCTCCCGCTACCAGCAGGTATACAACAATGACTTTCTGTTCTCTGGAGAACTGTTTTACTTCTATTGGCAATGTAATGGCAGCAATATTGTAGTGCTGTGAAACTATTTATTCCCCGGGATGGTGAGAATTATAAATAATTGCATGTCTAAAATGTCAGAAGCCATCAATGCATTTTTTTTTCTTACCCCTCCCCCTTTTCCATCCTTGGCTCTCATGTTCATTACTCAAGGTTGTGTGCAAAGGAATATCATTAGAAAGCTGGTTGTTAGAAAAACTTTCAAACTGTACTGACACCATGCTGTGTATACTCTTGTGAATTCTCTGCTTAGGTTATTTAATCTTTTGTGCCGACACACCCATGACAGTATATACGAAATTTCCTCCTGTGTACCAGGATCAGCTTGTGAAGGAAGACAACATAGATGCTGTTGGGAAGAAACTGCAGGAATATCATAACCAGTATCAGGAGAAGAGCAAGGAATATGACCGACTGTATGAAGAATATACAAAAACGTCACAGGTATTATTATGCTTTTTATCCACTTTATCCTTCCATGTTAACAGTTTAAAATTAGTTCCTTTATTGCCAATGTTAGATGGTTTATCACTTTAGACTTTTTTCTTTTTTTTTTTTTTTTTAACATCAGCGCTGAAGTCTTTTGTCACTGCTGCACTTAAGTTATGTCATAAACTTGGCTTCATGCAATGGCTGTTGTAATGCAATAGACATGGCAGATTTCTCTTACTTGCCAATGCAGGAAATCCAGATGAAAAGGACAGCAATTGAAGCCTTCAATGAAACCATCAAGATTTTTGAGGAGCAGTGTCATACACAAGAACGCTACAGCAAGGAGTACATTGACCGCTTTCGCAGAGAAGGCAATGACAAAGAGATTGAGAGGTGAGACCTGGACGTTCCTGGACTGAAGCAGATAAGGAAAGATCCAGTAGCTGGTTGCTTTGTATGCTTCAATCCAAGTAGGGAATTGAATATAATTAGTTATATAAACATAAGTTATCCATAAAATCGATCCATTGTCATCCTAAACCTCCTTCCCTCCTCGACAGGATCATGATGAACTATGAAAAGCTCAAGTCCCGTCTGGGAGAGATTCATGACAGCAAAGTTCGCCTTGAGCAAGACCTGAAGACTCAGGCACTAGAGAATCGAGAGACAGACAAGAAGATGAATAGCTTGAAACCAGATCTTATCCAGCTGCGCAAGATCAGGGATCAGTACCTTGTGTGAGTAAATACTTTGGCCCTGCACTTCAACCCTAGGTCTGCTGCATCAGTGCCTTCATGAAACTTAACCATTTAACAGAACCCTTTCAGCAGTTTTATACGTGCTTGATTAAATTGTCCATTATGCAGGAAAATCTCAGCATTGCTTGACATTTAATTCTGTTGGAGCATGAAGGCTGCTTTTGTTCTGGTCATGGCTGTGTGCAAATGGCATACAATTATAATTGTGGGGGGTAAATACTGGAAAAGTGGGATGAATCTTGGATTAAGTATCCTTAAATGCATAAACTCATCTTGTCCTCTCTGTCTTCCTTAGACAGTAACACACTTTCTTTCCTCCATGCAGCTGGCTCAATCATAAAGGAGTGCGTCAAAAGCAAATTAACGATTGGCTTGGAATTAAAAATGAAACCGCTGACGAGTAAGTAAATTTAGTCAGTTCTCTTGCAGTAGTAATGGTTAGTACAAGTGGTTTGATCCATTTAAAAATGTATTTCACTGCCCAGCCAAAAAAAGTCACACTAATATTTTGTTGGACCACCTTTAGCTTTGATTACGCCCATGCTATCAGGAAAGAAAAAAGTCCATTGATGGAAAAACCTGGTCATTCAGTATATTCAGGTAGTCAGCTGACCTTATTTTTTGGGCACATAATGTAGCTGAACCTAGACCTGACCAACTAAAGCAACCCCAGATCATAACACTGTTACTAGGTAGTGACTTTTTTTTTTTTTTTTGGCTGGGCCATGTATAATGTGTGTATCAGCTGTATGCTGAATTCTTCGTTATATCTATAGTTTATGAAGCTATACCACTCATCCTGGCATAAAGGTTTTATAAGTTTATGGATTCCATAGTTAAACCATACAGAGCAATTGAGGCACTGGTTCAGTTTGGTCACAATGGATGAACACTCAAATAAGGTCCTAGTTTTGAATCCCACTCCTGCCCTTAATACCTATGGTAAAATGTTTTGGGTCTGTCCAGAAATGGAAGAAGTATCCAGTTAGATGTATCAGGAATTCCTTATTCATGCATGTGAAGAAATTAGGTTTGGATGGCAAGGGGGAGATGCACATACTTGAAGGTACTTTTCCAACTACAACATTCTTACCACCACTTCACACCTGTACACTTTACTTTGTGGCAAAATACAGTGAAGCATTCCATCTTGTGTAATCCACATGATTCTCCTTCTGATTTGTAAAGTGGTGGTGGTGGCTGTCTATTAGATCAACATGGCAATGTTTTTATCTACAGTGCTTATTTTGTGAACGAGGAAGATGAGAATCTGCCACACTATGATGAGAAGAGCTGGTTTGTAGGTGATCTGAACCGCACGCAGGCTGAAGACCTACTGCTGGGCAAGCCAGATGGAGCCTTCCTCATTCGTGAGAGCAGCAAGAAGGGCTGCTATGCTTGCTCTGTAGTGTGAGTATAACCATTACACCACAAATGAGATTATATTAACACAGATACATTACCCAGGCTCGGTAGTGGTTGAGGAGCAGTGGCATAGTAAAACTACTTTCTGAATCAGTCATCTGGTGTTGTTCAGAACAAGTACAATGTCATAAGCTGTGTGTTGTTCAAACTGAAGCACTGCATAAATTGAAAGTACATCCATGTTATGAGTTTTCTAGTTATTCTAAATTGTCTTTTCTTCACAGAAATTTTATAAACTAGAGCTTTGGAGCAAAAATGGCCTGCATTTCCACTTTTCACCATTAGTTGTATTTTGCTGCCACCTAATGGTGAAAAGTGGAAATGCAGGCCAATTGTTTGACAGAGACTTGTTCATGGCCAGTTTTGTGTGCGTATCCTCAATACATAGTTGATGTTTAAGATGTAACTCTCTGTTCTATATCATTACACTCCTGGGCTGCCTAATGTAGAAGAGGTTCATCACACTGTGTAGCAGAGCACAACAGATTAAGTTTCTGGAGGTCACACATTTTGCTTTCAGTTGTTTTAAAGTCGCCTTGTACCCAGTGTCTCCAGGATAGAGAAACACGGAGATCCTGCACTGAATGAGCTTTTGATGAAAAGAGAATAACAGAACAAGTTGGAATATATTTTGGCTTTATCAGATGTTAATGAAACCTAAACTGTGAATAGACTGAGAAATTGGTAGATGTTTGGTTGTAGTAGAGTGTGACATATTGATTGGTTTTATGACCATTGAGTTACAAAATGACTCCCTCTCCCAGCTGTGTCTGTAAATTAAGGTATAACTATCTAACTGTGAAGAGATGCTGGTAAACCAAACATTGGGAGCTTCTTTGTTCTTACACCTTTTACCAAATACAGATGGTTCTCTTCATGAGTGATTTAGCATCCAGCTAAGCCTGTCTTATGCTAGTTTATTAAATGTGTATTTCACAGTGCCAAGTGACTGAACTGTCATCATGGATACAAATGTCAGATTTTGCTAAACATTTCCATGAATGGATTTTGAGATGGTGTTCTTTTTCCAGGGTGGATGGGGAGGTGAAACACTGCGTCATTTACAGCACCCCACGTGGATATGGCTTTGCAGAGCCCTACAATCTATACAGCACTCTGAAAGACCTTGTTCTGCACTACCACCAGACCTCGCTGATCCAGCACAATGACTCCCTAAATGTACGCCTGGTCTACCCTGTATACGCACAAATGCCCTCTCACCATAGATGAGTTCTCCCTACCATATGTATACACACACATACAAATACACACATACACATGCAGCAAATGGAGGAGGGCAGCTGGACAAGTGCAAAAAAATGCTGCAGCACACACATCGGCCACCTTGGAGTTACAAATATATATATATATATATATATATATATATATATATATATAAAATTTATACATATATATTTTTACTAGAACTATCTTGAGGGCATTCTTTCTAAAGACTGCTTGATTTGCACAAGGAAGTTTTAATGTTTGTGAATGTGAAATGGAAGAAAAAAGAAAAGCAGAGTTTTAAGGTGACTTGGTGCCACCAGAACTCCAGCTGAGACTTTTAAAGGCTTTGTTTTGTTTTTGTTTTTTTTTTCTTTCTTCATTCACTTGTTATTGTTGTTGTTGTTGTTGTTGTTGTTGTTGGCATTGTTGCTGATGATGTTATTAGTGTTGATGTTAAATATTTCTTCACCTTTCATCTAATCACACAATGTAGCATACAGATGACAGACACCTTTCCTATGTCTATCAAAATGATGGCTGCTGAAAGAAGGGAAGAGGTTGGGCCAAAATGAAGAATGTGTCTGTCTTAAAGACAGCGTTTAAGACACGTTAAGAGTGCAGTTTTGTTTCTTAGATGCAATATGCCGCCCCCAACATTTGTTTTAAATACTTATGTATTTAGACCAAAGTCAGAATAAAAAAGACCCACAGAAATTTAGGAAACAAAGAAATGCAGCTTTATTCTGGCAGCAACATTAATTTGGTACCATTACCATAGCGGTTATTTATACTGCTGAAACCATTAGAAGTTAACCAAATTCTACGCAGTTATACTCAGTTTGAAGCACTTGAAGAGCTGCATGTTTTTACACCAAATTTTAGAATCTGGGGGAAAAAAATCTTTTATTTGGTTTATATGTATATGCTACTCTTCAAAAGCAAAACTTTCTTTTTTTTATATGCTTTATTGAGCATAAATAAAAATTGAATCAAGTTCAAAAGAAGCAGGAGCAATGATTAAAAATGTTAAACTTGAGGAAAGTGCAATCGAACATGTGTTTATAGTAGAGTAGGTGTCCACAGGTGAGCTGCACTTATGCTGCTCCGGCAGAGATGTGAGATAATCAGGTGCACTATGAACCTTGCAGAAACGATGTATGCAGCTTCTGTTGGAAGGATAGTTGGTACTGGATAATTTGAACAATGGCAATTTACTAAGAAATGGCTGCTTGTTCATTCTGAGCTGCATATTTTTAAAAGGTCTCACTGGCATAACATTGTATGCAGTAATCTGACTGAAATGCACTATGTTCTTGCAGTTGGCTTCCCTTCTCTAGGCTTTCCAGTGGCATAGTTATGATGCTGCTGAGGGCCATGTAACTTTTTCTACAGCCAGTCTACTATGGAGACATCTGAACAATAAAAATGGCCACCTTTCCCCTTGAAATTTGTCCATGCAATGTACATGGTGAAGCCTGATATTTAGTTTTTCATCATGACCAGAGCTGCAGAGGCTGAGTACAAGGTAGATTGAGGAAGGGCCTCTGTGGAGCTTCCTGTAGAGCTATCATGCACTACAGAGAAGCACCAGCCTAGCTTCATGTTGTGTCTGGACAACGATGGCAGGATGGAGACACTTTGACATCATGGCTTGAGCTGTAATAACTGAAGAGCATCTGGGTTTGGTCCATAATAATGAGTTAAAACAAAAGTCCTTTGAGTTCTTTTAAGCATTTAAAGGCAACTTGCAGTTCTCTCACTGTACTGAAGGTGAAACTTTCTGCTGCATGTTCAGTCATCTTAGTAGTTCTGTTTGTTTGTTTAGAGACTTGTTTGGACCACCGCAACATTGCAGTTGTTGTTGTTTTGGTTATATTTTTTCTTCCAAAATTGTGATCCCTTCCCCCCCAACCCCTTTGTTTTTGTTTTTTTGTTTTTTTTTTTAATTTTTTATTTTTTAAACTAGGACCCCCAATGGGCCCTGTCTCTTACTTGAACTATGGCATTGGTCACTGTTGAATGTTTTTATACTTTATATAGCAATGTTTAAAAAAGAAATCCCATTTTATAGAAAACAAGGCGAAGTCTTTTTCCAGTAAGATTTGGGGGAAAAACAATCTTTACTTGATGTTACTGAAGAGATTGTTCAATGTTGAGGGTAACCTTTCTCGCTTTCTCTACCCCACTATGTGTGTAGAGCTGGTATCTGAAACTGCAACTTTAGTAATGGCCCATGTCCTGTAAAATGAGACTTTTAACATGTTATTCTAACGTTAACTGGACTGTTTTAAAGGGGGAGTATAACTCCCCCCCGATTACATTTTTCCCTGGAATTAAGACCAAAGATTTGTTTTTCAGCAGGAGTTTAGTGTTAAAGGTTTCAAGTGTAACGATTCTTTCAGATATCCCTTCTGAAGATCTAATAAAACTGTCCGTTACAAAAAAAAAAGGAAAGTTAAATATGCATTTGTGGGGTTTTTATTTGGTTTGCTTTTATTCTTGTGAAAAAGTTTTTTGGGCTGTAGTCTAACCAAAATTTGAAACTTTTGAAAGGAAACACTTCCTGCCTTCTAGAAAATTCCATTTCCCCCACCGCACTAAGCCTTTAGTCTTCTTTTTGCACAGTTATATATACCTGGAGACAAGGTGAATTTTTCTCTATTGAAAATGCACATGGCACACATTTTTCACTTGGAGAATTTGGTCTTAAACAGAACATGATTGTCATTCTCTGCAGCGCAGAAATTCTGATTCTTGCCAGTTTTTAATTTATCAATGGGTCTTTGGTCTTCCACTCCAGAAGGCCTGCAAAAAAAAAAAAAAAAAAAAAAAAAAATATATATATATATATATATATATATATAT
>CM030899.1:16113423-16159591 GCA_018136845.1 Heterotis niloticus | reverse complement strand
ATCACAAATCACTACTTGATATACTTGTTAACCGTGATTTGATTTGATTTGTGATTAATCATGATTAATGTCCTTTGAATGTGTGATTAATGGCAATTAAAAATGTTAATCAATTGACAATGCTAATAAAAAGTTTAAAAGGCATGAACTCGAATACATTGGAAATTTTCCCTTTTATTCTAATAATGCATGTAGATTTGTAGTTTGCTGTAATGAAAATAAAATTTAATAAAATAAAAAAACTGCTTCTTGAGTGTATTAAATGGTAGCTTGGTATGATGGTTGACTAATGTCTCTGTCAAAAAAGTGTAGTTGTGAAGTTAAATTTAATTGTACATTTTACAACTAGCAGAACTGTTTTACCATTAAAGTGTTTGCATTGAGTACAAATGTATGTTTAGCACTTGTATTAGTGCTCTGGTACAGACATTTATAATTTCATATTCATTTTTACACTTTTATTTGCTCACATATAATGTCTACTGGCTCCTGTGCATGCTGTGCTCCTACTCATACTGACAATATTTGTGTGTGTGTGTGTGTGCGTACGCGTACCTTTATGTATGCTCTGAATACTGGATATGACATCACTACTCTTGCTTCACCAAGCTTTGTCAGAGGCTGAATTTAAAATATTCAAAACACCAAGTAGCCATTCTGGAGTTTAATGAACTTTCCTATGCAAAAACCTTGTTGTGAACTGCCTGCGTACTAAATTGCTATTCTGTGGTTTTAGAAACAAAGCCGTATATAAAGAACAAATAGACAAACAGAAACTGAGCTTCACAGAAACAGAGGTAATGCAAAGGTCCTACCACAGTGGCTTTGATTTCATTATATTGCAGAACTTCTATGTTTTTAATGATGTTACGTAAAATCTCCTATTGTTTTATTCTTCTGGTTATTGTTTGGGTTAAGTACGGCACATAAACGGGTAGGTCATATTACTCTTTTTGTATAGCTTGTTAGTGTAAATGGCAGTGTAATATTACCCGAAGTTGCAGCTAAAAGTTGCTGCATTCCTTATGTAACCTTAACTTTAGTGCAGTTAAAGTTGCAGATGGAATGCTGATGAACATAAAATGTTCAGTAGTTCCACTGATAAATGTTTCAAACTACCCAAATGAAAAAGAAGTATGAAATTATGCTAATTAGAAAACAATGCATAGTGTATGATGAAAATACACTGTATGATCAAAAGTATGCGAACCCCCCTTCTAATGACTGAGCTGAGCTATTTGAGCCACACCCATGCAGTATACAAACATGGTTAATCATCATTTTCTAGCATTGCATGGTCAGTTTCCTGTCAGCATGTATTGTTGTTTGTTGTGCATCCAGTAGACTAATACATGCTATCATGTCGGGTGTCAGCGAGTGACAGCACACATCTTGAAAGACTTGGGAGCGTAAGTAAACCCAAGCACACCCTCCAAGTCAGGCTCTTCCCCAGGGGGTGCAGAGAGACTGAAACGTTGGAAAAGTGAGGAGAAGAACAGGAACAACTCCATACGAGCTAACTGCTCTCCAAGACACACCCTCATCCCTGAGGAAAGTAGGAGGAAAACACTGATTATAGCAGTTATGCACTGTGTAGGTTATATACACACAGAAAGAAATATAAGTGAAAGTGAATGACCTGCTGAAAAGGGATAGAATGCATCTCTTCTCCGAAACTGTCCCTGTGAATCCAGGAAATGTCCGGGGTTGAAGGTACCTGGTGTTTCCCACTCATTTTCATCATTCAACACAGAAGACAAATTAGTGGTTACTACAGTTCCCTGTAAAAGAAAAGAAAATAAGAACATTATCTGTAACATCTGTTGTTAACACTAGATAGCAGAAGCATTGCTTTGTGAGGTAAAATGAGGCATGATAGAATGCATATGTGAACAGGCAGAACAACATTTTCAGTTCAGAATACAAAAGTACACGATCAATAAAACTGACATCTTGCAAGAACATCTTGTGAAATGCATTTTTAACAAAAAAATATGCTGCCCCTTTTTCTCACCTTTGGTATAAAGTATCCATTAAGTGTAGTGTCCTTGCTGGCAATTTTGGGGGTACCAAAGGGCAAAAGATCAGCCTTCCTCTGTATTTCATGGATTACAGCATTAGTGTAGGGCATGTTGACTCTGTCTGCCATAGCAGGTAGACGTGACTGTCCAACTTCTCTGTCTATCTCAGCCTGGACCTCTTCTGTAAAGGCAAGCAAGAGTGAAACATGCTTTATGCTTAACAGGCCCCTTACGTGTGAGGTAAATTTTGCTGCATCCATATTGTTCAGTGTTTTGCTTATTATGAACATTTTTTCCTTGCATCAGTATAGCTGTGATATTTGGAGCATACTCTGCACATCTGGGTACTTCATCATATAGAGGAGAGCCCAGCGCAGGGTGGTGGCTGTAGTCTCTGTGCCAGCCTCAAACAGGTCCAGAGTGGATATTGTGAGGGACTGCATGCTGAATCCAGCCTCAGTGTCATCCTTCATCTATTTAACAAAAGAGACAGGATCATCCTTATGGATTTTCAGAGGGAAAAATATTAGCTGCTCCAGCAGCGATGCGACTGACTTTACCTTCTCCATCTCGCCATCTCTTTGTCCTGTTTGAATACAGGAAGCGTCTACACCGACATATTGTTCAGTCACTTGTTTAGCCCAACTGATGACTCACTTATGGCTGCTGCACAGTGCCTGAATATAATGCTTGTGGTAAAGATATTGTGATATGAATATAGCAAATGGAAACTAAATTTAATGTTGGATGTGGTCAGGTCTTACCTTCTCTATTTCTCCTAAGTAAGCATCCACAAAGTCACGAGGGTTTAATGGATCCCAGTCATTCTTGTGCTTTTTTATCTCTTCTTCCAAGAAGTCAATAATTTTAGCATAGTTAGAAAATATTATTTGATGAGGTCCAGGCAGAAGTTTCATCAGTCTTGGGAAAATATTATATAACTGATAATGACATGGAAATGGCAACATGGTGATTAATGTCTTCAGTCTGCATTGCACTCAGTACTGTACTGAGTTTTAAGTTATAACTTAAACAAAAAGTCCTGAAATGAATGTCAGCTAGCATTACTGTAGATTTCTTGAAGTAATTTACAAAATTGGATCACCTGAGCATGGGTGGTGCCTAATAGGTAGATACATTCAGCATCCAAACGTAGAAGCTCCTGAAAGTGTGGATTGCCGTAGTCGTAACGATGGCCAAACACCAGAGTAAATATGACATTGCTCACTGCATTATTTATTATGAAGTGGGGGTCACAGAGCTTCCCTGCTTTGTAGAAAAAGGAAAGCATTTGTTATGACTGTTATACCCATATTACAATATTACTAACTTGACTTTCACAAATTCTCAAAAATATTACATAAACACCATATTTGTAAAATTGTATTGTGATTATAATTCTGATAACATTTTACATGAAATTCAGGTGTTCTAGACGTGCTATTTAACATATGGCTATTAAAATGCAGTGTGGAAATCCTAGTGGCTTAGACTATAAACCTCATATTGTATACAGCTATCTTATTCCCATCAATTCTGAAATATTCACTAGAACTGCACAGTCTCGTTTAGAATTACAGTTTTATAAGAAATGTGGTGGTGTTAACATATCCATACTCAGTAACACTGCTGCCTCACAGCACCTGGGTTGTTTGGGTACGGGTTTGAATCTGTCCCATCTGTGTAGAGTTTGCATGTTTTCCTCATATTTGTGTGAGTTTCCTCCCACAGTCCAAATGCATGTTTTAGGTTAATCAGTCACTCTCATCTGCCAATAGTTTGCACGTGTGTGGCCATCGCATCCAAGGATTTTTTCATAACCTGGCATCCATCAATTCCAAGACCACTGCAGCCATGACCAGGATAAAGCGGTCAATGGAAGTGTGGAAAGCACCGTACGTGTCTCTGTCATGATTGGACCTGGGTATTTGCCTGACCACACGTACGAAAGACAACTGTAGTTTCCAGATAAGACAGAAAATTATCATATTGCACTTTCTGCAAATATTTGTACTTTAGCACTGCATTAGTACTACTAATGACTACTACTGTCATTTGGCAACTGAAGAACCCAGAGGTATCAAACAAATCAATTATCTTACAATGTCAGTCAGTAAGTGTGACAGTGTCACTACCATTTTTTGCAGCCCTATAAATCTATGCTACTCTTACCTCATAGTTAGAAGACATGGATAGCAGCTGAGTGCAATGAAGAAATAAAAATTGACTTAAGAAGTAAGAAAAGGCTGAGAAAAGCCGCAGAATGAAAAAGTCACAAAAATAGTAAACCGGTTATCAGAAATCAGTAAACTGCACAAAATACCAGAATTAAACTGTTAAAAGAATTAAGTATTTCAGTATTGGTGCTGTTTAAATTCCTTATTGCTGTCTCATTACCGTGTTCTTCGATGGCTTGACACAGAAAGTTACACTCCTGTTGAATATACAACTCCATTGTCTTCTTTCCCTCTCCAAAGGACTTAAAGTAGGGGTTTGCAAACCTCCTGTGTTTCTTCCACATGTAGCCATTGCTTGAGATGAGACCTTTTTCAGGAAAAATCAGAAATAAACAAATGCAAATACCAATAATAATAAACAAATACTGATCACAGGGAAAGAAAAATCTAATTTATTGTAAAATAGCATTTAAAAAAAAAATCAGCATTAGGGTTTTCATAAAGTACATGCAATAAGGAAAAATGTTTAATAAAATATTTGTTTTTATTTTTACAAAATGACTTTTAGATTACCGCAAAAAATTTAATATACAATTAATAAAATGTTTAAGTCAGTGAATTATACAATAATTAGTTTTCTAAAAAATTGTTTCAAATGGAAATATTCAGTTTATATTACACCTTCAAAACATACTTACCAGATTCTTTAAAAATTTCACTAAACAATGGAATGTCTGGACGGTCGACAAAAATATCTCCTTTGTTGACTAAAGTTTCTTTGACCATTTTATACCCAAAAACAAACACAAGCTTCTCACTCCCATTCCTGAGACTGAAAATATTACCATATTTTTGAGAAAGCTGAAAATAAGGACATTTAATTTAAAAAAGTCATTATCTCATAGTGATCTTAAAAAAGGCTGTGAATACTCATGAACGCTGGAAATTACCACAGTTCAGTTACCAAAAGTACTACCATTTGCCAGCAACAATTTGCACAGTTTTATGCTTGTTTTTTTTTTTTTTTTTTTTTTTTTTACCTTAACCGTTGTTTTTGGATCGAGTAAAGTAAAGACATTCCCCAAGAAAGGCAAGGGCCAAGGACCAGGAGGAAAACTGGATGGTTGTTTATTCTTCAAGATTTCAGCCAGCAGCAGGAAGACAGTCACAAAAAGCAGGAAGCTCCTAATATCGAAGCACTCAAAAACCGAGTTCAGAATCATGGCTAAAGACTCAGTAAATGGTGCTGAACATGAGGATACTTTTAGATCAAAGTGCAAGAAGCATACTGAACTATATAGAATAAAGGCTCCTCCCATGGTTATGTAATAGTCACATGGGCTTGAGATCAAGAAAGAAAAAACATTCCTGGAGCCTGGGAGGTCCTAAGGTCTTTTGGCCACCCTTTCTTGGACTAAATCACAAACATAAGTGGCTGTGAAAACCCAAGGAGAAAGGGAATGAAATATGAAAATAGAATGTGCAGTATTTGTTGCAGTTCTAACTTTTATCATTTCATGTACAGCATCATGACAGGACTAATAAAGGTGACCAGGACTGGTGAGGCCTTGACCTGGGCTTTGAATATGGGAGGGAACCGCAGCAGAAGATGACATCTTCTTGACCCTTTCTTGAATATTTATAGAATGATGTTAATAGGGGCAACAAGGTGGCATTGTCGCCTCACAGCAGCTGGGCTATTCAGACACGGGCTTGAACATAGCTCAGTGTCTGGGGAGTTTGCATGTTCTCCACCTGTCTGCAGGGGTTCCCCCACAAACCAAAGACGTGTTTCATGCTTCAGGTTGGCCTCTCTAAATTGTCCACAATGGAGCAGGTCATCCACACAAAAATAAAAGTGTTGGCTACAATGATAAGCAAATGTAAAAAGAAAACTACAGAACCTACATTGCAGTTGTAGTACAGAATATTTAGGGTGTATTTGAATATATTGTTATTAATACATAATTAATATAAATATATTAATTGTAATATGCTGCTCTCAGGAAGGAACGAACCCTTGCTTGGGCAAAACGGAGGCTGATAGCTAAGGTGACAAAAGAAGGAGTTTTTATATAATTTTATGCAAGTAGAGGGCTGTGACTTTGCGGGAGACAGTAAACCTTGCGTGGACCCACAGCAACCTGGCATTTACCCTCATTGCAAGGCCAGCGGGGTCATTGTGCGTTCGCTTGTGTGCATTCGTGCCCCCCCTGCAGGACGCAAGTGGAAGGTGATTTAGCGGTTAACAGGTGGCAACACGCAGGCTGTCCGCCACCAGGAAGAACCCTCAACGCGGAGAAGATCGCGAGGTTCTGGTTGTCGGCGCAAGGCTCACTCGTTCACGGAATGGCAGCAATTCCCGGACTCTCGTTCTTAGAAAGGCTTGAAATGACGAGTCTTTTAATGTTCCTTGTTGCGTTTCTGACAGTGCTCTTCTTCACAAAAAACAAAACTCCCAAAAACTTCCCTCCTGGACCGTGGTCCTTGCCTGTTGTCGGAAACCTTCTCCAAATTACTCCTTCGCAGATTCATCTTCAGATGGCACAGGTAAATTCAGTGATAGATGTGCTTTGTATTAGTGGAACTGAACGTCATGTCTTCAGGTGCAATAAAATATGTAATATTTTATAAAATAACATATTCACTATGTAGCTACTTGTTTCCCAACCGGCAGTATATTCACGACGCTACTGGAAAAGGATTATTTCGTGCCTTTAAAATGATCGTTTATCCGCTTTGTTTTCATCAATTTGCGTATTTTCAGGCGATTTCAGCTTTCGGTTTGCTTGTTACCCAGAGTCGTTAGAATATTTAATCCCTACTACAGAGTAGTTTTTCTCCGAATAATAATTTTCATTTGGATTTTTTTCAAGTTTTCCAAGAAATATGGGAATATTTTCAGCTTTCGAATTGGAGCCAAGATGGTTGTTATCAGCGGGCTACAGTTAATAAAAGAAGCCTTCGTCAAACATGGCAACCATTTTGCCGATCGCCCATCGTTACCATTATTTGAAGATATTATACAAAGTAAAGGTAACCATTGTTTGCCTCCTGATAACTTTGCCGTATCGTTGAATGGTTCCTTATGAAAAGCTCATTTATGATATCTTGAATGGTTCAGCACCATGGCCTCGGTGTCAAGATTATGATTCATTGCTTATCTGTAAACGAAAACAAAGCTTGGTCTCCGAGATTTGGACAACTCAAAATTGTAACATTTGTGAAAATAAACATTTGTCGCAAAAGTTAACAGTGAATGGAGTCTCCCATTCGGTCTAAGTCTTTTCATTAGACTTTTTTCTGTAAACAAATGATTACTTATGAAGGGGAAAAAATCAAACCAACATTTATTTTTGAATGCAGAATGTAGTAATAAATAAATGTACAATTTTAAGCAAAAAGGAAAGGGAAAACTCTTAAAACTAGTGAAATGTTCTGTTTTTTTTAAGTTTGAGAGCCATTTCTTTTAAGTTATTAATTGTGGTTGAGATTCCAACACCCAGTCTTGTTGTATTTTCACATTGGCATAAGTGCATCTTTTTGATTTATTCTAAAATTTAAGCAAGAGCAGAAGAAATGTTAATATAGATCCATGCAGTGTTATACACTTTAAAACAATGCAATGCTTCTTATGATCAGGTTTGAGTGTCTCAAACGGGTATTCATGGAAACAACAAAGAAGGTTTGCACTCTCTACCCTGAAGACCTTTGGACTTGGCAAGAAAAGTCTTGAATCTCAGATCCAAGTAGAATGTAGGGTGCTGAATGAAGTCATAGGGAGCAAACAAGGTATGAATTCAAGACAATCTAACCCTCATTAATTTGAATTTAATTTAAAAGCCAGCAAGCCATTATTTGAGCTTTTTTTGTAGTTGCTGGTTATTATTCATAGAGAATCTCAAAGAATAAAATCCTTTGCTCTACAGATATTTCATGGTGGGTTGTCTATCTCTATAAAGTGATTTGTAATCTAGATCATGGTGCCTATTACATTATTGACCATTACTGATTTGAAATCTGTTTGGGTTGTAAATGTTTGTAGGTTTTTAAAATGTACATTGTGATTATTATTGTCATGAAATGTCTTCACTTGAATACAAAAAAATGATCTTGTATTTTCAGGCAAGGCTTTTGACCCCCGATTCATTTTGAACAATGCTGTAGCCAACATCATCAGCTGTCTGGTGTTTGGAGATCGGTTTGAATACAGCGACAGTTACTTCCAACAACTGCTGAAGTTGATCAATGAGGCTCTCTATTTAGAGGGAAGCATTTGGGCTCAGGTAAAGCAATTGCAATTTGCTGTGATTGTATTGGCTTGTAGTAAAGTCATTTTTCGGACACTTTTTTTCCCACCCTCTGACAGTGTTGTCCTCTATTTTTTCCCCCTCTGTCTCAGGTGTACAATGTGTTCCCCTCGATAATGCGGCGGATGCCTGGTCCTCATAGGAAAATATTTTCCCATTGGGAAACTGTAATCTCCTTCATAAAGCTGAAAATTAAGGAACACAAGGATAATTTGGATCCATCATCTCCCAGAGATTACATTGATAGATTCCTTTCAGAGATGGAAAAGGTATTTTTTTTTTTTTTACTTAACATTAATTTTATTCCAAGTTATGCAATAAATGTTATGTCTATAATCCACACTGTTCTGTAGTAATGTGAACAGCTCATATACAATATAGTCAAGAGCTGTTTGGAGTTTAGTTTGCAAATGTTTCTTACAATAAATGAAATAATAAATAAATAACATTTTTTCTCCAAAGTGATGGGTGACACAGTAAAAAAGTGCATTTCACAACACCTTTCCATACAGCAGTGTGTTTGTCCAATGCACCCATTTTTGCCAACACACCTTACATGAGCACCTGCCTACAGAAATGGCTGAGATGGGAAATTCAAAAATGACTGAATGATGATGATGATGACCTTTCTTAAATGCTGGATGGGATTCAGAAGTTTTTGTAGGAGAGATGGATAGATAGCAGGAAATGAAGTACAGCACTTGTGCTGGGGTGAAGGGGCAGATTAGGCTCTGTACTGTACATGCCAGGGTGCTGAAACTTTTTTTGTCTGCTGTAACAAGAATCTTAGGCTTATTGTTGGCAGATACAGGAAGCCACTGGAAAGACAAAAGAGTATACATGGGACAACCAATATTATTTACCAGGTGTATAGATTAAAAAAGCCTTTGTAGAAATCTTCATGTAAACAAAAGCTTAGGTCAGTTGTCATAAATCAAAATAATTATCTTGTCAACTACAAAATGGTTATTTTCAGTGGAAAGATGATGCTGATGCAGGATTTAGTGAGGACAACTTGTGTTACTGCACTCTGGACCTGTTTGTAGCTGGGACTGAGACAACATCAACTACACTGAGCTGGGCTTTACTCTACATGATGAAGTACCCAGATGTACAAGGTGGGTTTTTATACAAAACATCTTTCAGGTGTTTGAGTAACTGATATGCCTTAGGTATTTGTAAGATTGTTTTTATGCTTATAAGGGAAAATATTGAGGTGGTATAAGAAATATGGTCATACCTTCGTTTCCACCTCCATGTTTTCAAGTTTCCAATGCAATGTGTTGTTTCTAATCAAAAAAATTATTTTAAGTTCAGTATTTGCATATAAGGTACAAAAAAGTCCCCATTTATGTTCCAGATGCTTAATGTAACTGTGTAAAAGCTTGACGTCTGTAATATGTTATTTTGAAACACAGCAGCTGATTGTGTGGTTTGTGTTGTACCCACTGGGTACCTGTAGCATCTGATCTCCCACAAAGCCTAACTCGCCTCAAGCTTGCCATTGTCTGTATCGCACAATGCACACCATCTATATTACAAAAACTTCTCATAATGTCTGAACTGCAAGTACAGTATATAGAATTGAGTATACCGAATAGCCAGCTGGGGGGATTTTCTGCGGCATCGTTCTGTCATGCAGTGTGCCTCACCATTTACTCCACACTCTTCCACTGTTAACTGCTGCACGTGCCAGATTCCCTCAACATACAAGCAGTGTGCAGAGTAGCATGAACTGCACTGTTTATGGTAAATTGTCAGCCCTGTTTTAATGCCACTGCTTACTGTCCTTTGCTGTACAAGGAATAGCATGCGAGTGACTGAAAATGGTTTGTTATTCAAGTGTTAAACTGCATTTTACTGATATTTTGGGGGATGTTTTGAGTTTTTTGGGGGGGGGGTCGAAATGAATTATGATTTCTCCTGTTTAAAATAAGAGAAATTGGCTCTCTAGTCACATTTTCCTAGTTTAAATCCAGTTTTCAGGAACAGGTTAGGAACTTAGACCAGGGTATGACTGTACATGATATTGTGTGCTTAAATTGCACATTCCAGATGTTGACATTAGTTATTAAAATGTATCCTGTCTCACCCTTAGAGAAGGTACAAGCGGAGATAGACCAGGTGCTTGGACCCTCACGTCTGGCCACCATGGCAGACAGAGTCAATATGCCCTACACTGATGCTGTTATTCATGAGATACAGAGGATGGGCAACATTGTTCCACTGAATGGTCTAAGAATGACAGGCAAAGATATTATTTTAGGAAACTATACAATTCCAAAGGTAGGTTTCAGATTCAACCTAATTTTGTTCTTAAAACTACTCAAGTAAAAGTTTAAATGTATATCCTAAATTGACAATTTTCAGCAGCAGCTGTAAAACATGAAGAAAAAGTATCAGCACACCTTTGGTAGACATATTGCTGTGTACAGTAGATCATATCAGGATTTGGGCCTTCAGATGTGGAAGTGTCTGTCTTTATTCCAGGGTACCATGGTCATGGCGCCTTTGAACTCAGTGTTATTTGATGAGACTGAATGGGAGACTCCATTCACCTTTAATCCAGGCCATTTCCTTGATGTAGAGGGGAACTTCAGAAAAAGAGATGCCTTCTTGCCTTTTTCAATCGGTAACATTTAATTTATTGCCAGCATGAAGCTTTTGGTGATGTGTGAAAACTTGCACACTGAATTTGGATAGTTTTTTTTAAGTTGGGTATATTGCAAGTGTTTTTCTTTTGTGCTTTTCAGGGAAAAGGGTTTGTCTTGGGGAACATCTAGCTCGGAAAGAGTTGTTCCTGTTTTTCACATCCCTTTTCCAGCAGTTCACCTTCTCTGTACCCCCTGGGGCGAAGCTATCAATGGATTTCAAATTGGGAGTAACTCGCAGCCCCAAACCATACAAGCTGTGTGCTGTTCCCCGCTGAATGGAGAAGTATACTTTACGCTCAAGTGAAACAATGTGTTGCCTGCCCTGAAAATACAATATACTGTAGCATACAATTTTTTAAAATTTTTTTTATCAATATTAGAATGCATGCATATATTTGGTGCCACAGGAAGGGATGGTATACAGTTCAGTATTTTTTTGCTAATAGTACATTCTGTTAATATTTACCTTATGTAATTGAATCTTAAATAATGCATATAAGACTTTGACAATGATTAACAAGTGAGTGCACTTACCTCAAGGTAAAATTAGACTCTTGTATTGTTTGCTGAACTTTTGTCATAATTGTAAGAATAATAAACATTTAACAAGCAGTACATGCTACTGTACTCAATTTATAAGCCCATTGTATGGAAAAATGGTATACATTTGATCAAGCTGCTATAGTGTTATCTATTAATATATGGCTCTTGGTTATGTGGTTATGCATGCAAAGCCACCTCTGTACAACCTCACTTTCCTCTTCCATGTAGTGTGTTTTCCTTCAGTGGTATAAAACTATGCAATGCACATAAGACTATGAATGAATAATGTTAAGTACAGTTTTGCACCCCAATTGAATTACTGTTCATACAACTGGTGCTTAAATGTTCTGTAAACCTATAATTTATTAAATGAATTTTTATTCTTCAATAAATGTAGACAAATTGTGTGCAGGTCATGGCTACACAACCCACCTATTGATTCCTAGAGTTCAGGGGACCAGTAGAGACCCACAGTAGGGTGACAGCCAAATAAGCTTTAATACAATAAAATGTATACATAAAAAACTGCTTAGTTTGAGAAGCTGTATCTTGTCCATCCACAAGTTAGAGTACTGAAGAAGGGTTGGTCCATCTGACACCGGTGGGAGGCCGCAGTATTAACACACCGCGGAATGGGGAAAATTAATGTAAACAATTTTAGCATAAGTGTGCAACATAAAATTGTTAAAACTTACGGGGTCTGTTAGCGTTTGGTTAAATATTAATCTAATAGCGGTTTACACCAAAGCTTACAAATGCAACACAGCGGGATCGTGAAGCACTGACACCGCAGTCACATGATAGCTACAAATAAACCGGCTCCAGCCACTCTCATCGGACCCGGCAGACCGAGTAAAACATTTGGTTCAACAACCCGTATTTAAAATAACAAAATGTAAGCATCACACAGCGAAGCCCGCAAACCTCAATACGGTATTACACGTTATTAAGGCAACCAAACAATCTAAATCGTACTCCGGAAAATTAATCTCAGAAGCTCAGTTAGTTTAGCGTGCCATGAAACACTTTCTCCACCTGTTGTGATTCCTTATATGCGCATAACTAGCACACTAATTCTACTGGATGCAAAAGGTTTATATCGTAGCGCCCGTCAGAAGCGCCACCGCAAAAAGACTTGGGAGTCAGGAGTCCAGTGAACTGTTCTTTTATTTCGTCTTCCATCACAGCGACAAAACCAATACCGAAAACCTACCATTCTCTTCTTTTCTCACTCCCGTTCAGCGCGCCCAAAATCCCGCACCCCGGAGTCTCCGCCCACGGCGCATTGCTCCCGCTCCATCTCCCAGGATGCACTCCGGCAGTAACCCACACACAACGAAAAGACTAACGCAGGACTAGAAACAATTAACACCCAGACTATTTACATGTACAACCGTGCCGTTACAATATGTTACTGCATAAAGGTTTCTGTTAAAGTGTGATCTTATTTTCCAGGCATATGTCGGTCAAACTCATGTCCGCACTCACTCACACTCTCTCTCCCCAACACCAGTGGTTTACAGCCTTTACGTGGTGTCACTTTTGCTTTCGCCGTGATGGCTATGCCTTCTCTCTCACCATTATGGTGGCCAGACTTTAGCAGCGTTTTAATCTTTCTTCTTGTGTTTTTAGTACTGGTGGATTTAATCAAGAACAAAGCCCCGAAAAACTTTCCTCCTGGACCGTGGTCTTTGCCTTTTGTGGGAGATCTTTTCCGTATCGATTCAGAAAGAATTCATCTACAGATTGCAGAGGTACGTGAACACTTTCTTCTTCATCTTTCGGCTATGTTCTAATTCCCCTAATGGGAGGCCCCTCTCCCTATCTTCTTCTGTATTTGAGTATGTGTTCCTTAAGTACCCGACCAACTCTTTTTTTTTTTTGGACACCTTTAGCTGCCCCTTCCTTTCCTCATTAAACAAACCTAAATGGATCCTTATAAAAAAAAAATAAATAAAAAATTTAAAAAAACCAGCCCTGACCCTCTCTTTCCTCTTCCTCCTCAAGTGTTCCACCCTCCTAAGTGCTACCACCCTACTTCTAATTTCTTCCTGTAATACCTAAATTCCCTGTCTTTTCTCCTTCGTAGCACTTAACTCTTGGTTTCAACTCATGGCTCTTTTCTGTGTCCAATTGGACCTCACATACTTTCCAGTGCTTGTTCCTTCCTCCTCCGTGACTAAGGTACTATAGATATCCTGCGAGCTGTGGCTATAAAATGGTGGCTGGACTTTAGTCGACTTACTTGACTGACTTCTAAAAAAGTATCGTTCAGTGTGACTCCCTCAATTCCTTCACACAAACGCTTTTTCTTCCCTTGATGTATTCTGAGTCCCTGAACTATAGTTATCCTCTGCCACCCGCAACAACAAACTCCCAGTCTTTTTTCCTACTTCACAACCTCTCTGACCCTCTTAATGTATCAGCCCCACTTATTGTTGCATCTATGCAAAGGTCTGTAACCGAGTGATCTGCCTGGAAGTCATCTTCCACCCCTACTTTCTCAGACTCAGGGGTATCCTTCTATCCCTTGTAGTAGCTAGTTTGGGTGCAGTGGGACTTTCTGTACTGCTACTGCCATGAGGTGCTAACCTATGGCAACTCCAATGGGGTCTGTTCCCTCCTGCCAACTGTCTTTCCAAACTGTCACAAGGACTTTCCCTAGTTGTCAGCTGCCCTATTTACAGGAGTCATTAGCCAGGCTAGTTCAGTCTTATCTCCTCCTAACCTGTAAACACCATGGCAACCCCACAGTCAGACCCACAGCAAACCTATCTAGCCACTATGCAATGCCTTGCATCTCTTTAATATCAAATGTTAGCCAACTACAAACCCACACATGGTATAGCAAAGTGATGGTGTAGTATCTCACTGGGGTTGTCAAATGGGCATCTCCCTTCATGGGTGTTTTGTCAAGTTAGGCCCACAATATCTCTGGAAGACTGAACCACAGGTCTGGTGTCCCAGAACTGCTCCCCTCCATAATTGAGCACACCACCTTTGCTACACAACTACACAACACACACTATACAGCTTAGCAGCCATGCTAACAAGCTACACTTTTCACACTACCTGACCAGTTTGCTACTCGCTACCTGCTTCTAATTCTGTTAAACCCACCATCAACTTTACTACACATGCACTATGCTTGAAAACTACACATCATCCCAGCAAACTGCTAACTGCTACAGTATAAACAGTAAACACCTACTGCGCTTTACACATTCTCCTTCGATTTTCCGCCAGCACTGTTCTGTATCCACAAACTTCCCTGCTCGGCTGCCTCTGCTATCTCCCTCACCGCCTGCCAACAGGTTCTGTCCTCAGATTCTGAGTTCTTGAAACAACGAAATAACTGAGTTTTTTTTTTTCTTTTTTTTTCCTGTTTTTCCTAGTTTGCCAAGCAATATGGAAATATTTTTAGTATTCGACTTGGCCAAAGGATAATTTTTGTGAACGGTTTCCTGCCAGTGAAAGAAGCCCTGGTTGACCACAGTGAAAATTTTACTGATCGTCCATCGCTCCCACTGTTTGCAGACATAGTACAAAACAAGGGTAATTTTGTTTCTCACCATACTGACTCATGTGGAAGTCTGTAAGCAGCTTTGGTATAAAAAGCTGGTGAAAGTTGCTTTATGCAACATTCACTGCATCTTGTATTGAGAACATTTTCACAGGCATGCATGTGAGTGCCAGGATTCAGGGGAATCTGAGATTGTCAGATCAGTGTACATGGATGACATATATTAAAATGGTCACTTGAAAAATGCTAAAATGAAATTGAAACAACTGTTCTTTAAAGGTTTGGTTGCATCCAATGGATATCAGTGGAAACAACAGAGGAGGTTTGCCCTCTCCACTCTGAGAAACTTTGGACTGGGCAAGCAAAGTCTGGAATCACAGGTCCAAGTGGAATGTACATTTCTGAGTGAAGCCATAGGGAGCAGTCAAGGTAGGAATCATCCTGGGAAAAAGTAGTCCTCTTTTAATTTTGAATTTCAGTGTTTGAATCATCACTGATTTGTTTTATTTTGATCATAAAAACTGATGACTTATTTCCAGTGCGTAGATTGTCATTATAAGCCTTTGCTTTGCTTGTACTAGAATTGGTAAAACTTTCAACTGACATTGTATTCCACTTAAAATCTCTTAGGCCAGCCATTTGACCCCTTTTTCACTGTTAACAATGCTGTTGCGAATATCATCAGCTGTCTGGTGTTTGGAGATCGGTTTGATTACAGAGACAGTTACTTCCAACAACTGCTGAAGCTGATCAATGAGGCCATTTATTTAGAGGGAAGCATTTGGGCTCAGGTAAATCACTTTTTTCCACCTCTTAATTTCTGTTGATTTTTGTTTTATTTCTGCGAAACCTAATTTTACTTGTAATGAATTTATAGAAATGAGTATTTTATGAGGAAATTGCCCTTTCTTCTTCAGCTGTACAACATGTTCCCTTGGCTGATGCGCAGGGTACCTGGTCCCCACAAAAAAATCCTGTCCCATTGGGGAAGAATAGTGTTATTTATACAGCTGAAAATTAAAGAGCACAAGGAGGACTGGGACCCTTCTGCTCATAGAGATTACATTGACAGCTTTTTTTGTGAGATGGAAAAGGTAATATTTGAACAAGAATTCATGTGAATGTTAGAAAGTTGTGCATTCATGCGTCTGTGCAGTCTGTTCAGCTGTACAGCGAAATGTATCCCTATATAAACAACAGTATCTGGAAAAATGAATATCTGATTTCTGTTCAAACCAACTTATTTTTTCCAGTGGAAAGATGATGCTGATGCAGGATTTAATGAGGAAAACTTGTGTTTCTGCACTCTGGACCTGTTTGCAGCTGGGACTGAGACAACATCAACTACACTGAGCTGGGCTTTACTGTATATGATAAAGTACCCAGAAATACAAAGTGGGTTTTCATGCTGTAGATCCTAGTCTTTTGAAACCATAGCATTGTTTTGAAGATCACAGTCCTACATTGTCAATTTTGCCACTACATTCAACCAGTGACCAGTACAGAGTCAGCACCATCACTTATCATTTATTTTATTTGAATTGTGTAATGACAGAAAACTGACTCTAGGCTCATATATTTAAGACCGGCTGTCCTCAGGGGAGTTGCAAGGGCTGGGATTGGAAACATCATACATTAAGTATTGAAGAAGAGTGATCAGTATATCCCAGCTATAAATGTTACACCCTCAAGCTACAGGTATTAATTTTGCTTACTGTATTCCTACTTACCCTTTCCTTAGAGAAGGTACAGGTGGAGATAGACCAGGTGCTTGGACCCTCACGTCTGTCCACCATGGCAGACAGAGTCAATATGCCCTACACTTATGCTGTTATTCATGAGGTACAGAGGATGGCGGACATCATACCACTAAATTTAGTACGCTTAACCACAAAAGACACCACTCTAAGAGGATACATGGTTCCAAAGGTAAGGTCTTAGTGTGCAAAAATACAGTTGACCCTCCCACATTGCAGGATGTAGAAAAACCGCATAAAATTTTCACCTAGACAAGCAAAGCGAGCATGCATTGTAGTGAAGCGAAGCAAGCACCTCCCCCCGAGAAAATTTTAGAGATTTGACTAGTTTTTTTTTATTTAAAATGTACGTATATTTATGGTATTGAAGAATAAATTAATATTATACATATATTTTATGCATTTATGACTTACTAAACTTTCTACTCTTTACTTTTGCCTGCTATGCATGTCATCTAATTGTTTGTTGGTGACCTGCAAAAAATCAAAGCTGCGATGTGGGAGGGTCAACTGTATTAAGATTATGCAAGGTACACTGTTAAAGCATGTTACTTTTTAATTGAAGTTGATACTTTTATTTGAACAGATTTGCCTGCCATGCTATAATAGTAGTTTTGTGAGATGTCTTGCTCTCTAGATGTCACAAATGAAACTTCGGACGGCTTTGCATTTTGTCCAGGGGACTATGCTGATGGGAACTTTACACTCTGTGTTGTTTGACGAGAGTGAGTGGGAGACTCCGCTCACGTTTAATCCTGGCCACTTTCTGGATGCTGAAGGGAGGTTCAGAAGAAGAGATGCCTTCTTACCTTTCTCAGTTGGTATGTACAATATGATGCCATACATTCCACCAAGCGCAAGCATCAGAGACATCGGTACTAGTAAACTGGTGGATGTCTCATTATATTCTATATCTAAACCTGCATGCTGCTCTCCATATTTGACTCACACCAGTATACCTATCACTGACCTTGACCAATGCCCATGACCATTGAGTGTTTGCACATTTACATCTAGAAGCATGACAGATTTCCTCCTAAAAAATGGGTACATTGACGCCTCAGTACAGAAAGGTAGAATTCCTGGAGCTCTAGGGTGTCTATAACATGTGTTAGTTGTGACCCAGCTGATCAGGGAGGCACGTGAAGGGAAGGGTGACCTGGTTGTGTGGTGTCTTGATCTTGCTAATGCATACGGCTCAGTACCCCACAACCTGGTTGAAACTACCCTAGATCGATATCATGTACCTAGTAAGATCAAGGACCTTATCCTGAACTACTGTGGGAATTTTAGGCTCAGTCACAACTAGGAATTTAACATCTGACTGGTACGGCTTAAAAAAGGGATCATAACTTGGTGTACTGTTTGTTATTCTCTTCGCCCTTGCCATGAATATGGTGGTCAAGGCAGCAAAGGCCCACTGTCTAAGCCTGGCACTTGGCAGCATCCCATCAGAGCATTCATGGATGACCTGACTGTCATCACTACATCAGTGTCTGGTGGCAGGTGGATCCTCCAAGGTTTGGAGAAGATTATTTCCTGGGCAAGAATGAGTTTCAAGCCAGCAAAATCTAGGGCCATGGTTCTGAAGAAAGGAAAGGTGGTGGACAAGTTTCGGATTTTTGTGGAGGGTATTGCAATACCACCTATCACAGAGAAACTAGTCATAAGCCTAGGCAAGGTCATTAATTGTAGCCTCAGGGATGGAGTGTCCATCCAAGCAATGATCAAGAAGCTTGAGACTTGGCTCCCTACAGTAGATAAATCTGGCTTACCCGGCAGGTTTAAAGCTTGGTTATACCAACACGGCATCTTGCCCTGTGTCCTTTGGTGGTGTACGAGCTGACTGTGTCAACTGTCGAGATCCTGGAGAGGAAGATTAGTTGTTATCTCTGCAGGTGGCTCGGTCTGCCACATAGTTTAAGTAGTGCAGCACTGTATGGGAGGAGCAATAAGTTCCAGCTCCCCCTTGAGTAGCCTTGAAAAGGAGTTTAAAGTGTTGCACACAGGAGAGGCACTGCTCTATCGGGACCCCAGGGACTCTAGAGTGGTATCAGCAGGCATCATGGTAGGGAAGTGGAGAGCCCAGGGAGGTTTGGAGTTAGCGGAGTCTTAGCTAAAACACAAGGCTCTGGTGGGCATCTTGGCAACAGGGCAGGCGGGATTGGGATTAATCCCCCAACCTCATTACAACAAAGCCTATGGCAAGGACAGATGCCATCTAGTCCTGGAGGAGGTACGGGCAGGTGTAGAGGGGGAGCAAATCAGCAGGATAGTGGGCATGCGGCAGCAGGGAGCCTGGATAAGGTGGGCGGGAGTGCTGAAGAGGAAAATATCTTGGGGTGACATTTGGTGGGCAGAACCACAATGCATTAAGTTCATGGTTGAAGCCATGCATGACGTCCTGCCTAGCCCAGCAAACCTACACATCTGGGGCAAGAGTGAGTCTCCAGCATGTCCTCTCTGTACTGGAAAGGGCTCACTGGAGCACGTCTTCAGTGGCTGCACAAGAGCCCTCAGTGAGGGCCGCTACCACTGGCATCACAACCAGGTGCTCAAGTCAATGGCAAGGCAAAACACCAATAAATGATTCTTGATTTGGTTAACACAGGAAAACTATACAATAATTAAATTGTAAATAAATATAGTTAAACATTGCTTTGAAATTTCATGTATTTGTGTCATCAGGGAAGAGAGCATGTCCTGGGGAGCAACTGGCTCGAATGGAGTTGTTCCTATTCTTCACTGCCCTTCTCCAACGATTCACGTTATCTCCACCCCCAGGCATGGAGCCCACCCTAGAGTTCAAAATGGGATCCACCCGTAGCCCCAAGCCATACAAGCTATGTGCTCTACCACGCTGAGCACAAGTGCCCTTCATTGTACATCTCATTTTTTGCTGTAAGATTGAAAGCTATTCAGATGTCATGCTGGACTGAATTTAGGAAAGACTACAAGGAAAAATGGAAGTGTTTCAGAGATATAATACATAGCCAGTGGAAACACATAAGTTGTGGTTGTAGCTCCAGAAGTTTAAATGCAACAGGTTCTTTAACCGGTGCACAATAAATACTGAAATATTCCCCAGCAAAATGTTTCAGAAAAAAATGTGTAATAGTAAGTGATCTTCTCTAGAAAAAAAAAAAAAACAAATGGTTAGTTACATGGCATGCATAAGCATGTTGACAGACAAAAATAGTTTATACCGAAGTTAAAAAAACACTCATATTTTCTACCCCCCCAACAGCACAAGACATTTCATGTCCTTGTCAGAAACACTAAGCCTACACTGTTTTGTGAAATGTAATGTTGTCATACACATTACCACGGTACCTGTGACCACTGTAGGGCTTTGCTTTAAATGTCACTCTTTCTGCATCAGATGTGTCCAGTGAACCTCAAACAACTACAAGCTGCTTGTTTTCAATAAACTGTGAAGGTGAGAGAAGGCTGAAAAGCTGTTACTGATCAAATGTTATCAACTGCAGAAATAATCTCATGTAAAGCCATGCCATTAAATTGTCTAAATGTAAGAAGCTAGGAAGGAATGTGTAATGAATCTCTTTTACCCCAGTGTTTTTATGTTTACGAATAACTGCGAATCTGAACGATAAGCTAACTAAGGATAATAAACTCTGAATTGATCATGCTGAAAATGAAAAATAATGTCAGGAATTAATTGTTATAATGATGTAACCAGTGAGCCTTTTCATGTCATACTTGTTTTTGAAAGTAAAACTGTACCTGCTGTTAAATCCAGCAACAGTAGAGACTGCAGAAATGTAGCACTGGAGCTAATGTTAGAGCCACTTCACAGTTTGTGGCTGGTTTCGTTCCAATTTGTGTCATTTCAACAACAAAGTTCACTCTCTGAGAAACTTTTGACTCTGGATGAAAAGTCGAGCATGATACAAGCTTTTACCCGGATTTTAATTTTTCACTGTGATTTCTGCTGACAATGACATTTTTTATTTTATAATGTCAAATAAATCAATACTTGTGTCCTGTGATATTATGTCTCTTCTAATGTACAGTGCACCACAGTGTAGGAGGAACATTGTTTTGCTTTTATACATTTGTATTACATGTACAATTATGAGAGCTTTGGACCTTGAACTCAGCCTCAAGTTGTAAAGTTCCCTAACTGGCATAGCAGGGATACAGTTGCTCACAGTGTTAGATGTCAGTGTCACTTTTTATGTCAGTGTAGCTCTTTGGTTCAGATGCGAACCAACCACTCAGATGAATGCTGACAAGTTAGATTAATCAGATGAGATAATTCAACTTTTCTGCAATACAGTCAGCTCTGTGGACACATAAGTAAACATGAAAACCCCATCAGTTGCTGCTGTCTTGGGCTCAGACACTGCAGCAAAAAAGGGCACACCTGCTGCACAGTGAACGTATGAGATTATGTCAACAGTGTCTCCTTCTTCGAACAGCCACTCATTAAAAAGTCAAAAAGTTACGTTCAATGTACGTATGCTAGGACCACATGTAATACAGACTCCGGGGAGGATTTTCAAAAGGTAATATGTTAGACATCTCTCAAACCCCTCAGTAATGCAACTGTGTTTTTGGGTAAACAACAGTTTAAATAAAAGCAGCACATAGTTTTTTGGGCTGTCCACCACAATTAAAATGCAAAATTACTTTAAAAAGGTATTTTAAAGACTAATAAAACTGACATATTAAGTATGCCCAATTAACTTTCTTAAATGCACTGTCAGCATAAATTGTCTTCTGAATTACAGACAAGGAAATGTTAGCATTTACTCTGCATTTGGTAACCAAAAATGCTGTCAACGGAAACCAGCCTTTTTTCATTTTTTGTATCTTTTAACTAATGGCTGCTATGTATACCAATACTCAGTGTCTATAGTGAGCTGATGGGCGATACAACCCAGCCTCAAGTGTTTCAGCTACTCTTGGCCTCAACTGAAGAACAATGACAAGCTGCTGCCAATTGAAATGGAATCCACAAAAATAGTTAGGACAGCTGGTCTGAGGGAAGAAACGGGACTTCTGGGAAGCATTAGCACGGAGCTGAGGTGAGGTGCAATAGTGGATATTTCTTCTGTTCATCTGGCCTGCTTTTCCTCTTTCTTTCATGCTATACTTTAAAGTAACTATGGTCATGTACTCTCCCCATATCTCTGTCCTGGCCATTATCACCTGAACTCCACTATTTGCACATCACATCACATGTATTTATAGCAGTCAGGAGGTATAAGTCAACAGGCAGAGACAGGAAAAACTCACAACTGCGATATCCTCTAGCTAAACAGGCTGATCTTACTTGGGTTCAGATACATACTGTATGTGTATCAGCTTGGACTTTGACTAACAGCAGTCCTGAGGATAAGTAATATGCATTTCAATAAATGCAGTGCAGCCACTGTCAGTAATCTGCCGTCTTGACCTTCATGTTATCACTGTCAGACTGCAGAACTACATGTAGGATAGGTAATATTTCTTCATTCTACATGATGGGTTGACAAACACATGGAAAATGCAAGTTTAAAAAAAAAAAAGCCAGGGAACACTATTCACATTCAAGATTTCTGAGCTCAATTTCTAAAATTAATAACACAGAATGACCAAAGGAAAAACAAGCAAAATGTCCAAATGAGCACATAGCTGCTGAAATAATGCTCACTGCTGTGACACACTGCTGTTATGCCTCGTAGCACAGTGGCTCTGTGTGGCCCTCACCAGGACAAGCAATGGATGAGCAGAAGTGGGTGAGGGAGCACTTCAGTGCAGTCACTCTGCTGCCATCATCTGTCCAGCCTCACAACTGTTAATGATGATAAAAAAAGCAATATGCAACTATTATGTACAGTACGTGGGTGTATACAGAATCAAAATGTGTATTATGTCTAAGTTTACTACATTTACTGCAAATAAAACAAGGCATCAAAAAAAACACATTAAGATTTAAAAGGCTGAAAGTATTCGATCACAGCAAGAATCAGCACAAAATGTGCCAACGAGTGTGTTTCTATCCGTGATTTAGAGAGATTTCAACAATGTAAACTATTTTCCCCAGCATATTTGACTAATGATGTAATCTGACAGCACAGATGTCATGTAAAGGCTTATTAAAAATGAGGTACAGCACAAATTTTAAATGGCTTTGGACCACATGTGATGCTTATCAGAGATTCTAGGCTTAGGTCCTGTCCTTCAGGTGTGCGGAAAGTAAATCTCTCCAACAAGGACGTAAAAAAGAGAAACAATTCCATGCGAGCCAACTGTTCACATCCGTTTACCTAGAACAGAAAAAGAAATACTTCAAACAAAATGACAAATACCGACTGGTGTCATTTGTAGTGCAATGACTCACAGAGCCAGAGGGTATCTCCTTCAGCTGCTTCATGCACCCATTTCGGCTATAATGCATCTTCGACTTAATGGATTTCAGATTTAGCAGATGAAATTCAGCTGTCCCATCCCAGCCCATTTTCACAGCTTTTCCCCTATGACTGTAAGACAGACTTCCCCCCACTGCCACTCTGCTAAGGATTACAAAGTCACTGATGATGAATGGATGGATGGATGAAATTCAGAGTTCACAGTGTAGCATCCAGTGGTACTCAGGGACATACAGTAGTTACAGGGAGGGCTGGGAACCAACAAAATAATTTGCAATAATAATAATTATAATTTTGAGGAGATGGTAAATGCATTCAACTGTTGAACGTGTTTGTCGTGGGGTTGGCAGAGCTCCTGTCATCAAAAGAAAAATTATGAAAATATAAAAAGACAAAGTAAAAATCATTAAGTGCAGTAAATACCAGTTTAGATGCTTCTAATATCTACAGTTTTTCAAAATAAACAAAAATAAAGTGCAGAAACTTTAAAAGGTGGAGCAAAATTACTGAAGAAAGTAAAGGAAGAAAAGCAAAAAGGAAAGAGCTTCACAAAAAACTGAAGCCATTTGCGATCCTGCAGTAGTTCATAAGCCTGGACTGCAGGACCGAGAAACATCATTCCCCTGTTGGTTAGCAGTCAGAACCTCAAGCTGACACCAAAACTGACTTTTGGCTGCTCCCATTAAGGGTCCCCATAGCAGATTGGCTTGTCCACATATTTGGTTTGGCAAATTTTTACGCCAGATGCCCTTCCTGACACAACCCTCCATTTTGTCTAGGCTTGGGACTGGCACAGAGGTGCACCCCCTTGTGGCTGGATTTGCATCAACACCCCATGTGGGGCTCAAACCCACAACCCTAACTAATGAGGTCACATACTCTACTGACTGAGCTAGCCAGGTAGGGACAACCTCAAGCTGACACCAACGGTCCAAAATCATTCACCCTCTTGCACATATCATGGTACATGTTCTAATACTGACAGAATTCAATTCTTATTAATAGTTATTTTTCAGATTTAAAATATGTGACCTACTAATTTTGACCTATAAGAGTCCACATTACCTATTGAAAAAGGAATAAAATTCTCTCTTTTCAGAAATTACCTGTTTTCATCCAGAAAATGTTCAGGGTTGAACTTCTCCGGAGTTGCATATTCATCCCTTTCGTGCAGTATGTTTTTCAGCACTGGCAGCACCGTCACCCCCTGTTGAGGGCACACAAACTACTGCTCAAATGTGAAACAATATCAAGAAACACTGAAAGAACATTTACAAAAAGACATTACACACATAAGGAGTTCTCATTGTAGGAATTAAGAAGGATGTATGAAGTAATAATCATCTTTTGCCCCACTTGGACAGCTGCAATACAAACAGCATGAAACAATGTGGAATGATGACTCTCAGATGTTCTCCACACTGCTTTATTCTTCCAATCATGCTCACCTTGGGAATTCTGTAGCTGGATATTGTGGTGTCTCTGTTGGATACTCTGGGTGGTGTCAAGGGAACTATGCTTCCAAATTGTTGAACTTAATGGATCATAGCATTGATGAAGTGAATTGTAGCTCTGTCATCCATTGAGAGCTGCCAAGTCCAACCAAGCAACTCATCTACCTCAGCATGGACCTTCTCTGTGAAATCAAGCGGCAGCAAATCAGCACTATTCTGAAAGCGGCTATAAACGGTGTGAAGTAAAAACAGAACGTGTGTATTTGTGTCTACAGTATATATTAACCATCCGAAAGACACCTTGGATCTCAGGGTACTCTTGGCCATATATAGAATTGCCCATCTGAGGCTGTTGGAAGTGGTTTCTGTACCAGCCCCAAACAAATCCATCACACAGTACAGGAGATTTTCCTCAGTAAATACAGTGCCTTTGTCCTTGTGCTTCAGAAGGTAAAAAAGAAAAAAAAATATTATGCAACTTTTCTACTTTGAAACTGAAGCCACGTTGCAATGAAAACGAGAAAGGTCACAACTGGCAGAAAACAAATGCTCTAGACTCTAAATTCAACCCACTTCACTTCCCAGCATACAGCAGCTGCCCTAGAAGATGCAACACTTAGCAAAATTATAAGACCTTTAACTTCAGGAAAAGAGTACATTACTAACTTCTGGCTCTGACTTTTTATCATTTAACCTTTAGCATATAAAAAAGGTTTGATTTATCTTCTCTACATCATCCAGATAATCAATATAGTCTCTTGGGTCTGATGGATTTGTCATCCTTATGTCATTTAAATTCTTCGAGTTTAGATAAAACAGAAGTTTTATCTAAACTCAAAAAGGCTAACTGATGTCCTCCAGGCAGAAAATCTATCATGGTTGGAAACTGGATGTATAGCTGGCAGAAATATGGATCATTGAGGAAATCCATGTGAGTGACATTTTTATTAGCCATTCATCTAGTGCTTTTTCTGGACATTTTATCATTACTTTTATTTAGAAGCTTAGAATCCTTACTGAAAAGTACAACAGCAGGACCCCTCCTGGGATTTCAAACCACATGCCAATCAAATTACAAGTGTGTGTTCTTAACCACTAAGTTTCCTTAATGGCCTGCATTATGTAACAGAGGCGATCCAAAATTTCATTAAACAAAGCAAACATAAAGTCCCTGGAGGGCAGGCTACTTACGTACTTGACCAGCAACAGCAAGCACAAGAAGAGAAGTCCCTGCATGTCTGTCCATCTCCAGGACAGCTGAGGGATGGACGCTCACTGAAAAGCACTGTATTTCTGTCAGATGCACAAAACTATAATAAGCACCCAAGTTACTGTTTCTGCTTTTGCCCATAAACTTACATATTGTGCCAACAGTTTTTTTTTCCATTTTATAGAACTCACGGTTCCGTGAGAGTTAAAAGAGTTTATTTGCCACGTACATAGTAACCGAGTATACCATGTAGCGAAACTCGCCCTGATTCAACAGGAGACTGTGCATGGTTACATTCCAGAAAGAAAAAAATTTACAAGTAAAGAACAACAACAAAAAACAAACAATCAGACAGTCAGACTTCATACAGTACATCATGTCGGCGCCACGCCTCCAACTCCATCATCAAATTTGCTGACGACACGGTGGTGCTGGGCCTCATCTCCAACAACGATGAGACAGCATACTTGGAGGAGGTGGAGAACTTGGCATCATGGTGCCAGGAGAGCTGCCTCCAACTGAATGTCGGCAAAACTAAAGAGATGGTGGTGGACTTTGGTAGGCGACAGCAGCGGTCCTACACCCCCCTTAAAATCAACGAGACTGCAGTAGAGAGGGTGAGCAGTTACAAATACCTGGGCGTTCATGTCACTGAGGACTTGACATGGACCGTACACATTCAAGCTCAGGCCAGTAGAGCAAAGCAGCGGCTCTACCACCTCAGGCAGCTGAGGAAGCTACAGGTCTCTCCGGCGATCCTTAAAACGTTCTACTCTGGTGCTGTACAAACTGTTCTGACTCAGAACATCATCTCCTGGTTTGGGAACAGCTGTGCTCAAGACATCAAGGCCCTGCAGAGAGTGATCCAGGCGGTGGAACGCTGCACCAGATCTGATCTACCATCCCTACAAGACATCTACGCCAGGAGATGCAGGACCAGAGCGACTAGGGTCGTCGGTGACCTGTCTCATCCCAGCAACCATCTATTCATCTTGCTGAAATCAGGCAAACGCTTCAGAGGCATTATGGCCAGAACGGAGAGGCTCAGGAGGAGTTTCTACCCACAGGCCATAAGACTTCTGAACCCGGACATGCTATCACAATCCTCACAGACCAGGGTCTTCAATATTCTGTGACCACTCCCCTCACTGTCACTGTCCTTCGAGTGCACCTTAAGATTTCTTTACCGTTTTACTTATTTATTTATTTATTTATTTATTTATTTATTTTTTTTAATTTATTTTTACTTATTTATCTATTTGCTGTTTGTTTCTTTTCTTCTTGGTGTTTGGTTGGTTGTTTGTTTTATTTTTCATTGTAAATTTTCATGCACAGTCTATCCTGGATAGAACACATTTCACTACATGGTGTACAACCATGTACGTAACAAATAAACTCTTTTGACTCTTTGACTCCCACCTGGAAAAGAGGAACACAAATGTGAGAATGCTTTTTATGGATTACAGCTAAGTATTAAACACCATCGTGCCAGCTGAGCTCGTTGACAAGCTCAAAACCCTGACAACCGCACCCTGTGAAGTTGGATCATGGGCTTCCTCAGGAGTAGGCCCCAGGTGGTGAGTTTGGGGAACATGGTCGCCTTGGCGCTGACTGCGTGCTTAGGCCTCTGCTGTACTCCCTATTCACCCATGACTGCGTTGCCTCGCTCAAATCCAACATCATCATCAAATTTGCTGAGGACACCACTGTCATCGGCCTCATGACAAAAAACTATGAGCGATCCTACAGACAGGAAGTGAGAACCCGGACCTCATGGTGTTAAGACAATGACCATCTCAAAATCAGCAAAACAAAGGAGCTGATCGTGGACTTCAGCAGAATATGTGCCTGTCAGGCCCTCGTCTTTACCAACTCCTGCGTGTATATTTGTTTTTGTGGGGAGACACTACCATGTCCTTGTCTTAGATGATTCTCGACTGCACATTTGCCCTGCCCTGGCAATGATGGGATGAGCGCCACTAGTTTTAAACTGTCTGCAATTAAATCCCATCATTGAGTACCACAGCCAAGCGTGTTCAGTCTTTGTTGGTCTCTGTGTTTTCGCTCCTCTTGGCGATTCTGTGGTTCTGTTTCACGCTGTGCCCCCTGATTCTCTGTGCTCTGCTCCCCTACTGTGGACCCTGGTTTCCATGCTTGCGACCTGTGGTTCTCTTCTGCCGTGCCTGGGCGACATGCCCAGCACTTGCGTCCCGGTGTTTTCGCCTGCCGCGGAAATCCTGGTCCTCTGTTCTCCTCTCTCTCCCTCAGGTACACTCTTCACCACTTCATCCATATTACTCCAGAATTCTTCTTTCTCATCCATCTCACACCCAACTTGTGGGGCAAATGCACAACATTCATCATCACACCATCAATTTCCAGTTTCATAACCATCACTCTGTCAGACACTCTCTTTACCTCCAAGAAACTCTTGACATACTGTTCCTTCAGGATAACCCCTACTCCATTTCTCCTCCCATCCACACCGTGGTAAAACAGTTTAAACCCCCCTCCGATGCACCTAGCCTTACTCCCCTTCCATTTGGTCTCTTGCACACACAATATATCAACCTTCCTTCTCTCCATCATATCAGCAAGCTCTCTCCCTTTATCAGTCATACTACCAACAATCAAAGTTCCTACCCTCACATCCACTTTCTTAACCTTCTTCCTCTACTCCTTCCTCTAGACGCTTCCCTTCTCTTTTCCTTTGGCTTCTTTGCCTTCTTCAGCCAACAGTAGCCCAATTTCAGCCAGCACCCTGTCGAAGGTTCGTCGAAGGACAAAAAAATATACTGGTTTGTACATGTTCTTGCAGCTGGATTGCAGTTAGAGTGCTTTACAAAAATAATATTGAATTGAGTAGAGAAAGAGGACTTCCTTGCAGTAAGAGCTGCAGCATAGCCAAAGCTATCGAGTACCAAAGCAATGCATGCCCAAGCCATTGATTTGTGTTACACTACATTAGTGAGAAGCATTTTCTGCGGGATGCCCCAGTGCTTCTAAGTAAGCTAACAGATATCTTTCTGCCACAGGGTCTCCTCCCACCAGGATGTGCCTGGTGCAACTTGAAAGGGATTTGGCAAAGGATCATCTCTATAATGTGCCTTAAGTGACTCCTCTCAATCCAAAAGGAATGCCGGCTCTACTCTGAAACTCATCTGGATTGCCAAGTTGCATACCGTATGAAAGAGGGTTAGCCCTGAGTAGAGTTCGGTCAGGTAAAAACCTAATTTAGGCCACTTGTATCCACATACTTGTTCCTTCAGTCATTAACCACACTTTATTACCAAAGTTAAGGATGGGAGTATACACTGAGCAATAGACTATGAGCTTTGTTCAAAAACTGAGCTCCTGCTTTACCATTGCACACTGGTACAGTGCACTCAAAACACTGCTCCAATCTCCCACTTCCTTCTTCCATAACTCATAAACACGACCCCAAGACTCCTCCACTGTTTTCACTACTCTTTTCAAAGAAAGGTCCAAGACCTTGCACGTAGAGGTATAGATTTTCATACCTGCTGTCTCAGCAGCAAACCGTTAAAGTGCACATCAAAGGTCACAATGAAAAGAGGGATGACATCATCCGCAAGAAGTAGGGATGCCACCCTAAACACACCCAACTGAACATGCCCCAAACCTCAGCTGAGCCTTGCCCAGACAATAATAAATCACAAACAAGACTGGAGATAATACACAGGCTTGCCAGAATCTGACTGTCAGTGAAAGAACATAGGCAGAGCCTTGTACTGCAGTCATACAGGGACCATTCCTGCATTAGTGAACCTGGTACCTCCAAAGCACATGCTGAAGGACATTTACCTCTCCAAAGTTCCCAAAACAAGTGTAGTCTGGGTATGTTCATGTCATCCACAACAACCCTGCAATCTTATCTCTATGGAGGTCAAGCACCACCATGGCTATGTCAGGAACAATAATAGAGTTTTATCCACAAGAAACAACACATGAGGGCCTGTCCACTGGGTTAAGGAGTTCCTCTAAATAATCCTTTCACTGCTCCACAGTCTTCTCACAAGTAGTGAGTACTTCTCCGCTCCTACTTAATAGAGCCTAGGCAGGGCCACACCTTCACTTCCTGAAGCAATGGACACTTGGAGAAGTCAGAACACCTTGGAGGCTATCTGACAGCTTTTCTCCATGGACTTTCTGAACACCTCTTGCTCAAGTTTTTGCTTCTGTATCTGTGCTGCTGCTCTTTTAGGATGCTATTATTTCTCAACTGAATCAGAAGACCACACAGAGAATTTCTCTGAAAGCCTTCTTCTTTAGCCTCACAGCTTCCCTTACTGTTGGTCTCCATCAGTGGGTTCCAGGGCTGGCACTATGAGAAGCACCAACAACCCTCAGACCACAGTTTTTGGTAGCCACATTCATGACTGAGGTCTTAAATGAACTCCATTCAAATTCAATGTTTCTAACATAACTCTAGAGAGAAGAAGGTTTCCTGGTGGGAGTTAAATCAGTCATTCCCAAAAATCCTCACAGAATATATGACTTTTTTAGGTCTGTCTGTCACGTAGTGATCAGTTGACATCACCCCACAATGCTTCACATGAATGTCCAGAGCCAACAGCCTCCAATCCAATGAAACTACAAACTTTATCATTGACTGTAGGCATCAAGGATGTTCTGATACCAAGTACACTTATGCATCTTCTTGAGCCTGAACATGTTGTTTGTTACAGACGATCCCATCCAATAAACAATTCACCACTCAGGTTCAGATGCAGGAGGCCATTCCTCCCAACTTATCCAATCATAATTACACTTCTCCAGGTGTTGATGTTGCCAGCCCAAACAACAATCCTTCCTCCACCAGGAAGAGCTACAAAAGCCCAGGGTTTGTAAGCATCCACCCCCCAGCCCAGTCTTTCATGGATAAGAAACTCCAGCACAGGAAAGAGACCATAATCAAGTAGTCTTGCTTCAAAACCCAAATTATGTTTTGAGGTGAGAACAATTATATCTACCTGATTTCTACACCTCCTGGAGTCATGATATTCCACATTCCCAGAGCCAGAGTTTGTTGCCAGGCCTCGCACAGTCTAAGTTCACACCACTCAAGCTTACCGTTTGGCTATTGTTGCATCTGACATCCTTCTTGCAGGTAGTGAGCTCCACACTGCCAATTCAGGCTGAGCAATATCAGTCCCTGAGCCACCAAGCAGCTGGTCCCAGAAACTCAGATGAAGGCTCTTTTTGTTCATGAGGATCACTATGCATTATTCTTCGTGTAGACTCTCCCCCAACCCATCCTGTTTGCCAAGGGAGACCCCCCCACACCCCACCAGAAGCTCTAGGCTCTAGATAATGTAATTCTGAGGTTCACGGAGGCATGTTAGCTGCACCACATCAATGCTATGATTCTCTTGTGTGATGGGCAGTTTCCTTCCTCAGTACATTTCAATTCTAAATGTGTCCTTAAAGCTGTTCAGTAGGGGTCTGTGTTCAAGATGAACCTCCACTTAAGTTCACACTGCTTTAATTTGTTCAGGCTGTCAGACAGAACTGTGCTCTGAGTAGCCTTTTTCTTGCAAAACTCACATTTTTAAAATTTAAACCATCTACTGCACACTGTCTAAATGCATATAATGTGCAAACCTTGCTCATGTCGCTCAGTTTCTATTCTGACTTTAATCAAGCAAATGTTCTGCAGCTTCATTGTGACAAAGCAAACGCAGGGGTGACCCTGCAGCAACTGATGGGTCTGTGTTTCTCCTTATACCGAGTGGTGTTGCTGCTGTTTTGTCATGAGCATAATTTGCTAGAGTAAAGTTGAGACATTTTTTTTTTCAAATGCTTACAATCAATAATGAAAGGCTGAATTATTTCAAAATAAAAAATACCTAAAAATAGGCAAAAACATTTATTTAAATGCTATATCACAGTAACTATTACTGCTATTTTTTTTATTTTTGGAACAAATTATTTTTAATCCATCCATTCATTCAGCATCATGACCCTCCTCCTGGGGGTCGTCAACAAGAGACCTCCAGATTCATCTATCCTGTGCCTTTGCTTCTAGCTGGCTCCAGGTAAGGCCCATCTTTTTCAAGTCTGTGAACTCCATTTGAATGCCCCAAATTGTTCTGGTTGCCGAGGAGATCTACACTCGTTTTAATGCTTTTTTTTACCGTCTCTTCTCATCCATCCATCGACTTCTTGTCGACCACTTATTCCGAGGAGGGTCGTGGTGGTTGTGTGCCTTTCCCGGCAGCAGAGAGCACTAGGTGATGACAGCACCCCTAGATTCCACCTCACCTGAGCAGCCCAGAGGCTGTGAGGCAGCAACGCTGCTCATTTTCAGCATTTATTCACAGCACAGTTAGGAAGAAACAACTATTGATGTTATTCCAATGAGAAAATATTCTATTAATGACCTTCCCTTGTTGTTGCACTTCCACCCATCTAGTGAGACCGCTTTATGACTGCTTCGGGCGGGGCTACATGCTGCTGCATGCCAGTGTGATTATGAATGGGGCAGCACCTATCCCTGAAACCCCGAAATAACAGAAAATGGTGAAAAGAAGAGATAAGGAGAAAGATGCACAATAGAATCTGTGTGTGTGTGTGTGGGGGGGGGGGGGGGCTCCAAAGCCCACAGCGAGCCTGTGTATCCCTGCAATATTTGTTCGCAGGAGTTCCACTTGGACTTCTCTTTGCCCCCCCCCGCACACTGTCACACATGTGCACTGGGCCAAGCCCGTGACCTCTGCGGACAAGCACATGTTTCTGAGAAAATTTAACTGAAAGTGCTTGGACTCCACTTTCACTCAGCGCCTTGCATTTACAACCTTCTAACATGGCGGTAAGAGGAACTCACCACACACACTTTGACACTGCCACACACATGTGTTGTGTATTTATATTTGTCTACTTGGTGTTTAGTAGTCTGATCGTGTGGTGCTTCCATTAATGTGGACTTTGAATGAAATACAGCATTGGTGGAGCTTCAGTACAAACTAACAGGAGAAATAGTTTCACACAGGCCTAAATTGTAACATAAAACAGGAATAATAAAGTTTACTGACAGTATCATAAGTGCTGTTGGAAAAGCATAAAGGTTTTTTGCTAAGAGAAAATATCATTTTGATGTTTCTTATTCTTGCATGATGCACTGTCGGTGAGAAAGACTGCTGCTTTCCTAATGTCACACTACTGAGATAATTGTAAAATCAGACATGAAGTGTATGTACAACATATCATTTAAAACTTTGAATAAAGTGCAAGCTAGCTTGTGCAATTTTCTAACATTTATTTGTAAATGATGAGGTACTCACCCTGAAAATGTTTCTTTGTAGACACAAAAGTCCACAAGGAGATTCTCCAGCTGCTGTTTGAACATCCTTATGGACTAAAGGTGTCTGATTTTGACGGTGCCTACTGGAGATATTACTGTAAAAATCCCATCTTTGCAAAACATAGATTCAGGAAGCTGAGGGCTCTTCTTAAATCCATGGAAGATTATATGGATGTTGTGGCGTTAAACGGAGAACAGTTTGTCAGACTGAAATCAGAGCCCATTTCACCTAGACCAGGTGTCAGCATCCTGGCAACATGGCAGATGACATGCAAACCCTGCAGGAACCTCATTGCTCAGCCAGCATGATGCACTATTGGTGAAGAAAGACTGCTGCCTTCCTAATGTCACACTACTGACATAATACATTTCGGGGAATTTGGTATCTACCTTTCTTGTAGAATGACATTTCTACCAAACAGACCTTTATGATACCTGGATGCATCAAGCTAAACTCAGTCAGCAAGTCCACTGACTTCATACTATACATGTTCAAATAACCAATTTTGCACGATACAAACTCTCCACTTCATTTAATTTGTTTTCATTTTAGATGTACTAATTATTTTTATTTATTCTAGCCATATCCAATTTTTTTTTACAGAACCCAACCCATAATTATATCAAAGGATGTGTATTATTAAAATAATTAGGTAATAAAAACATGCACGATGTAACACTTCTGTGTTGGATCAGACAGCAACTGTGACTACACTAATTTCAAATGATTTAGAATGCATTTTGTAATGAAAAAGGTTCCACTCTACAATGGACTGATATCCAAACCAAGGTGAACCCTGCTTCATTTCTTATGATATAGCAGGACAACAGGTGCTAGACAACAGTGACCCTGCCTACACTGACAGAGGTTTCTGACAGTGGTTGAGTATAATTATTAGAATGTATTTTCTTTGATTTGTTTCTTTGTCTGCTTATGTAGTTTTCACAGAACAATCTGTAAAGGAATGCAGGGACATTTGTGCTTTGCAGCTTTTACTGACTGGGATTTACAAAGAGTCTGAATTTCAAACAGCGTCGGGGTCCTAATTATGCTCGTAAGCTAAGAACCAGCAAACTCAGCTGATGGTTTTTCTTCTTCAAGAGACTTTTTTCTTGTACAACAGAACCCACTTTGAATACTTTTTTGTTCCCACAGAGGTCAGAAGAAAACCACATTAGCGTAGCCAGAAAGTCCTTCATTCATGTTGCTCAAGGTCAAGACCAAAGTCAGCAACTGTCCATTAACAGTAGGTGAATTATGTAAATTTCTGTGCTACATAAATGTTTGCACAAGTTGACTAATTATTGCACTAGGTCTAAAGATCCATGTTATAGCTATTATGAACATCATCTGTAACTAACAAGTGCAAGTTTTTTAACTATGCTTTCTATTGCGCTACTTTTCTCTGGCTTCTAAATGTAGTATGAATTACCATCAAGCCTATGCTGAAGAACTAAATCCATATTTTGAACTTTTAATGTTTTTTTAAAATGATTTTATTTGTATTTAAAAAATATATTTCAAAATACAATTTGTCCAAGTCATCTCTGTGTTGTTTTTGTGAATCTATGATAGGCAGTCCAGCTCCTGTACAGACTGAACTTATGGGAGAACCGAAGGCTTCCCTCCAGGACCTCATAGAAAAACATCCAGAAGGTGTACCATTTTGGCAGTTTGGCTCTCCTGCCCCCTTTATCACCCTGATTTACTGAATCATTTTGGATCTATAAAACATCTGCTGGCCTCCCTTACTGATGTGGTACAACGGCAGGGTTTTGGTGTTCAAACCTGTGTTCACCCAGCTGCTGTTCAGACCAAAGCACATCGACCCATAATATAAATGCACTTTGTTTACTTTTTACTTTTACAATAATTAGTTTTGAAAGTTTAAATAAATAATACCTACAGTACGTTACAAATATATAATTAAAATATATAATTGAGACTAGGAACACAGAAAACTACTGTCAAGGAACTCCAGGGAACGAGGGAAGGGACCCAAGTGCGGAGACAACGCGAGGAGCTAGGGTTTGGTAAGGTAAACAAAGTTTATTTAGAAATAAACACAGGATCACAACACAGATGCAAATCGTAGCGCTTTTCTGTTAAGATCCCATGCCGGTGCTGTCCGGCCCTGTAGCTTTTATCTCTGCGTTAATGAGATGACTCGGTGCACCTAAATTGGGTAGGCGGGCTCCACCTGGCTGGTTCCTGACAACTACAGTTTTGATGACGGCGTTTTTCTTTCTAGCTCAGTATAATATTTGCCAAAATAAAATACAAATGTATGAACGTAATAAAGACAAATTATTATGATTACAAACAATACATGCAGAGTTATTCCTTAGTACCCTGGTCCCTGAGAAAGGTCATGTTGTGTGAAAATGGGTAAATTGAGATGACTATTTCCAATTTTTTTGTTATGGGGAAAAATAGTGTGTTGCAGCCCAACCCAAAAATCTCAAAAAATTTTCCCAAATTTCATTACACCATTGAAAAAATTTCTAAGATACAACACTTTGTGTAAAATAGTAGTATTTAAAAGGTTTGCTGTAATTCACATGCTTACAGTATTTATCCTTGTAAAAAAAACACTAAATATTATTGTATTCACCTGTGTGGCTCAGCACGGGATACTGTATCAGTGCATACATGAGGTGATTTTTTTTTTTGCTCAATTTTTTTGGCTAGAGCGTGTTGTACAGGTCAGATCAGTGTATAATTTGAGACAGGAATTAAAAATCACATGACATTCTACTGAAAATGTGCGAATCTGTGAACATTGAGGAATGACTGTACTGATTTTCATCTAGAGCATACATACAGTTACAGCTGTACTGTTTTCAAACTGGATTTTCCCTTTTGTTACATTGTCAAAATGCAGATGGTCCCTGAGTTACAATGGTCTGACATGATTTTTCGAATTTACAATGGTAAGATGGCGATGCACTTTCAGTAGAAGCTGTACTTTGAATTTTTAATTTTTATTTATTCCCAGCAAGCAGTACAATATTTTCTCATGATGCTGAGCAGCAGCAGCAATCTGCCTCTCCCAGTCTGCCATACAGTCGCTACTGTATGTAACCAATACTCTACAGTGTTCTGTCTTGCCAGCACTTTTTTGGATACCCCCCTCCCCATATCTACATTGTGTTTTGTTCATCCATTATGTCTATGAAACACTTCACTGTGTCCTCTGAAATCAGCATGAAAACAGCAAGCCTGTAAAGCTTTTTAAGGCAGGCTAGGCTAGGCTATAATGTTCAATAGGTGTTATAGCACAGGTGGGTGGAAGCAATTGCGAGACACCATGGTAAAAAGTTTAAGTTATACTCTTTACCAACTGTTGTTTCCGACAAAGAGCGTCGCCATTAGCCGAGAGCTAGTGTTAAACTTTTGCAATTGGCAGTAAACAGAATCCTAAGAAGCCACAATTCAAAATAAACAAAACACAAGGTCTTAGCAAGACAGTGGTTGCAGGAGAGTTCACAAGCAGAACTGAGCAGACAGGAAGTCCAGGTAGGAACTACAGTAAATCCTGTCCACGATTGGTTCCTAAGCCAATCAGTCACCCAATTAGTGCTCAGTCTGAATACGAGGGCAGAGATTGCCTACGTTCTGTTGTAGAAGCAGCCACAAGCATGACAGCAAGTTAGGTGTGTTACATACATTTTCAATTTACGATATTTTCAGCTTACAGTGGGTTTATTGGAACATAACTTGGGGACCATCTGCACCTATGTTCCTTCAGAGTTTATGTTAATTGGAAGAATACAGAATTTGTGACATGGACTAACTGCTGGAACTCAGTGTGTTGGAAAGGAGCCCTCAGGTTTTGCAATTACGACTTTGGCAAAGCATCTTAAAGTGTCGTGGACTTCTTACAAAACTAAAAATCCCATCTTTGTCATAGGGGTCAGCTCCGGGAGGCCAGATGAACTTCAGGCGTTGAATCATTGACACAAAGAAAATGAAGAGCTCCATCCTGGCCAGCTGCTCCCCCAAACAAACCCTAGGTCCTGACACAAGAACAAGGACACAGTGAATTCAGTGTAATGCATATCTTTGTAATGTACATACGCCAAGGTGCTTAAAACAAATGACTCCGCTATACGTGGACATGCAAAAATAATATTACAATCATTGTAAATAACACTGAGGAAAGATATACAACAATAAGGAATGGTAAGGAGCATATTAGGACTGCTACACTTAAAAGACAATACATATCGCTGTGTGATGCCCTGATATAGGCTATCCCTTAAATAAACTAAGCAAAAAAGCAGCAATAAATTGCAATTCATCTGAGTTTTCGTATTTAGAAAAGTAAAAATAAATTCTCACCCAAAGAAAAGGCCAGAAATGCTTCATTTTTCACGAATTTTCCTTCTTCACTGAGGAAGTTTCCTGGGTTAAATTCATTAGGAAATTTCCAGTGATTTTTATCAGTGAGGATGGCAGTTATGTTTACAAAGACTTGAGTTCCCTATAAAAAAAACCACAGAATAATTTTAGTAGGAAATCTCTGCTTGTGTCCAAAAAACCTGATACAGTTTAACAGATTTTTAATTAAAAAGCGCCATCCAATAATTGCAATGCAGCTATCATTTGCTCCTTACTTGGGGCAGATGATAACCCCTCAGCTGTGTGTCCCTCGTGACCGAGTGCACTAATCCCAGTGGTGTGATATTGCCAAATCTCTGTATTTCATGAACAGTTGCCTGAACATAGTGCATGTTGGCTCTTTCCTCCATGGTTGGCAAGTGATCGTAGCCAAGCACTTGAACAATCTCCTGATGACATTTCTCTAATGTTGGGATTATAACAGAACTATCAGAAAGTTACATTTATTACATTTACAGTAATTCATCTAGCAAACTGTTTTCTCCAAAGCAAAATACAATTGTGATTGAGTAGCATTTGGCAGACATTTTTGTCTAACGTAATTAACAATGTTGCAGTCATTCACTCCATACAGCAAAGCAACATCACACACACACACACACACACACACACACACACACACACCATGGGCAGTTTACAGTCATCAGTTTACCAGAAACACATCTTGAGATAGTGGGGAAAAAATTTAATGCAGCTGGAAAAAGCCCAGGTGAACATCCAAATCCCAAACAGACCCGAAGGAGATCCGAACCCACATCTACAGTGTGTCATGTACGCATCCTCTCCATCACCACGCAGCTCTCTTCACCCCGCAAAGCAGACATGGACGCGTTTTCACCACGCAACCATGAACACAACAGACTGTATAAAAGTCTTACATGGAAGCGTGCCCAGCACTTAGTTCTCCTTTGATCCTCATTTTCTGTTCCAGACTCTGTGTCTTACACTATTGTGTTCACAGTTCTCTGACGTGGTTTGTTTCTTATGCGTTGTATTTCGCAAAGTGTTTATTATTTTGTTATTCACTTATTTTGTTAAATAAATGATCTCTGACCTGTGCTTTGGGTCTCGCAATTGCTTCCACCGACTCCCCCGTAACACAGTGGTGCTTGAAAGTTAGTGAACCCTTTAGAATTGTCCATATTCCTGCATAAATATGGCTTAAAACATCATCTGATTTTCACACAAGTCCTAAAAGTAGATATAGAAAACCCAGCTAAACAAATAAGACAAAAATATCATACTTGGTCATTTATTTATTGAGGAAAATCACCCAGTATTACGTATATGTGAGTGGCAAAAGTATGTGAACCTAGCAGGTAATTTGAAGGTGAGATTAGAGTCAGGTGTTGTCAATCAATGTGATGACAATCAGGTGCGAATGGGCACCCTGTTTATATTAAAAGATCAAGGGCTTCATCTTCCAACATGTTTGTGCAGTATCATGCCACAGACAACAGACATTTCAGAGGACCTCAGAAAAAGAACTGTTGATGCTCATCACACTGGGAAAGGCTACAAAACCATCTCTAAAGAGTTTGGACTGTACCAATCCACAGTCAGACAGATTGTGTACAAATGGAGGAAGTTTAAGACTATCATTACTCTCCTCAGTGACAAAGATCACTCCAAGGGCAAGGTGTGTGATTGTCTGGGAGGTCACAGAAGAGCCAAGGGTAACTCCTAAGCAACTAAAAGCCTCTCTCACGTTGGTTAATGTTCATGTTCATGAGCCCACCATCAGGAGAACACTGAACAACAGTGGTGTGCATGGCAGGGTTGCAAGGAGAAAGCCACTGCTTTCCAAAAAAAAACATTGCTTCCCATCTACAGTTTGCTGAAGAGCATGCCTGAAAGCTATTGAAGTAGTTTTATGGACAGATGAGACCAAAATAGAACTTTTTGGTTCAAATGAGAAGCATTATGTTTGGAGAAAGAAAAACACTGCATTCCAGCATGAGAACCTGATCCCATTTGTGAAATATGGTGGTGGTAGTATCATGCTTTGGGCCTGTTTTGCTGCGTCTGGGCCAGGACAGCTTGCCATTGTGAACGGGAAAATGAATTCTGAATTAAACCAGCAAATTCTAAAGGAAAATGTCAGGACATCTGTCTGTGGACTACATCTCAAGAGAAACTGGGTCATTGCAGCAAGACAACGACCCCCAAGTACACAAGTTACTCTACCAAAGAGTGGTTGAAGAAGAATAAAATAAAGGTTTTGGAATGGCCAATTCAAAGTCCTGACCTTAACCCAATAAAAATGTTGTGGAAGGACCTGAAGCATGCAGTTCATTTGAGAAAACCCAGCAACATCCCTGAGTTAAGGTAATTCTGTATGGGCTAAAATTTCACCAAACCAATGAGCAGGACTGATCAAGACCTACCAGAAATGTTTAGTTGTAGTTATTGCTGCAAAAAGGGGTCACACCAAATACTAAAAGCAAAGGTTCACATACTTTTGCCACTCACATGTAATACTGGGTGATTTTCCTTAATAAATGAATGGCCAAGTATGACATTTTTGTCTCATTTATTTAGCTGGGTTCTCCATATCTGCTTTTAGGACTTGTGTGAAAATCAGATGATGTTTTAAGTTACATTTATGCAGTAATATGGAAAATTCTAAAGGGTTGACTAACTTTCAAGCACCACTGTAAATCATCTACATGCACCCACTGCACAACCAGTAGCACATGAAATACATATTATGCTCAAAAGCTATGAACAGAAGTGAATTTCAAAAACGTTTTTCCACCCTCAGTACTATGTGTACTACGTTTACTAAAAAGTAAAACAAAAAAATTGAAACGGGAGCATTTGGAAATTCAACAACACCACATGAAAATGGTAGGATGCATCAGCATAAGATACAGGCATGCAGAGAACCTTGAATGTCTGGGTGCTGCATCATGAAAATAAGACCCCATTGTAATGTGGTGGATGTAGTATCTGTTCCTGCCAAGAAGAGGTCAGCCACAGACATCATCAGATTCTCCTCAGTAAAAGTTGACTCTGGATTGGATTTTTGCTGTTCAGGTTATAAAACAAAAAAAAGCACCTAGTTAAAACAGGACCAATATATTACCTTCAATTTTCATAAAATACTGCAACTATTCATTGCCTTTAGAATTATAGCATTAACATGATTAAAACTGTGAACACATTTACGTTCCATTTTTGACTGTCGAAACTTTTTCTTTAAGTAATGCATCTCTTACTGCTTCAAGTTCTACAAGGTAGGCATCAAGGAAGTCTCTGAGGTTCTCTCTATCTAACGTGCTGCTATGTTCCTTTGCAGTCTCCTCAATAAAGGCCAGTAGCTTGTTGGCATTTTTCTTAATATTCTGCTGGGGTCCAGGGAGATACCTGATGAATGGGAACATGTTCACAATCTAACACAGAAAGATAAAGAACAGTATTGGAACACTTTCACGGGAAATGAAATTTGTGTCACAGAAAAAAATAATTGCATAAATAACACTGAAGATAGAAATATGCAGGGAAATTTCATATGAAGGTTTTTTTAAACATGAAATGAGAAGTTATAGAATACAAAATTTTAATTTTACAAAAATTTTGATTTGTTTAACAGCAATTTCTGTAACATCTTTACATTAGTTTACAAAAGGGAGAAGGTGATAAGCAATTGTATAACAAACTTGGAAATACTGTATAAGTACTGCACAGTTCTTTCATTTCACTGCTTTGGTATAGAGCTAAATATATTCAAAAATTAGAGAAATAATATAGATTGTACCTGACCAACAGAAGAACCTGCCAAAATGATATTTGTTTTCATAGTTTCCAGAAGGTAGGCAAAACGTTTGTTGTTGTAATCAAAACGGTTGCCAAAGACAATGGAGCAGATGATATTAGAGACAGCATTTTGAAGACAGTGCTGAGGATCAAAGCTCGAACCTTTACACATGGAGAAATGAGTTAGCATTTTACAAAACAGCAACACTCTTCCTGCTTGACCATTAGCATGAAACAAGGATCACAGTGATACAGCAGAAAGCCAGCAGATGAACGTACGTGTCCTAGCAGAACTGAAATAACTTCAGTGCAACAAAAATTTCAACTTCCATATGCAGTATAAATCATGGAATTAACAGCAACAGTTTGTTTGGACTGGTTGAACACTGCTACACAATTTCATTATCCCTAACCCAAGCATGAGAAAAATGCACGCAAGCAAAGTCAGTTAGCTATGTTGCCTAAATCCATGCCTATGTGCATAGCTCTGCTTAATGCACTAGTGAGCTTACGACTAAGAACAAAGGTAGAACAATATTTACCTTACCCATTATTGCCCATATATGACTATTTTCTGCCATTATACTTTTTACCTTCATGTTTCTCCATCTCTTCAGTCAAGTATCTGGCTTCTTCACAAATACGCTCCTCCAAGGACTTTTTGCCAAAACCAAAGTCGCGCAAAGTGTGCAAAGCAAATCTTCTTTGTTGTTTCCATGAGGTACCATAAGAAACCATCAGGATGCCTGTGTAAAATAAGAAGAGCATGATTTGCTATGTCTGAAAATCTCCATATAATGCAGATGATATACATTTTTAAAGGTGTAAAAAACAGGCAATAGTCAAGGTGATAGCCTCCAATAAAGGAGGGGAGCATGCTGAATATCTGCATATTTACCCTTTCCATTGGTAATCCAATTCAAAACAGGTACATAAGGCCTTCCGGAAAAGTCAGAAGCATTATGCACCAGAGCTTCCTTTGCAACATCAAAGCTGTTCAGTACTATGGATGGTTTCCGACCAAAGTAAAAGGAACTGATTTCTCCATATTCTTTCATCTGCCAATGAAATTAATCATGAGTTGATGACAATTTTCTTGGTTTCTACAGTTGCTTTGCAGTCAGTTGGAGAGGGAGGTGGGGAGAGTGCCAAAAACGGTACTCAAGTAAGTTAACATCTCCTATCAAAAGGTGACTAGCAAAGTTTGGTTTGTATACTAAGCTACATACAAGAACTTAGCCATTTATACAGCAGTGTAACTTTAATGGAGCAATTCAACTACCTTTATCAAGTTTACTGCAGCCCGAGGTGAGATTCTAACTCATGTCCTTTGACTGTGCTTTGCTGCCTGCAGCCACAAATGCAGTTATAGCTATAATTTCCACTTGGCTGATATGTTTATCAAAAATGATTTCTAACTCCACAACAATGTAATGAGCTGAGCATTTATAGTAGAAAAGTTCAAGAAAAAATGCCTCTCTCAAAGGAAAAACAGACTGGCATTTGAACAGACAGCCTTCAGGTTAAAAATCTTCATTGCAAACAGTTACTAATATTCCCTTTAAAAAGCAACCTGAGACACAAAATAACGCTGCCAAAATAGCTATCAAATGAAAAGGTCTAGTTAGTTCTGATACTCAGCATCCACAGAGAAAAGGTAAAATGCCCCAAGGTTGGTCACATTCTCTCAACAAAATGTCTTGCTGTAACTGGTCATCTGCAACTAAGACAAATTATTTTATTTTGCTGCAGCCTAGTCAATTTTATAACGAGCAACATTTCATTATGACGTTGAACAAGTATTTCATAAACATTTGTAAAATGAATAATTTCATTTCAATTTCTGTATTATCTTTCTGAATCGCTCTTTTAGAACTTGAGCACTTACAAATGAAAACCTTCTTACACAGCAATCTCAATTCTGACACAGTTCAACAAATCTTCAGCACAGGTTCCTGGCTTCAGTTTACCTCGTTGATGAACTTCATTGGTGTTTTAATCATCTGAGGCAGATTTCCTATGAAGGGAAATGGCTTGGGCCCCGGTGGAATCTTGGCTCTGGAAAGTTTTATCCTGAAAATCTCAGTCAAAACCAAGAAGAGCAGCCCAAAAATGACAGCTGAGCATACATTACTCAAATCCAAAAGCTTGATGATTTCCATTACTATGCGTTCTACAAGAGGAGCTTTGCTTCCCTCACGTTCCGTCTGCGTGACACAGATGCTGGGCCTCTCTTCATAAACAAAATCCAGGAAAAGGGTAGAGCTCTGGGATGGAATATGTATGCTTACGCAACAACTTTCCTACAAAGGGCGTTTCTATGAGAACTTTGCTATTTGAATGCTAGTAAAGTGTGACAGGTTTGCCAGCAGCTAAGACCTTTGACAAGAACCTGTTCAGGCTGAATTTTATCCACAACTGTTTTAACACAACTGTTCATGCACAGCCCTCTAATATTTACTTAGAGGGCTGTGCATGAACAGTTGTGTTGTTATGTGTATGACATTATGTAACAGTGATGCACTTTGTCCCACATGTTGACTCCTTTTTAATGATTGATTACCTGTCATGAATAAATTCTCACACAAAACAGTAGCTAACCTTAGCTTTTCCTTCATGTGTTTTTTTATTGTAAATCTAGAACTCAAAACATTTTTTTTTACTGTGGTAGCTTAAAATCATGTTGTATGGTGTCAGAAAATTGTCAAAGTTTCGATTAATCTATTTATATTTTTATAAATACATGGATGCATTATTACTCCACAGAGATATTGCAGATACTCGCATTTGTGGATGCATTTCATTTTACAAACAGATGCATGCAAAAGTTTGAACACCCTTTACCAAATTACATAATTTGGTGCCCAAACATATGCAAATGTTAAATTTACTCTTTAATTTCTTCTGCATTTTAGTTCATCAAATAATTTGTACATTAAGATTTTTGTAAAAATGCCATTGTTTTCTTTTATTTTTTTTTTACTGTTGAAGTTGTATTTACTATTTTTTACTTTAAATGTCAACAAATTATGCAGTTAGGCCAGGGGTTGTGTAAACTTTTGCATGGAAATGTAAGTTATTTTCTTTTTAACTGCAGTATTTATATGTACTGTATTGTGACATTTTAACAGGTGGGTTAAACTGGGGTGTGTACTTATTCTGTACAGAAATCAGTGGTAGTCCTAACTTTGTTAAAACTGGTGCCTATCTTATAGAAAAGAGAGAAACGCAGGGTTACAAGAGAACCAGGGGTCCACTTACTGCCCTATGGTATTACTGTTCTCTTGTATTCAGTTACCATTTTTACAATTATTTTTACTTGTAACGTTATTTCACATACATTTCCCACAGATCAGCAGTAACTGGTGATTATTATTAGTCCGTTTTTATTAATAGGCTTTTCTTAATACAATTTTTGTTCACCCCACCTTTGGAATGCATTCTACATATAATATTATTCTGCAGCTTTTGGTCATCATTGCATACAACATTAAAGCATTCCTAAAGCTAGAGGATTTTGCTGTTGAAACAGTTGCTTTATACTGCGCACGTACATTTTCAATGTAATAACAAGGCTGCTTTCAGTGGGAAAAGTGTTTCGCTGTTTGTGGCGTGGTCGTACTGCCCTCGAACGGTGAGATCAGTACATTACAGAATTATACTGTGCGTACGACCAGATAGGTACAGTACAGCGTACCATGGTGCAGGTCCTTGACACAACGTGTCAACAGACACGCTTCAACATGAGTGTTTCGGGAAAAGTATTATATGCAAATCTTAAATTAGCCTTCACAAACAACAATAGTGCCGTAAGTGTATGCACAAGGCACTAATGAATTAGCCTGCTTTAACCGTGCAGCTACAAAGAAAAATAAACGTTTCCTCCCACAGCCCATCGAAGAGTTTCAGGGGAATCTGTGACGCTGAGCTGCCCATATTGTACGTGGTGCTCGTGCCTCGAGTCAATGAGAGCGTTATATTTCGCTGATATGCAGACGGGTCAGTGCCTGCACGGGGTTTAGTGTAGCATCTAGCAGTAAGTCATCGTGAACAAGGACGTCAAAGAAACACTAGTTTTAAATCATTGTACGTCTCGTTGTAGGCAAGCATCTACTAAAATATGCAATCGTAACCCAATGCTCTGACCCTTTCACTTGAAGTCGAAGTTGCTACCGGAAATTATTCTCATTATAGTGCGTTTTTTTTTTTAAACCGGAAGTGAAGTAAGGAGCATTATTTTGTTTCTGGGACACTGGGACTCTCTCCCGGAAGTTGTTCTCAGTCTCGTTATAGTGGTGCCCTGTGTAGCGGCGTTGGAGTCTTGCAACTTGATCAAATCTGTGGCAGTGTGAAGTAAACATCGCCGGCGAAACTATTAATGGCAGACAAAGTAAGAATTATGTACATCTCCCTAACGACTTTTTAATTGTACAGTTCGATGAAGAAAATATATGAGGAGAGTTTGTGTGCAGTGTAAGCCTGACTGCAGGATCCAACTTTATGAGCTAATTACCTAAAAATGGATATTCAGCGAGAGGATATACTGGCGGAGCAAATACTGAACTGGCTGCTGGTACAAATGAAAGAGCTGAGGGGGATGTTCCTGGTTGTAGCATTTAGTTTCAAAGGGTTCAATGACAGATCGTTTTGTAAC
>CM030899.1:16094128-16112923 GCA_018136845.1 Heterotis niloticus | reverse complement strand
TATATATATATATATATATATATATATATATATAATTTAAAAAAAAATTAAGTATATGCTTCAGGGACAAAACAGCATTGCTTGGGGGTGTTGTTGAAGAACCTAAATTTCCGATTTTTTTTTTTCTCCCATGGCATCCACTCAGAGTTCAATGAAAAAGTTGATGTACACTGTTGATGTGCAATGGGAGACATCAGTGACCCATATCTATACTGGCGTTTCCACTTGGAGTGTGTGTATGGGGGAGGGAGGGAGGGGGTGCAGTGGACTGAAGCGGGTTTAAGAAACTTGGACAAACAGTAATTTGTGTTCTGCAGCTTTCCCCATGCCATTCTGCAAAGTTCTATTTGCAGTTCAATTTACTTCACTGTGGTTCTTCATCATGAGGTTGTGTTCCAGTGCTGTGGACTGATGGCAACATGCAGGCGATGTATAAAAATGAAAGACATTTCCTTACCTTTAACTTGCATACAGAAACCCAGCATGTATCTTTGGTACTCTTGACTGTTGTTTTGTGAATAAAAAGGAAAACTGATAAAATTTTTTTTAAAAAAGTTGTCTGTTTATGGTGTATTTTAATTTGCGTTTAATATAGCTAACAGGACAAGTCACAGCTTTTGTTGAAAACAGTCCTGCAAATATACACTAGTTAAATGTAATTGGGAAACCTTTCAAATACTGAGAAAGAGGAACAGGAAAGCAATACAGATTTTGTCTGTTATGCAGGAATCATTTCTTCCTTTTCTCAAAAAGAATGTGAATTTACCTCAGTTATGTAAAGCCACCTGTCCTTGCATCTGTTAGTTCTGTGTGAACTTTGTAAAAAAGCCCTTACTATTAAGTCACAGTACAAGCAATAATAATGCTCCCTACGTGCCAGTGTTTATGATTTAAATGCTTGTGTTCTTTTGCAAATGCATGTATGCATCAACACTGTAGAGTCCATCCACCTCTCTTACACGTGACAGAAAAAGCATCCTCTTTCTCAGTATTAGCACACCTGCTTCAGGCTTATGGGTAACCTTCAGTTTTTCTAAGTCAAAGTACAATTCTTTGCATATCTGTTACAATAGTTTGTATTGTAGAATATTAATTTGTCAAGCGATTGATAAATGTATATTCATCCAAACCCAACAGTACTTATTTCTCTTGCAAAATAAAGAAAATATTTTGTTCAGCCTGCTGTTTTTATGCCTTTTCTATTGTAGGAAATGTGATCTAAAGAGAAGTTATGCTTAAATGAAACTTGCAGAAGTCCATATGAATGAGCATATGCAAAAGTTTAAGAGCACCCCTAGTCAAAATTTCTGTTACGGTGAACAGCTAAGCAAGTTAAATCATAACTTTTACAGATTCAAAATGCAAAAGGAAAAGCGTTCAAAGTATGGGCACCCTGCTTGGTCAGTACCTAGTAACATCCTGTTTGATAAACAGTACCTCTTGCAATTTTTGTAGTCATCTAAGTCGTTCGGTTCTTATTTGCGGAATTTTTACCCTTTACTTGCAAAAGGCTTTTCATTTTTGTGACATTCTCAGGCTAGCTTGCATGCACTTTTCTTTTGAAGTCTATCCACAGATTTTGAATGTTTTTTTTTTTTTTTAGGTCGCCGAACTATGGTCATTCCCAAACCTTCAGCTGGTACCTGTTTCGGTAGTCCGTTGTGAATTTTAAGGTGTTTCGGATATCATCAGAAGCCACCCTAGTTCCATCTTGTACTGTTTTTCACACGGTATTGTGTTTGCTTCCCTAATTTGCTGACATTTAATTGAATCCATTCTCCATGCAACACAAACTCAAAGTATTTCCAGCCCTTGCATCAAAGTCAGACATGTTTTTTGCATGTAATTTTGTGCATTTTTTCTCCAAACCTTAGCAAATCGCAGCCAAAAAGGATTATTCTGACTTTCATGCCAGAATTTTGTTGCTTACAAAATTCATGAGATGGTAAAATATTCATGTTCTGATGCTGAATTTTTGTCATGACATAAGAAACGTTTTCTTCTGATTATTCTTCCCTGAAGCTCATATTTGTACAGATGTCGCTAAACAGTGGAACAGAGCATTACCATTCCATCGTCTGCTAAATCTTCCAAAAAGTCTTTTTTAAAACAAGGGTTTTGATTTGCCTTTCTGCTATGAGCTGTGAGCAGTTCGACTTATCCTCCACCGTTCTTGTTAACGTTATTACAAATATTACAAATTATATTACAAAAAGTGTACCTGAAAGTGCTCTTACATCTTATAGCAATTTCCTGCTTTTTTTAGACAACAGTTATATTAATTTTTAGAGTGCGAGGCATTAGCTTAGAAAAGCCCATGGCTGCTGATGGGAAAAAAATTTGAGGAATCAGTCTGTTTATAAATCATTTCACCTTTCATAATGATGATCGTGAAGAAACCATAGCCGTAATGCACAAAGGTCAGAGATCTCAAATCTCCGGGTGCGCAAAACTTTAGCATGGTGCTCCTTTATTTTGAAACTGTCCCAGGCAACTAGATCTTCTGAAGCAAAGAACATTTCTTAAACAGTCACATTTATAAACCTCATGTGGAATATTAACTCCTCCTTTCAGCCTTCCAAGAAAAAGCACTATATGCTGGGACAAAACACCTGTGCCATTTTTAATTATGACCTACACAGACCAAATGAGTTTTACAAAAAACATTATATACACCCAGGAGAGGCCTGCACCAATATGCAATCCATCTGCGTGCTCCCGCACACATTCTGGCTAAAACTGTGATACATTATATTGTCTAAATTCAAACTTTAACCAAAACATCTGACACAATTCCATCAGCACCAAACTTTTCAGTCATTTCTTAAGATGCAAAGAAATTTTGGGAATGAGCATATGGTGGTTTGTTAATCAATTTTCATGAAGGTGAAGTCATTTTTACAATATGGCCTTTTATCATATTCTAATAAAACACACGTTTCGGTTTTGTACTGGTAGTTTCGTTGGTGAGTTCATAAACCAAGTTAGTTACCAGAGGCTGCCCAGATCAGAAATTTGAAAGGTAACTACACAAACCTTGAGGTGATTGGGTTTCATGCATGTGTTGTGTGGAAGAAAAAATAAAGTAACAGTTTGGGTGTAAAGAGAGTTACACTTTATTTTCTATAGAAATACACACCAGTGCGGGAGAGCCCCTTCGGAAAGAGAGTCTCCCCGAACAAAGGATACAGGGATCATTTATACAGCAGCTCGCAAGGTATACACCCCTTTCAAGTGTTTCCCACATCTGCTCTTTGTTAGTATGACTTTAAACATTGTTGTTATAAGGAATCATTTTCCCATCCTAAGTGTGGTGGAGTAACTCCTAATTTATGTGCCTCAGTTCAGGGAGTTTTGGTTTTATTACTCCTTTACATACCACCAGGGTCTGGCCTGGGTCTAAATTGGCCATTCCCTTGACCCTTTTACCTTTGCCTTATCTGTAGTTTAAGTTTCCCTTCCTTAAGTACCCTCTTTTGTTTTTCCAGGGAACCTTCTTAAGTACCTAACATTCTAGCAAGGCAGAAGTCCCAATGCTTTATAGCAGTAAGCACAATATACTGAATAACATGATCATAAAACATTCACTACACTATTGATTAATACCTTTAACATAACAGAAACATGCATTAAGAGCTTAACTTCAAGAATTTCTCTCACAGTTGATACTGCTCTTAAACGGCATGATGCGGCTTACATTATGGGAAGTATATAGTCAAGTCAAAGTTAGTTATGGGTGAACAACACAGTATAGCATTGTTGTCACCATGAAAAGTTTTGTTTCCGAGCATTCTATTCTATATTGTATATAAACATGTACAAAAATGTGCAAGTGTCTAAATAAGGTACAGGAAAGTTGAATAAATACTTGAATTAAGAAAGGCAAAATAAGAGTAAGGTATGAAAATGTTCATACCTTAGGCGGAGCGAAAGAAGACAGAGCAGCCAAACCAACAGCACACAGCAACCAAACATTAAACAACACACCACCGGTAGTTTTATACAGTTTTATACAGGCAGACAGACAGACCCCGATCAACTGTTCCCATTGTCTGAGGGAGGTGTCTTACGCTGTAGGGGAAAAAAACGCTCCCGGAACGTATTCCGGATGTGAAAAAAGACGCAGCTCTGTGGGGTTCCCCGTGCTAAGAGTCATGCTCATGGAGATCATCTAAACATTTGACACCCCACTTTTCAGCAAGAACCTACTCTAACGCTTGTCTGTTTTGTCATGTCTTTTTACTGGTTGCCTGTATGTGTACACACATCATATGGTATAGGTACAAGGTACAAAACATTTACAGCAGGTACACAAAAAAATGGTCTTTGTCCATGGAGTATACTGTATAATTTATCCACCAGTCACTTTTCGGGGCTGTCTGTTCAGAGATGAAACAGCACTAGGCTAATAATCACAAAACAAAATCTGGCCATGTAGAATTCTTCTTTTAAAATATAGGTTGTCCCATATTCCTACAATAAAAGAGATATGGCTAGGAGTCAATCCCTTCAATCTTCACAGCCTGGGGCGTTGTCAGCAACACTTGATATGGTCCTCTCCACCGGGGCTGGTTCCAGTGCTTCCTCAAGTCACAAATCAGGATCCAGTCCCCTGGGCACAATTGCCGGTGTGTCTTTCCTTGCACTGCTGACAATACCATAGGAAGGGCATCTGGCCAACTAACGCCAGGGCTTTCACAAACTTTAGCAAGTTTGGTTTTGATTGATCGTTCCACTAAGCCTCCACATCGTGGATTATATGCACAATAATGGTCACATTGCATCCACTCAGAGTTGGTGAAAGACAGAATTAGCAAAATCCATGCCATTGTCGCTAGCGACACGTGAGGGAATCCCCATCTTGGCAACACGTCCTTCAATAGGCTATTTGTGCTTTATCCTTAGGCACTGGAAAGGCCTCCACCCAACAGGAAAAAAATCAATGATCACCAGACAGTATTTATAACGCTTGGAGTAAGTTCATCTGGAGGTGTTCAAACGGACCCTCTGGTCTGGGATTATGGACTAGGGACAGCGCCATACCTTTCCCTATTTATATTTGAGACAAAGAAAGCATTTCTGCCAGCAAGATAGTGAGAAGGTGTAAAACCCTGGGGCCTCAAAGAACTGAGAGACCATTGCAACCATGACGTCTGTAGATCTATGTGCTATGTTCCCGATTTCAAGAAATGCAATACGAGGAAGAAAAGGCTTCTTTTTTACGGAAACCACCTTGGGCATTCTTTAGTGCCCCTTTCCTAAGCCACATCTGGTGTTCCTTGTCTGTAGCACCTGTCTGTAAAAGATAAAGATCATTAGCCAATGAATATCTGTTAGCTGAGCCATTTAAGGGACAAGTGGAGATTCTGATGACAAGAATCATCCCCGCACACATTCTGGCTGAAATAATTTAGGCCAATGATAAGCTAAGGCATTCCTGACTTTGCATCGCATACCCTGCACGAGGCACTTGCACAATGAGGGAGCGCCTCTGCACCAGATCTGCACACAATAACACTACATCTGTTGTTCCTGCAACTGCACGGAAACAATAAGGCAAACCAATGGCCACGAAATCAAGACAATTAGAATAATAGGATATGTACCGCTGGCGGTCACCATGCTTTTGAGTTGACCGCTGTCATGAACCCTTGACGCGCTGAAACGTATAACACAAACACGTTACTGTAGTCAGTAACGCTGAGAGTGGGAGCAGTCTTCAGGGCCTGTTTTAAGGGCATTTTCACCCTCCACAGTCCTTTACCATGCATCGTGGTTGGGAGCAAAATCTTTGGGCCAGGGGTGACAATAATCAATCATGCCCACCAATAACTTTGCCTTTTAGTAACAGGCGTTGTTGCCTGGAGAACAGTTTCAATTCTTCTAACCCATAGGGAGTGACCCGAAGGGGAAAGGACATGTCCAAGGTACTGTACCTTTTGACGCACCAGCTGGAGTTTTGCTTCAGAAGCTTTGTGGCCATTTTCAACCAGGACCGTTAACAAACCTCTTGTACCAATATCACAATCTTTAGTTTTTGAGCACAACGTGCTGCCTTTTGGTGTAATAAACAATTCAAGATTGTACTTCTACCTCCGCCCCTACACACTTGGGGACTTAATGTAGCCTTGTGGCATCACCATCCGTGTCCATCTCTCACCCTGAAACATATAAGCAAACCAGTACTGCGAGTCTGGGTGTACTGAAATAGAAAAAAATGCATTAGCAAGATCAACAACTGAAAACCATGTGAGATTTGACGGTATTGATTGAAAATGGGTGCAAGGTTTGGCAAGGATCCCCGGATATACAGCAGCATTAACCCCTCTCACATCCTGTACAAATCTCCAAGACCAGCTTTCTTAACTGGCTAAATTGGTGAATAAGCTATTTTGATATGATGACCTCTAGCAACTGAGTCCTCATGCACTATTCCAAAATGGTCTTATTTAGGTATGTCCACAAGGGGTTGTGCTGGTATTTTTTTTTGCCCATAAACATTCAGGGATTTCTGTCACTTCTTTGTCTTAACCAGTTTTAAGTGCCCCTACACTTGCTTCTACAAGCTGTTTTTTTTGCATACACTGGTTAACAGCAAATTTATGCCTTTGTCCGTCTTACGAAATACATCTTTCTTCCTCTACCTGAATCCAATACGAAGCATTTTTTTACTAACAGTCCCAAAGTTAGAGCTATTAACGTGGTTTCCGTCTCGGGGAGTCGGATCATGGCGCCCAGTTTGGGCAGTAGTCTCAATAAGAATTAATGGCAAAAGGGCTGGCAGTTATCTTGAATAGTATTCATAGTAAGAGGCTGTATCTCTGCTAGAAACTGCAGAAGGCCTGCAGCTCCAATGACCGTCTCAACTTATCCCCGGTACCTCTGTTGCTCTTAAGGTAGACCGTGTGGCCCCTATGTCTACCAAAAATGACACCTTACGATGGTTAATACAGAACGTCAACATGGGCTCTGTGGCAAGGCACCAGGATAGGAAGAGTGCTCCCCCTTCCTTTGGGATACACACTGTCGTGGGTTGTCTCAGCAGAAGGTTGACATCCCGGACCTGCCCCCGAATCTGTGGAAGAAAAAAAAAAACATTTTAGATGTAGAGAGAGTTAGAATTTATTTATTTTGTGTGAAGAAATTCACACAAGTGAGAGTGAGCCCCTTCGAAAAGAGAGTCTCCTCGAACAAAGGAAACAGGGAAGCACTGCCATACCGGGCCGATGCGTGGAGCGGCAGGAGCGAGCCCCTCGTCCGACCCCCTGTGGCAAAAATCCATTTAATACGCGGTCCCCCGATGGGGGACGTATCAGATATTAAACTGATAAGAACAGATTTTTTTTTTTTTTAAAATACAATAAAAATCCAAACCCATCGAAGCAATTAAACTTAACTTGCAACAATGCCACAATGAACCAATAAAAACTCTTTACACCAAAGTCACCAATTAGAAAACCCAACTGGTTACCCTATGCAGGTTCAATCATGGTTTCCCACCCATCATCACTGTTTATTTCTTCCTCCCCGATGTCTACTTGGGGTTCCTTTAGCAACTCTGAGGAACTACGCCCCCTAGGTGACCCCACAGCAGAAATGTCTATAGTTAAAAAATCTGAATGGTGCGGCAAAATAGTGGAGGAGGGATCGAGTTCTCGGCCAACACGTTGGGGGCTGCAACCCCTTGGCTCCCTCGGTGCAGTACCAGAATGAATCCCAGCCTCCCTCCTGCGCCGTTTGTTCCTCCTGGTCACAACAACAAAGTTCTTTTTCTCATCGGAACCCCCAGGAGACGCCGAATCGTCCTCGGCTTGGGACCCAGCCGGAGAGTCCGACAGCGGTGCCTCGTCACCTCTGGCCTCCTCCGGTCTGCCCGTCGGCATTGCCTCCGCCGCCGCTTTTGGCCGCCCCAAAGTCCCCACCGTTGGAACAGCACTGCTGGCTCTCTCCGGCGCCGCGCTGTCCCGCACCGCACCGAAGTATGTCAGCTTCCTCAAAGGACAGCCGCGGGCAAGATGGGCCTCTCCCCCGCACCTGATACAGCGACGGGGGCCCACGCAGTCCTTCGCCAGATGTCCTTTCTCTAGGCACCGCTGACACTTCATCTCTCTGCAAGTCCGGCTGGTATGTCCCTGGCCAAAACACAAACGGCATGAGGGAGGCTGGCCTAAATAAAATTCGGCGTCTCCTGGGGGTCCCGATGAGAAAAAGAACTTTGTTGTTGTGACCAGGAGGAACAAACGGCGCAGGAGGGAGGCTGGGATTCAAGCCCTTTGCTTTACCCAACGTAAAGTACGCAGGGGGGTGGCAGAACCTCTCGAACCCCGCAGGATCCGGACGCAGGCGAACCAGGAAACGTCTGCGGCCGTTCCAGATGCCCAGCAGGTCTCTCTCTACCTCGTGCCCTGGAAAGACATCAGCAAACTTCCCCAGGAACCCCTCCACCACGTCTGCCGACACGAAGTGGTCAAAGACGTGGACTGTTACAACTCTCTTATCAGTCCTCCAAAGTGGCTCGATGGAGTAGGGGACCAACCTAGGTTGGAGTGCACTCACCCTTCACATCTCGACCCCCTTCCCATACTTGTCCTCCATCGGCAGCGTGACGTCGGCATACAGCGTCTGCCTGGCTGGATGGACCATGTTTTCCACGGAGTCCCAGAACTTCAAGACGGCTTCACCTACGAAAGATAATCGCCAAGTTCCCTCAATGTCGCCCCGGTTCCTCCAGCGAAGCGATGGAAAGCTATCTGCATCCTGAACGCCCGCCGGCCTAAAGATAAAATCACCGTGAAAGTCAGAACGCCCACCAGGCAGCCCACCAGGACACCTGTAAAAACACTAAAAACACCAGAAAAACACAAAGCAAAAAAGATCAAAATCACTAAAATCTTCAAAATGAACCCGTTTCATCTCTGCAGGACGCACCCGTCATGCCGCCTCAACCCTACTAACTTGTTGTCAAGCCACCAGCATGTCAGCTCTAGGGATCAGTTTGCCCCCGCTTAAAACCTAAGGTACTGCACCCAGTCAAAGGCCGAGAAGCGATACTTTTATGAGGGCCGCGCCGGGTGTCTGCTGCCCGTCTTGTCCCACATCGCACGCTACGGTTTGTGTCCGGGGTCCACCGGAGAGAGGTCGAGAGGCCCTGTAATTGATCGGGTGGGTAACCGCTTGACTGACTAACTGATTTGTCTGGCGGGCTAGCTGGCTTCATCCTCCTTTCTATGTACATCCATGCACCTCTCTCTGAACCCCCCCAGTCGTCGTTGTCGTCATCATCATCAATCATTTTCTGTCATTGTAGCACGCAAAGCATGGCTACAGCTGCGGAGCTCCAGAAATAGCCGCTGGGGTCTGGCCGCCCTTCCACGGAAATCTTGGCAAAGGCTTAAAGATTTGTTCACAGAAGAGGAACCGAGTCGGTGAAAGGCCTCTCATCTGCGTCTGCCGGGCCATGCCTTTGGATCTAATGCACGGCCGCCAAGGGTACATCCCTGCCTCTCCCCTAATGCCCTGCTCAGAAACACAGGGGGCCAGCCGCACAACTGAAATACAACAGGGTGCACACGTGCTCTGCCACAGTCCAGTGAAGGTCTCGCTAACATGGAAAGGAAAAGACTTGTCATGTCTTGTTGGTCCCGAAGGTGAACTTCCTGCAAAAACACAGGTTAGAAGGCAAGGACGACAATTAAGTTAAAATCGCAGGTTTTTGAGACCCCCCCACTTTATTAAACATCCATCATAAATACAATAAAATCCAAACCACTAAAGTAAATAAACTAACCCAAAACACACAAATCACAAGTCAGCCAATAAAGACACTTCACAACAAAGTCACCAATTAGGGAACCCAACTGGTTACTCTATGCAAATTCAAAACACAAACCCAAAGACGGTATCCTACGACCGTCAAATGTTTCCCCAGAGCAAATACATTCAACACACAAAGGACATGTAAAATACTACTCCCAAACCAAGACATTGCTCTAAAAATAAGCACATGACTTCATTGTAAAACACAAATACACACAATGGATGTTTAAAGTCAAAAACAATTAAAATCACTACAAAATTATACCCATGAAGGAGAGGAAAACAAAAAACTCACGTGTTAAATTAAAGGAAAATTAAAATCAGTGTTACTTGCCTACGGTAGCCGTTTTTCGCTTATGCTGTGGAAAATGCGCCCTGCCTTCAGAGCTGCCATGGTCACGTCAGGAATGGTCCAGTTTCTTAGGTGAGTCAAGGCCATTACTTAAAAATCCTCTATTTCTACATCCTCGAAAGTGTGTCTCCTTACTGTAAGAAGTGTCCATAATTCCTCCAGGCCACATTCGGCGTGAATGACTTAACTGTCCAAAAACAAAATGCCCAAACCATTCGGAGAGATGACTTGTTCGCGCTTCAACGGGTAGCTGTTTCATCTTGCCTTGCTCACCTACCGGTCACCATCACTGCAAGTAAAATGACTCATTGCACTACTGTTCCCAGCGTTGGCCAGTGCATGTACATCACCTTGTTAAAATAAATGTCAATGGGCGATCCCATTGTTTTCTCCTCCACCACAAATTTGAGGATAAAAAGCTAAGAGAGTAACGGCCAAAAGCAGAAATCGCCTAACACACAACACATTCCTATAAAGCAATTAAATGTGCATATTAACTTGTGTCCCGTTGTCATCAACACACTGTATTATTTTTTACTTCCACTAAGTATTTGCTCATCGTTCCACCGTCAGAAAATTACTTCGAAACCGGAGTACTCATGATTTAACTCCTTTTAAATAACTTACAAAATAAGCATTTAAAGATTTCAAAAGCAAGGTTTCAGCTTTTAGAAAATATATGATAAATTCCACAGCGGAGCTGCTCTTAAGCTTAAAGATGTTCGCTTTTTGTTTTATGTATTACTTGACCGTTATCCCAAAATACGAAAGTTATTTGAACTTATAAACGAAACGCCAAACTGCAGTCATGTACAATAAAAACCCCTTCCATAAAAACCATAAAATGATAAAAGCATCAATATAACTAGATCACAGACACATTAAAAACAATAAGATATATACCCCAAACCTCCATTAAAGGATAAAGTAAAGGGAAAAAAAAAATCACCTCACAACTTACGTGTTGAAGAGTCAAGTGGTGGTAACGGACACTTTCCAGTTTAAATCTAACTGGAAAGTAAAGGCAAACAGCACAAAGCATGAGAGAATTCAATCAGACAGATGAGAAGCGACAGTTGATAGAAGTGTGATGTGAAAAAGTTAACACTACAAACTGATACTGCCATCACAAGATTTGAATGTCAAGCTGCGCCAGCCCACATGTGAACATGAAAATGCATTGTAAAATGAGAAACCGATACAAAAATGCGAGAAAAAGCAGGGCAACGTTGATGTTTACTACACCTCAATCAAGTGGTCAAGACGTGGACTGTTACAAATCCTCTTATCAGTCCTCCAAAGTGGCTCAATGGAGTAGGGGACCAACCTAGGTTGGAGCACACTCACCCTACACATCTTGACCACCTTCCGATACTTTTCCTCTGTCGGCAGCATGATGTCGAAAAGGCTAAAGGTCTGCCCGCTGATGCAGACCATGTCTCCGTCACTGAGTCCCAGAACTTCAAGACGCATTTCACTCCATTTAAAGATAACGCTGAAACCCTCAATGTCGCCCCGGTTCCTCCAGCGAAAGCGATGGTGTTTCAATATCTGCATCCTGAACGCCCGCCACGAAAAGATAAATCCACCGAAAGCTCTGCAAACGCCCACCAGGAAAGAGAGTTCCACTGCAGGACACCTGTAAAACACTAAAAACACTAGAAAACACAAAAAGCAAAAAAGACTCTAAAAATCTCTAAAAACTACTAAAATCTCAAAAATGAACCCGGTCAATCTCGTAGTAGGACGACGGTCATGCCGCCCAAACCCTACTAACTTGGCGGGCGTCAAGCCACCAGCATGTCAGCCTTAGATCAGCTTCTGCTCCCCTACTTAAAACCCAAGGTACCGGCACCCAGTCAAAGGCCGGCAGCGATATTTTTACAGAGGGCCGCGCCGTGTCTGCTGCCCGTCTTGTCCCACATCGCACGCTACGGTTTGTGTCCGGGGTCCACCGGAGAGAGGTCGAGAGGCCCCAGACTGGATCGGGTGGGTAACCGCTGACTGACTAACTGATTTGGTTCATGGCTAGTTGGGCTTTCATCCTCCTTTCTATGTACATCCATGCACCTCTCTCTGAACCCCCCCAGTCGTCGTTGTCGTCATCATCATCAATCATTTTCTGTCATTGTAGCACGCAAAGTACGGCTCGCCAGCTGCGGAGCCTCCAGAAATAGCCGTCAAACTCGGGGCCGGCCCTCTCCACGGAAATCTTTAGTAAAAGGCGAAAGATTTGTTCACAGAAGAGGAACCGAGTCGGTGAAAGGCTCCCCCACCAGGCCCGTCATGTGCCTTTTGATCTATCGCATCGCCGCCGCGTACATCCCTGCCTCTTCTCTCACGCCTGCCTGGGGAAAAACACAGGGGGGCCAGCTAGCCACAACTGAACATAACAGGTGCACACGTTTTGCCACAGTCCAGTGAAGGTCTCACAATATTAAGGAGTACATTCTGTCATGTCTTGCTGGTCCCGACAGAACTTCCCAAAAAACACAGGTTAGAAGGCAAGGACGACAATTGGTTAAAAATCGCAGTTTTTGAGACCTCTACCTTGGTTAAATATCATCATATAAATACAATAAAATCCAAAACCACCAAAGTAAACAAACTTAAATTCCAAAAACACAACCACAAGTCAGCCAATAAAGATATTTAATAACAAAGTTACCAATTAGGGGAACCTAACTGCTACACTTATGCAAATTCAAAAACACAAACCCAAAGACGGCATCCCACGACGTCACTGTTTCAGAGCAAATACATTCAACACAATAAAGGGACATAAATACCCCAAACCAAGACACATTGCTCTGCAAAATAAGCACATGACTTCATTGTAAAACACTAATACACACAATGGATGTTTAAAGTCGCAAAAACAATTAAAATCACTACAAAATTATACTCCATGAAGGAGAGGAAACAAAAACCCACGTGTTAAATTAAAATTAAAATCAGTGTTACTTTGCCCACGGTGTTGCCGCTATGCCAGGAAAAATGCGCCCCGCCTCAGAGCCGCTGCTGTCACGGCCGTGGAATGGCGTCCAGTTTCTCTTAGGGTGAGTCAAGGCCATTACGAAAAATCCTCTATTTCTCTACATCCCGAGTGTGTCCTCCTTACTGTAAGAAGTGTCCATAATTCCTCCAGGCGACATTCGGCGTGAATGACGAACTGTCCAAAAAACAAAATGCCCGAACCATTCGAGATGACTTGTTCTCAAGGCTTTCAACGGCAGCTGTTTCATCTTGCCCCTTGCTCACCTACTGGTCACCATCACCGCAAGTAAAATGACTCATTGCACTACTGTTCCCAGTTGGCCAGTGCATGTACATCACCTTTGTTAAATAAATGTCAATGGCGATCCCATTGCTTCCCCTCCACCACAAATTCTGAGGACAAAAAGCTAAGAGGAGTAACGGGTCAAAAGCAAGAAACGCTTCTAACACAATAATAACACATTCTATAAAGCAATTAAATGTGTATATTAACTTCAGTCCCGCTGTCAATAACACACTGTATTGTTTTTACTTCCACCAAGTATTTGCTCATCGCTCCACCGGCCAGAAAATTATTTCAATTAACATACCGACAGCTAGCTTGCACTGCAGTAAAACCGAGTACTCATGATTTAACCTTTTAAATAACTTCTTCTACAAAATAAGACGAAGATTTCAAAGTAAGGTTTTCAGCTTTTAGAAAATATTGATAAATTCCACATGAGTTGCCTTGCTTTAAAGATGTTCGCCTTTTTGTTTTATGTATTACTTTATCCGTTATCCTAAAATACGAGTTATTTGAACTTATAAACGGAAACGCCTCAAAACTGCAGTCATGTACAATAAAACCCCTTCCATAAAACCATAAAAATGATAAAAACATCAATATAACTAGATCACAGACACATTAAAACAATAAGATATACCCCAAACCTCCATTAAAGGATAAAGTAAAGGGGAAAAAAACGTACCCGTCAACTTCATTGCAAGTTGGAAGAGTCAAGGGTGGTAACGGACACCGTTTAAATCTAACTGGAAGTAAAAGGTAAAACAGCACAAAGCATGAGTATAGACCATCAGACAGATGAGAAGCGCGACAGTTGATAGAAGTGTGATGAAAGTTAACACTATAAACCACGCTGCCATCATGCTACTTGAATGTCAAGCCGCGCTGGGTCTATGTGAACATGAAAATGCATTGTAAATGAGAACCGATGTACAAAAATGCGCAGGAAAAAGCAGGGCAACGTTGATGTTTACTACACTTCACCTTTCGCAATCCCTAAATGGCCGTCGATAACAAGCTAATATGTTAAAACACCCCACGTCCCTCCATAACACGTTAAAGGTATTTTTGCCTATTGTTAGTATCATACTTACAAATATCATAAACCTATAAACAAGTAGCGCTAAGTTGTCGTAACCCACGCAACAAGGCTGCTCTTCAGCAGTTTTACACTGCATCTGTTCGTGAGTGCGACCTTGGATGTTGTGATGAGGTACTGCCTTCCTAGATACGGTGGAGTAACTTCTGTTTTAGGGAGTCTCAGTTGAGCGAGTCCAACGTTGATAAAGAAAGGGACAGGATTCAGCCGACCTTGCAGCTGGGCAGTGTTTACATCCTAAAACAATTTCCCATCTGTACCTCGTTCAGCTCACAGGTTACAGGATACAAGAGTTGCAGCATAATATTTTAAACAACATAGTCATAATAAAATATTCATTCCACTATTGATTAATGCCTCTACCATAGTACTAGTACAAAACATGCAGTAAATGTTTAACTTTAAAAGCATAACTTTTATAAATTTCTCTCACAGAAAACAATGAACACGAAAAAGGTCCTCAGCAGACCCTTATGCTGCTATCCTCCAGCATCAACATCATTCGCCCTATTTTCCCAAATTAACATTTATCTTAACTGTAAACCCCTAAAATCTGTTGAACTGTAATTATTCTCGAATTTTTGCGTGACATTTATTCTGCTGAAATGTATTTTTGCTCTTTGCATTGTTTCTTTCTTTCCAGTTTGAAATGTTAAGAAATATTTAAAACGTAACTACAAATGGCATGTTTTCCATCCTGCACCATAAAGTATGGAAGATATAAATTAGTTTTCTAAGTTGCTTTGGAGAAAGCAGTTAGCTGAATGAATGAACTGAGAGGTAAAGGACTAAGTGGTACATCCAGTCACGCATCAACCGAGGGAAAGTCGCGGGCAACAAAAAGGGTCGAATGTATTCCAACGCCGTCCACATTCGCGTGCGCACGCCGTTTCTGTACAACTGCAATCCAATAATATCTTGTCTTTTTTTACAGCGAAAAACAAACATAAAAACATGCAGCTCATAACATTCAACATGCAAAAGAAAATTCGTTTTAATCACAGCGCATGGCATAATCGGTGTGTATCGTGTGGGGCGGGACAGAGTAAACTCACGTGGTCTCACGAGGCGGAGAGCCGAATTACAGCGGGAAACAAGGCAGAGCAAACGGGATTAATGCGGTAAGCACTTTAAGTGCGAGTCAGATCGTCAGATGAAGCATTTACAGCACTGCTCTCATTTTTTACCATGCTTTCATGGACGTGTGTGTGTTGTAGCCATTCGTACCAACGGGAAAGCTTCGCGTAAACCTGAATGAAAAAGTGGTTTTGTGGTGAATGTGTTTAAGTTTGACGCGCTGTTTTGTGAGCGGCTCACGAGACCCGAATGGAAAGCACGAAGCACAAAGAGCGATGGAGCGAAGCAACGCTAAACAGCGGGCAAAGAGGTGAGCTTGGGACCTTTACCTTGTGACCCCTCTTGACCACAGGTCAGCAGTTTGAAGGCGCAGGTCAGGGGCCCTGACCACCCCCATGGCGCACAGTTTGCAGCGGTTGCTGTTTTGTGAGTACGTTTTCCAGCTAAGGGTAGATGCGTGACCACCACTAATGGAAGGAACTCTTCTCAGGATAAAAGCAAAGGCTGCAGGTCAGCGTCCACTTACAGGATATACAGCTCTGTACTGCCGCGCTTTTACGCGTGAAAAACGGACCAGGAGTTTTGTTAGTGCTGGCACTCACAAAAAGGCATGGCTCTCCAGAGAGCAGCATGTGGAAGTTCTGCTACCATACCGCTGAGTACCAACCCTTTTAAGGCAGTGGGTGCAGTGCTGTACATGTTTTGGCCCGTAGTGAGAAAATGTGTGGTGTTGCCCACTGCTGTTGCTGCAGGGGATTTACTGTGGTGATTTATAAAAACCTTAAAATCTGAATTTGCTGCTGTTGTTGTTGTCCAACCTTATATACTGCTTATTTCTGGTCTCATATACAGCAGTCATTAGAACAAGATTTTCTTTCATGTAAGCTTTGATTTGTTCTTTTTTTTTTTTTTTTTTTTCCTGGGTGGTTGTAGTAAAACTTTTTATATCTTGCACTATCTTGGTTAAGTAAGAAGAAATTTAAAACTTATCTAGTATTTTTTTTTGCCTCAGGGTTTCATTTTTCACCATAATGTTAGAACTATAAAATTTTAAGCCCGTTTTAGTGGAGTCAAGAAAAGGTGAACGTTGAGATTGTTTAAACACATAATGTTAGTAAAGCCCGCAGCATTTCACTGGTCAAAGGACAGGTAAAGAAGGTACTTTTTTTTTCTTTTTTTTTTTTTTTGTGGATGGGGAGGAGATCCCATCAGTTTCGGAAAAAGCCAGTAAAGAGTTTAGGGAGGTGGTATACGAGGGAGTTATCTGATGGGGAGCAGGGGTAGGAACTTAGTATAGTGGATGGGTTAGGAAGAATAGAAAAATTAGGACTGCCGGGAAAACTGAAGCTGTAGTGCTTACAGTTTGGCCTGTTCCCAAGGGTGATGTGGCTACTGACAATGTATGGGTCATCAGTCACGAAGGTGGAGAAAATGGAGAGGCTGATTAGCTCTTATATTAGAAAGTGGCTGGGGGGTTCCTCATTGTTTGAGCAGGGTGGCTCTGTATGGCAAGGGAATTCTGCAGTTGTCGCTGTCAAACTTGATGGAGGATTTTAAGTGCGCAAAGGTGTGGTTAGAGTTTACAGCTGACAGGGAGTAGGGATGAGGTGGTAAGGGGGTTGGGACCCAAAATAGTGACAGGTAGAAAGTGGGATGTGAGGCAGGCAGTACAGGAGGTGAGGCAGACTTGAGACAGGTAGAGGTGGTTAGGAGGGTCCAGCAGGGGAGAGGAGAGCCAGCATTGCGGACAGGAGACCCCATGTGGAGTAAAGCAGGCCCTGTAGAGAGAAGGACGTTGGTGGTAGAGCAGGTGTGTTGGCGTGAAGAGGAGGAGAGGTGTGTTAGGGCAGTGTCGCAGAGCAAGCAGGGGCAGTGGGTGAATTGGGAAGGAGTGGAGAAGAGGAGGCTGAGCTGGAGGGAGCTGTGGAGTATGGAGGCGGGTCAGTTAAGGTTCCTGCTGGGAGCAGTGTACGATGTGCTGCCATCACCACAGAATCTAAAGCAGTGGGTGGGTGAGGACCCAGCCTGTCCGCTATGCCTGGAGTTAGGGACGATTAAACATATACTAGTAGGTTGTAAGGTTAGCTTGGCGTTGGGTAGGTACAAGTGGAGGCATGATCAGGTGTTGAGATGTCTGGCGGCGGTGATTGAGAGGTGGAGGGGGAGGTAGTTCAGGGGTTCAGTTTGTTGGGGGGTGGGGGCTAGGGAATGGGTAGGCAGAAAGGAGCAAGGTCTATTAGGGGAGATTAGAGATTGGGAGATGCAGGTTGACCTGGGAGGAAAGCTAGTTGTGCCCCAGGAGATAGTTAGCACAAGCTTGACACCAGATATGGTGATGTGGTCAGCAAGTCGGAGAGTAGCATACATTATAGATCTTACGGTTCCGTGAGAGGGGCTAGTGGATGATGCGTACGAGAGGAAGAAGCTCAGGTATAGCGAGCCGGCGGCGGAAATGGAGGGGCGGGGCTGGGCTGGAGCGCGAGAGTGAGGCCGGTGGAGGTGGGTTGCTGTCGCTTTATAGCTCGGTCTGTTTCACGAATTTGGAATCCATGGGGAAAGTTTACGGCAGGCGGTGAAGGAGCTTTCGCAGGCTGCTGAGCAGGGAAATCTTTGGATTTGGAGGAAAAAGAACAGCGTGGATGAAGGCCGGGTGGCGAAGCTTTGAGCAGGTAGGTAAAGCAGAGCAGTTGTGGGTACTAAGGTGGATAGTAGGTGGTGCGTTGTGTTGCTGGGTAGCGCGGTGGTGCGCACGTTGGTGAAGGGAAGCAGTTCTGGGACGCCTGAGCTGCGGTTGAGCCTTCTGGAGGTGTCGTGGGCCTAACTTGACAAAACGCTGACGAAGGAAGGTGCCCACTTGATAACCCCGATGAGATGCTGTAGCATCACTTCACTATACCATGCACGGTTTTGTAGGTTGCTAGCATTGGTGTTGGAGAGGTAAAACCGTTGCATAGTAGTTAGATAGGCTTGTGGAGGGCTGACTGTGGGGTTGCCGTGGTGGTGGAGGGTTAGGGAAAGGAAAAGCGGGGCTGTAGGTGACGGTGAGGTAGGAAGGGGGATCCCCTTTTTAGTGTGAGTTCCTTTTATTAGCACTACGTATTTTTTTAAAATAAATCTGTATGTATATTACAAAAAACTGGGTGCCAGGAGTTTGATCTCTGAATGTAT